>VZRI01000172.1:454707-491042 GCA_013397515.1 Upupa epops
CACGTGGATCTGTGCCTGTGCAACTTGGTCTAGGTGATTCTGCTATGGAGCAGGGGGAGGAGGTGTGTGTGGATTATCTTTTGAGGTCCCTTCTGATCCCTTCTGATTCAATGATTTATTTCCTTGATTTTATTTATTTTTGTCTTTATGGTATATGATGTTCTGTGATGTCCACAGCCATGATTTGCAAGTGTAGCATGAATAGTCTAGAGGTCCTTCCCAACCCCACGTGGGACACTTGGCTAATAGTGACTGGATGTAATATCTTAAATGTAATCTCACAACCAGATTTCACAGACCACTTAGTAACAACATAAAACATTAGTGCGTGTTTTATGCTGGCCTTTTGGGTTTTTACAGAAGACTGGCAGTTCAGCAAGGTACACTATTGCTTGAAATAACAGTAAGCAGATTTTTTGCCTTTAGCAAATACAGTCATTAAAAGAGGGCTATAAATCGCCCCTTGTATAACTGTGTGCCTTGTATGTGCTGTGGGTGTTTTTCAGTCTGTCACTCTTAAGTAGTGAAGGAAAAGAAAATAACGTAGACGTTATTTCAATGTAACTATATAAATATATAGCTAATGGTTTTTAGAAGGTGTATTTTTCCAAATCACTTACTGATCTACCAGTGTGGGCACTGGAATCAAAGACTGTGTATATCATTTGACTGTTTCTTTTAAGTCATAATGCCAGTTCTTCATAACTAGAAAAGCAGAGCTGTTAGACATGTTTTTCCATTATCTGGCACCTATTTTAAGACCTTCAGCAGCAGCCTGTACATAAAGCACTTTATTTACATTTTTCCTATTTGAGTTTTTTCACTGTTCTTGAAGACTATGGCTGAGCAATTTTCTGCTAGCAAAATATTGCCTGTGGGGCCGTATGTGCTCTGGGAAATACTGTGAGCTGTTCCAGCCAGTTGGCCTTGCAAGCTGTTCAGTTCCTGAAAAGTAGTGCCACATGTCTGTAGGGCTGGGTGGTCACTCAGCACAGGTGCTCAGCTTACGGGGGTGGGTCTGCTAAGTGAAAATTCAGTCCTTTGCCTTAGGCTGTTGGTCTCTGAATCTCCCTAAAGACAACACTTGAAGTCTAAAAGAAGATTAAGTCCTACTTTTGGTTAGGATAGTGCTACTGAATGTTGTGTTGTTGAGTCTTAAGTGTCCTTTCATCAATGCTCCAGAGGTAGAAAACTGCTCAGTGCTTGTGTTTAGGTAAGGAGTTTACTTGAGCTCTGAAAGAGTTGGCAATGCATTTAGAAAACAGAGGATTTTGCAGTTACTCATAACCTGCACTATTAGCTCAGCCTTAGGGACCTGCCTTTCTTGTAGTGCCTTCTCAGTTGCTACACTTTTTATTTTTGCTTTAGCTGCTGCTATGTCAGTCCTTTTGAGACCATTATCTAGCTTAAAACAAATACATTCTTCCAAAGCTGTGTCTTCTTTTTGCCCCTTTTTCCCCCCAAAGGAAAGGCTTTCTGTAGCGTATTGCAGGCGTGTCAAAGAATGACAAGCAAAAAGTGCACCAGGCAGTACAGTCTTACCTATACTAATGTTTAAGAGTAAGAGTGCTCTCACCTGATCCAATTGTTTGAACTTCGGATTCACAGGGAGTTGGAAAAGCTGCTGCCCCAGTTGTTGGTGGAATGAAAGGTGCCTCTGGTGGGCAGTTCACACTGAGCGTGTGATGCATCTGTCTCCAGATGGGATGAATTTTCTCTCCCAATACTTTTCTCTTGTCTGACTGCAGTGAGGCAACTCAGACAATGATCTTAGACCAAGTAGGTAATTTGTAGACAGCTAAAGTTGGGTGAGTTGAATTTCACCACGACTATGGGTGCAACTGTAAGATCTCTCTGTATGAGTCTGCAGCTACACTCCACAACGCAGCCCTAGTAGAAATCTGTTGCTTAGTTAAAAGCATATTTAGGACCATTTGAGGACATTGTTGCCAGCAGTTATGAGACTGAAATGGATTTTAATAGTGGGCTCTCTTGATTGTAAATATGGGGAGTGAAAGACAGTTGGTCGTGCTGTTGTCAAACTGCGGTTCATGGTTGTGCTGCTTTCAGGATGAATGGTTTTCTGCACACTGGCAAACGTGTGGTCTGTGGAATTTTTATGTTCGGTATTGGATCCACATGCAAGGTCAGAGAAATGACCTCAACAGGTCTTGTGATTTCTCAGGCTTTTAAAATTACTCAGTGTAATGTTAACCGTAATTATACATCTCCAGCAATGGCATATATCCAGATATATTCAGTCTCACTCAAAATGAAATGCAAGCCCTCCCTTAAATATTTGATTTTAATGTCAGGATATCCTGAAATAGCTGGTGGTGAGAGCTGCTTGAAGGGTATGAAGTGTATTTTTTATTGGGAAATGTTTGTCTTTAGTAGGTTGGTCATTTGAATTCAGCTTTGGGAAACTGTTTAAAATATGCTGGTGATGTCAGCTAGTATGCGTAGTGTCTTTTGTGCAAACACTTATCTGTTTCCTAACAACACAGCAGACAAAATAGCTCGTGAATGTTAGTGGTAATGAGAAATGAGCGTACCACCATGTACACATCGCATTATACAGAAGCAGAAGCAAACCAGCAATGAGATGAAGGCTAAGTTCATCTATTTAGTTTTGACTGGCCTGAGCGTTCCTCTGGAATTACCCTTTGCCATTGTTTAGTTGCAGTTAAAAAGGAGCCAAGCTCATCCCAAGTAAGGCTCAAAGAGTCACGGGGAAGCTGTCCATCCTAGTAAATAACAGGATGTCACCTGGTCAGCATGTAACTTGAAGTGCAGAACATCCCGTTTCAGTACTGCGGAACCATGCTACTTGATACTTGAGAAAGAAATGTGTGTTAGCTTGTGCCCTCTGAACAGTTTCTGGCAGTGCTGATCATAACTCACCTTTTCCTGACTTTAATTGTTCAGAGTCTGCTTACAGTTGTGATGTGTCAGACGGAAGGAATTACTACTCTTGTTTTGCATCATGTTCTCATATGCAGCCATGATTCCTTCCCTGTATGCTAGAGAGAGAAAGCAGGGGCAGCTTGCGATGGTAGATGTGTGCTGGGATATGGGAGTGACAGGAGGTATGGGCTGCTGGCATTTGCTGCTTTCTTAACAGCAAATACCTGTCTTCTCCAAGGGAAAGAGTTGAGGTACAGGTGAGAGCCACACAATAAACCCATAGTTGGTGTAATCTCTCTGTTAGACTGTCAAAGAGGGAGCCTCACTTTAATCTGGGAGCAAATGGGCTGTGCTGTATGTATCCCTTAGGCATTTTGATTGTTGGTACCAGCATAGGTACCAGACGTAAATATAAATTCCAGTGATGATAGACCTTGGTCTTTGCACTTTCAATGTGGTTTTAGACCTGCTACTTCACTACAAACATGAAGACTTTTTTTCTTCTCTGGATGAGTGGAAGCAGTACTGCAGCACCTCAGGGGGGCACCACATCTTGGGCCTACATGGGGGTGTGATGGCTGACTTACTCAGCTTTTACAGTGTGTGCTCTGCAGGAGCCTCCCAGTGAGACATAGAAGTCACGGCCTTTACTCAGCTTGTATGAACCTCTTGAGAAGTGACAATGAGCTAGTAAGACTTAAAAAGCTAAGAGAATGCCAGTGACGCACGTCCTTCTCATACTGCAAAGCCTGACCTTGTTTGAAATTTGAGAGTAGATAGGGTGTCTCAAGCTGTTTAAGACTTCCAAGCTAAAAAAGCAAGAGCTGATAATACTGGCTCCTTAACGCCAAACCAGTATCACAGCTTTCCCTGCTCTTGTCACGTGGAGTTCTTTCTCAAGCGTTAGGAGGCACCCATTAAAATGAGTAAAAGGCCAGTACAAGTGTGCAAGCAGTGATCGTGGTTCAGTGTCATCGTGCTCTTTTGTATGCAAAAGTTCTCTCCCTGTGGAGCTTTACTCTAACAGGACACTCTGATTTCAGTAGGTTATCATGCAGATGCAAAGGGTGAACTAAGATGAAGATAATTCCAGAAGCTGATAGCAACCCAGTGTTTTGGAGATGACTCAAGTATGTGAGCCCAGATCTTTACGTGAGGGCTAAGCATTTTATAAAGAGGCAAAACTGGAGGATATTTATTAAGTCTCATAATAGGTACAAAAGTGTATTTTTCAATTAGAAAAGAAGCCAAATCTGGAGCAACTTTCTGATGAGCCTGTTAATATAGTAGATGGCTTGTACGGAATTCCAAGCAACATTCTTTTGTCTCCAGAGACTCATGGCCTTTTAAACAACATCTAACAGGAGTGGTTCTTGATACCGGAGGTGGATCATAAGGTCTCTGTATCCTGTTGCAACTGTTCCTAGAAGAAAATTGTGACAACCTTTTCAGTGCTTTGGCAAATCTGATCTCATCGGTGCAGTGCTGGGCAGGTCCCTGTTGCTTTGTAGGAGACTGTTGCATTCTCTGCTTATGTGCCTGGCCAGGAAAGGATTGTTGCTCTCAGGTGAAGCAACAGCTGCTGGTGTTGGATTCTGGCTGTTACAGGTGTAGATATTCTTCCTGTACCTCAGTCTCCATCTGGAGACATCTTCAGCAAACAATGCACTCGCTTTGCGTGCAGGTTTGCTTAGTTTTGTCTCTCTTTGCTTTCAGTTGGGGAGTTCTGAAACTTATCTAGGGTAGGAGTGAGAACACCGCACTTTTGTTTTGCTTACATTCTGAAACATCGTCTCATAGGAGCAAAACCCCTGTTTTAAGTGAACACGGACCTCTTTATTTTGTAAAGGTTCCTTTGGTTTTTTTTTTTGACTAACACAAATATTGTAAAGGATATACATGCATGTAAAACTGCCTTTCAGTGACACACTAACTACTGCTGGTGTAAACTCTTACTTCTAAAAAAGTAGAGGAAAAGGTGCCACCTCCCACAGGATTCAGATTTTAGGTTGACTGACAGGTAGGCAGAAAGAATGTGTTTCCCCTCTGCTGATCAGTCAGGAATCTGGAAAAATTGCTTTTCTGCCTTAGGCACCCCAGCTAAGTACTTAGAGATAGCTGGGATCAATTTAGATTTACTCTTAAAATAAGAAGCAGAAGTGGAGAATTTTGTTTCTGACTTGTTACTCAAACTGACAGATAATAACTCCACGTCAATCTTTGTTGAGACCCAGATGGCAAGTTGGTAATAACCATTCATAGCATCCAGTTATGTTTTATTTAAAAAGTAGTATTGCACTTGCAAAGGACAGGAGTCTGGAAATTACCTGAATATTAACATTAATTAATGTGCCTTTGTAAATTTAAAATGAGATGCATGCCATCTTTAGCACAACTTGTATTTCAGCACTAAGTAAAAACCCACAGATTAGATAAGATAAATCCTTTTCCAGTTATACACATTATCCTCATGGTTAGATGAATTAAAACCTAAGACTGAAAATGTGGTCCAGAAAGTTGCATAGTGCCAGCTAGATGGTTGACTGCTGATAGCACATCCCCGAAGACTTCTCGGTGACGTATCCTGAACAGAGAACACTTGTTTCCCAGAAAGCCTGTTGTTGCTGGTAGAATCATTGTCTATCAAAGTGGTGTCTAATATGGCACTGCTGTACTCTGGCCTGAAGAAAAAAACAGTAGAGTGGCTCATTTACCTTTGTAAATCTGCTGCATGTAAAGATTGATGTGAGCAGTTCTGTCCAAAACCCATCCTCAGTAACCAAGTCTGTGTAACACATGTTTTTAAACAGAGCATGGCACAGTGGCAGGCGTGAAACCAAAGTAGAAGACATAGAAGTTGTGTTTCAGAGACTCTGGTAATGTACTTGTGATCATAACACACAGTATGCCTTTCCTGTGATATTTGAGGCTTCTGTCTGAGTGACAGAAAATTGATCTCACAGGAGTCTCTTCAGCTTGAGTATTTTGTATGGTTACATGAGCAATAGAGCAGAGGGGTGTAAGATGCTTTCCACTGAAGTCTTACAGGCAGCTCTGTGTGGTACCCACACCTATCTTTGCACACACTTGCAGTGGAATGTGGGAAAATAAGGTGAAAGTTGAATGTCCCAAGTTCAAAATAGGTAAAAGCCCAGTCAGGAGGAAGCACTCTGAAGATTGATGAGAGGCCACGTGCTCTTAACAGACACCAAGTGCAGCTTGGAAGTCCCGCTGGCCTTTCTTCCCTTCCGTTTCCCTCTGCTCAGCAGACAGAAGCATGAATCTCTTCTTTCCCCTGGCTTGCTGCAAATACATAAGCAGATCTCTACTTTGTCAGTGCTGCTTTGTTGTTCAGTGCTAGATTCAACATACGGATCAGTCCCAGCAGCTTTGGATTTTGAAGTGACTTAAGGCTAAGTCACTGTATCTCCAGTGCACACCGGCACGGCTCCATTTGTGCTTCCCAGTGATTGCTCCAGTTATGTTATGTTTGCTAACATAACTGTTCTTCTGATGGCTTCAGTCCAGGGGCATTTTCATCTCTTAGAGAACTGTGATGATTCATGGGTGGATTTTTTGAAGCATCTACTGAGTTAGAGACACTACAAGCTGTAGGCAGGCTTCAAAGAGCAAGCAGAAAAGCTCCTGAGGATCTTTGTGAAGAACAGTGCATTGTATTAAAAAGAAGGTCATTACTACACCATTATGAGGTGCCTCTGAAATCTGTTGGTAGAAGACATTATTGTAATACCCACTCGGCCAATTCCTTTTACTCTTTTACACCACTCTGGTTGGTGTCCCACTAAAGGTAGCGTTTTTCACTGATGCACACACAAAACACAGAGCTTGTACTTTCCCTTGCAAATCCCTCAAGTGTATAGAGGGATTTGCAAGGGAAAAAACTGCATCTTCTTCTTCTCCTGCATCTTTCTTTGTATCTGCCTTTTTAAGAGGCAGTTCAGACTCCCAATGTGTTTGCTCTTAAGGTCTCTTGAGGTTGCTTGGAAAAGTGTTGAATGTATTTCCTATACATCCATAATACAAAGTTTACCCAGCTGAGTCTGACAGGTTGGTAACAGATCTTGCATGGCCAGACAAGAAACTCTTGTGTATTGGGAACCTGACTGGCAAAACCAACTCTCAGATGTGTTGCACTTGGAGGATTGTTTCTATGAAAATGTTCTGTGGGTCTGAGCTCTTTAGGAGTGAACTCAGGACCATGTCTGTTCCAAGTTTTCCACATAAAACATAGAATTACTCCACATCCAGTCTGGAGTGATGATAGGATGCTGCACCCAATCTTTTATTTAGCTGGTCCATGTTGGTTTTACAAGACAGGCTGCTACCAAGCAGATCCTACTCTTAATTCTTTAAGCTTCATGGCACGTTGCCTTCCTTACCCTGCCTCACACTGTGGCTGCAGGAGCACTTTCCAGCTGGAGAAATGGCCTAGCAAAAGTTAGGGTGTAACATAAATACACTGTTGGTTAGCAGCAGCCACAGCCTGAAGGGTTCATCTAAGAGTGTCTTTTCAAGTTAGCAACCTGGTTGAGGAGGAATCTGTGTTGTGCTGTTAAAATGTCTTTTCCCTCTCCTAGTAAAGTGAAAAGTAAAAAAGAATGGAGTGCTGGCTGCTGTCAGTTCTTGCACAGGTTAATGGTCATGTTGAGACTGATGCAGAGCTGAACAGGGATTACCCAAAGTTTTTTCCTCTTTCATTAGATTTTACTTTAGATTTAGGATTTAACATTTTTCCTGAACATGTTTTGATTTTTGTTGGGGTTTTTGGTTTTTTTTGGCAGGGAGGGGGATGTCTAAGAGTTCTTGCACTTGAATTATTTCTTTTCTTCAGAAGTTTCCACTAGAATCACGGTTACAGTAAAACTTACCCAAATAAAAATTGTAAAGAACCCCTTTACATCTCCATCTGTTTTTATAGTTAATAACTCCCATATAGTCACAACACTCCATATTCTCCCGTTACCAGTCTGCATGTAAGGGTTCTGCTTTCACATTCGATGAGTTCAGAATTGCCTACTCCTTCATTCTAGTGAAGTGTTTGCTTATGGCTAAACAAAACGAAAAATGAGCAGGAAGAGGAAACAGACCAGAGAAGAAAGTGCTCTGAATAGCAGAATGAGTTTATTTTCTTCTCAAGCACTACTTAATGTTAAAAAAAGAGAACCCGAGAAGGTGATTAGATGATTTTTGCATGAAACAGGGAGGAGCAGTAAAGTGGGAGGCAAAATGGGGGGACTGTGTGTGTCACAGAGATTGGGATTTCCATCCCCAATTTTACGCACTGGCTGCCACACTTCTGAATTACCCTGAAAGCACTGAATGGTGCTATTATATTCCTTTGCAAAAGTTGTGAGCTATGAAATTCAATCTGAGGTATTTTTAATGAGTGTTTTGAGCCTCAGTTGTGGCTCTTCCCAAGAAACAAGGAGCACAGTGTGCTACTGAATAGCAGCGAGGCCGGGGGTTAAACTCATTCAGTTTTTTGCTCACAGGGAGGGAAGGTAATATCAACATTTATTTGACAGCTGTACACTCACTTCCAGAGTTGAGCTTCAGTAAAAGAGCCTTCCATAAAACAAACATTCTGAAAAATCAGGTTCTGTCAGCTTTGCATCAAGCTCCCATCCAGCTTCTGAGAAGAAATCTTGTGGTGTGCTTTGCAAAGCCAGTGCCCACACTAAGCTTGTGTTGTGGACAACACTGTGCTACAGGATGCTGTGCCTGTAGCTCTCAAGGACATCTCTGTGGGTAGAGGTGCAGCTTTTGCCAGATGGGGCTAATGGCATGCTGGCTTGTATTAGAAGCAGTGTGGCCAGTAGCAGTAGGGAAGAGATTGATGCCCTGTACTTAGCACTGGTGAGGTCACACCTTGAGTACTGTGTTCAGTTTTGGACATCTCAATACAAGAAAGACGTGGAGGTGCTGGAGCAGGTCTGAAAAGGACAACAAAGTTGGCAAAGGATCTGGAGAACATGTCTTACTAGGAGTGGCTGAGGGAGCTGGGGCTGTTTAGTCTGAAGAAGAGACTAAGGGGAGACACTGTCAACAGCTATCTGAAAGGATACTGTAGAGAGGTAGATCCTGGTCTCTTCTCACAAATAACAAGCTATAGGACAAGAGGAAATGGCTCATTGTTAGATAGCGTTAGACATTAGGAAAAACTTCATTGAAGGGATCATCAGGCCATGGAACAGGCTACCCAGGGAGGTGGTTGAATTGTCCTCCTTAGGCGTGTTTGAATCATGTAGAATGGAGCTTAGGGATGTGGTTTAGTGGGATTGGGACAGTGGGTTAATGGTTGGACTTGATCTTAAAGGTCTTTCCCAATCTAAACGACCCTATGATTGTCTTTATCAGAAAGAAGCCTTCTGGCACCCCTGGGTTTTCTCTAAGGGTTCTAGTGTCATAAATGTGATGCCTTTGGAGTGGCTCCCTCCCTTCTCACACCTCTCAGCAAGACATAGCTTTTTGGGGTGAGGGGTTTCTGGAGCTGGTGAGACCAGCATTTGCATTTCATGTGGTAAAGGCATGCATTGTCCTCATCAGGACAGTTTCTTATAGGATTGTTAAACATCAGCTGAATGCATTAGCAGAGGGGATCAGAGCATCCCTTTTAAGTTGATGAAGTGATTTTTAAGGAGGATATGTGTGAAATGCATTTTTTAAAAATCAATACAGAAGAGTTAAAGACAAGGGCAGTTGTGCTTTCTGACTGAGTTATATGTCACCTCCTTAAGATGCTGTAAATATGGCTGAAGGAGCCGGTGTATCGGGAAGTATGTCGTGCTTTTCACCACAAATAGCATTTGTACTTAAGCTACAGCAACCAAAAGCTGCTTGACTTTGGCCCATATGGTTTGTGGTGTTTAGATGATGGGAAGTTCCAGGTTTTCTTTGGTATCGATGACAGTGGGATGGAAGTGTGAAGTCAATTCTTCTGTGGGATTTTGTCCCTACAGCTACCCGAGCAAGAGATTCACGGGGCTTCAGGAATCTGCCTCTTGCTTCCATATCCTTCTTCACATTTTTCTTTACACTCTTCTTTACTGGTTTTGTGGTGTTCGCTGCTGGCTCTGCAGTAGCAAGCTCCTTGTTAACTAGAAATCAGAGTAACTGAAGGGCAGGGAATAAAATCACTATTAATATCAGTTTACCTTTGTAAGAACTGCAAAGATATGAAATTATTGGATCATTACACCTGGAGATGACAGGTTGGTCTGTGGTGTGAAAAGCCTGGTTCTGAAGGTAACCATCCCATCTCCTCTCCTTTTTTACTTCCTCATTTGCACACTGAAATGGCACATGTAACACGGTGTGGATGCTATCTGCCCATTAAATTATAAAGCTGTGAAAAGTGACCAAGCAGAACCTCCGATTCCAGTAGCTGTAATTATGGAGATGGATGGTTAGCTGAGGATTTACTGTAGCTGAATGTTGTGTTAGTCTGACTCTGCTGTAAGAAAAAATTCAACCAAGCACTGAAAATAGCCCAATCATAAAACTTCACATTAGCTTTACTAGATAATATTTTCCTTTTTTATCTTTCACACTGTGTAAGAGAATTGTTTAGTTATTTCTTGTCCTTTTAAGTATTTAATTTTCACTCGACTTGTACTGTTGTGTATTTCTGGTGAAGTTGATTTGGGACATTGGCAGGAGCTTAAAGCCTAGGCAGAGCAATCCTTCTGCTTTTGCCTAAACATACTTTTAGGAAGTATTTTTACACGAGCCGTTTTGTTGTGATAAGAAATCCAAGAGCGTGGTTACAATAACACATCTGTGTGTCTTCAAGTGTAGAAAATGGCAAGTTTCTTTTGGAGTTAGTGAACGAGCTGGTTATTAATAGCATTCTCTTTGTAGTTCTAACTCGATCTTTGTTCGTTGTGTTCTTTTTTTGGTTATTGATCACGTGCCTACGTTTGAAGTCGTCTTGTTTGTCATAGCTGATAGGTGGGGTAAAAAAGTGCAGCTGTGCTGATGTGCGGATACTTAAAGCACTCCTGAAATGCAGAGTACCTTACCAGCACCCTATTTAAAAAAAACACCACCACCACCAGAATCTAGTGCAGGGTAAAACAGTCATCAGAGGGTATGGAAGGCAAGCACTGGCCTGAACAAGAATACGGCTTATACAGTGGAAGTGGGAAAGCAGTCCAGTAAACTCTTGAAAGAAAGGAACACTAATCTTATTGTATGACACAGACAGATGATCAATCGCCTGTTTTTAAGGCAGTTTAAGAGACTTCTTCTGTTACTGCATTTGGCCTCAAAAGTGCCTGTTGATGGTATGTGCACAGCCTGTGCAAAGACATGTGGGAAGCGTGCCAGGAGTGGAGCCTACAACTACATTCAAATAGAAAATCTCTTCAAAGGAATGAGATGCCTCTAGGTTATCATGAAAACTTGCCTCTTCTGCACCCTCTCTCCAAATAGGGTGGCTATCTGGTGTTTGTAAGTACAGAATGGAGATCTGGATACTGAAGAGTGGTGGTGGATGCTCTGTAAAGGTGTCACTTCTCTTTGGTTTGACTTGGTATGTAGAGGTGACAAATCAAGCTTCTTCCAACACCTCCCAGCTAACCAGTCCCAAGTTGAACAGCAGAGTAGAAACTAGTAAGCCCAGATGTAAGAGCTGTCCTTATGGCCTAAACCTATTTTTATAGCCACCTAATTCTTCTAGAGGATTAACACCTACACTTTAAAAGGGAGGAGAGGAGAAAAGGAGCAGAGGATCTGCAAGTGCAGTGCTAGCTCCAGAGCAACAGTGCTCAGAGCAGTGCTTCTTACTTTCAGTCCCATCCTTCAAGCAATATTTTGCTAAATATGAATTCCACGTTTCGTTTTACACTAGAAAAGAGAACTGTTTAAAATATGAAATTTGTCTTTGGATGCTGGCAGCATCTTTCTCCTGTGGAGTGTTTTCAAAAGCCTTCTCTGAAGTACAAATTCCTGGCAGGGTTTTTTGTATAAAACCCCGTTGCTGAAGTTCATCTTTGAGGTTATTTTTATGCTATTTGCTTATCGTAAAGACTCATTGGTTAGTCTTCTTTCCTTTCAGAACTGTGGATACATACATAATTTTTAACAGTTTTGAATAACTGAGAATATTTATGCTGTTGAGAGTGGGGAGTTGTTATTTTTAGTATTGATTACCACTGTATATGGCTTCAGAAATAGTCATGAAAATACTGGATGCAAATTTTCACTATCATTTCAATGCAGTTGAATGGAAATGAAGCTGAAGCATAGAAATAATGTGTGGATCAGACAGATCTGAAATGCAAGGGGTTTTCTGGGTGACTACCTAAGAAAAAACAGATACTAAACTACATTTTTAAACTTTGTACAATGTAATATTGAAGTATTTGTGAACTACTTAGCATGACTATTCATTTTTGAGCACCCAAAGCATGGCAGAAACCATGCTGGCAGAAGAAATGCCTGCTTTTATATTGTGGCAGGTGTGACTGGTGAATGTACCCTCTCCTTTTAGATAGACCTAAAGGAATTCTTTTCTTTCCTTACCAACTAACACACAAGCAAGCATAATGAAAAACAGACAAACTCTTTTTCTGATCCCTTACAGCAGGAAGAAGGAGAACAGTCGTTCTTGCTTCCACACGAAGCTATCTTCTCCTTTGAACAGAGCACTGATGGGACTTAAATTTTTCACATTGCACAAAAAACGCTGCTTTTATTTGCTTTGTGGTGCTTTTTTGTAGCCTAATATTACTGCTCAGTAATGCAAAACCAAACACAACTTTTTCAATCAAAAGATCTATTAAATCTGAGATCTGAGATTAGTTGGCTGGACAGATAAAAAATGGCAAAAGCACTATTTGATCATAAACAGGAACTGTTCTTTTGGTAGACAGCTACTGAAATAACTACTAAATGAACTGGGGGTGGGGGAATGTGTTCAGACCCACTTCTTTGAAAGTCCTGGATGTCTTCCAGATATTGCTGTGCACTTTCTAGTTTTTAAAAAGTCTGTGTTGCAGGCAGTGCCAAAGAACGGGCTAAATGAGTTTGTAGGGATAGATTTTTTTAAAAAATGATTGGCAATTGCTAGAACATGAAAGAATTCTGAACCTATTAAAATATTCACCGCTGGAAGATCACAAGCAATGTACTGTTTGGGATTTTGGTGGGAGTAGAAGGAGGGTGATTTGAGTAGCACAGAAATAATGAGCAGACAGCAAAGCCTGAATTCATGATGTGTAAAAGCAGACTACTTTGGGTATTTTCATAGCTTGCAGCTAAATGTGGTAATGTACATTATTCATAATTTAGAACTTAGTGGCCTGATGTTCCCTAAAAACATAAAGTGACTTTTTAAAGTGTGATTTTTACAGAGCTAAATAGAAAGTCAGGTCAAAATGCATTAAGCAGTAAGGATGTGTAGCTGGAAATCGGTGAGCTTCTTTCACTGCAATAAGTTTATAACATTCTTTTGATGTAAATACTTCATCAAGACAGTAATTCCTTGGTTTTGGTATGGCTGGGATTCACCTAATCTACAATGAATCGTGTAATACAGGTGTCTGGGTTCCTTGTCATCAGGAGTAAAAGGCTATGGCCCTATTTCTAAGGAGAACTTTATTGTCAGTGTGACCTGAGATCACCATGTCAGCTAGACCATCCTGTCTGTCCTTAAACACCTCCAGGGATGGCAACTCCACCACTGCCCTGGGCAGCCCATTCCAGTATCTGATCATCCTTTCTGTGAGGAAGGGCTTCCCGACATGCAACCATCCCTCCCCTGGCTCAGCTTCAGGCCCTGCCCTCTCGTCCTATCACTGGTTGCCTGGGAGAAGAGGCTGACCCCTTCCTGTCTACACCTTCCCTTCAGGTAGTTATAGAGAGTGATGAGGTCCCCCCTGAGTCTCCTCTTCCCCAGGATTAGCAACCACAGCTCCCTCAGCCTCTCCTCGTCACACTTTCCCTCCAGTCCCTTCCCCAGCCTCGTTGATCGCCTCTGGACCTGCTCCAGCCCCTCAATCTCTTTCTTGAAGTGAGTGGCCCGGAACTGCCCCAGTACTCAAAGGGAGGCCTCACCAGTGCCCACTGCAGGAGGAGAATTACATCCCTAGTCCTGCTGGCCACACTATTCCTGATACAAGCCAGGGTGCCATTGGCCTTTCGTGGACACCGGTGGCTCATGTTCAACTGGTTGTCAAGCAGTACTGCCTGGTCCCTTTCTGCCAGGCCTCCATATTTCCTCCATATTTAACCGCATTGATGGCCTTCCTCCTCCATTCCAGGACGCAGGGCTTTCATGACTGTCATGTAATGGGCCTGTGTGTACTTTCCGTAGCTAGGAAAGGCCCTCCTAAAGAGTAGATAATAGAGCAGCCTTTCCCCTCTTTGCAATGCTACGTCTCTGTGTAGCTGTTCTGTGGAGCTCATCAGGCCTCTGCTGATCAGAGAAAGCAGCCAAGTTCTGGCTCATAGGTGCAGCTGCAGGGCTGTGGAACAGAAGCGGATGAAACTTGCCTAGTACTTGTCTGAGGCATGGCAGCAGAGCCATGCTTGATGGCTGGAAAATTCCTCCTGAGTTCTGTGGAAAACTTGTGTTGGTTTTTTTGCCCATCGGCCTTGTAACCACATTTAAGGCAGACACCACTGTTGGCTCCAGATGATGTCATCGGTGTGGCACACTCATTACTGAATGCTTCCTCTGTCAGCTCATGTTTGTCGTGTCTCCAGTGACTGCTGGTTTGCTTCCATACCCAATGGACTGAGTTTTTAATTAATTGTGTTTAAATTTTTTAGTAAGGATGTCATGAAACTGCACTGAATCACCATCTCTGTGAGACCCGAGAGATCCTGATTTTGTGGATGTTCTCCTTCTGGTCTTGTAAGACAGGAGCGTCATCAGGCTCTGAATTTCAGCAGATTTTATATGCAGTGTTTCCCTTGAACAAACTGTCAGATTTTATTTTGAGGTCGACTGATCAAAGCTAAGATGAGTTTAGTATACTAATCTTATTTACAACTATTTGAGTAAGAAGGATTTCGTGCTACTGAGACACGCTCCAGACAAAATGCCAGGTGACATAAATGCTGCAGAGTGCCGATCCACCATCTGAATGCCTGTAAGAAAACAACTTTATGGAAACACTCGGCAGGTTTTAACCTTTTACTCATGGATTGAGATCAGATAGGCTTGTTCTCCTGAGCTAACCTTGGACAGCATGGTAATGCAGGTGGACTCTGCCTCTTTTCCTGTTGGTGAAAAATCTCCACACTCCCAGGTATGCCTTTTCTCCCTTGGAGGAGCAATGAAGATTAGGCTTCACCAGTCAGGAGTCCATCGGGTGCTTTAGTAACACACACACATACATGTGCACAGGGATCAAGTATGTTCTGCCTCTTGCTGTTAGAGTGGCAGACAAACACATCACAGGATCATTAAATTGAGATCACCAAGTCCAGTTGTCAACTCAACATCACCATGCCCGCTAAAACACATTCCAAAGTGCCACGTTCACATGTTTTTTTTAACACCTCCATGGATGGTGACTCCACCACTTACCTAGGCGGCCTGTTGCTATGCTTGAGTACTCATTCAGTAAAGAAAGTTTTCACAATATCCAATCTAAACCTCCCCTTCCACTCTCTAGTGGCCCCAGACCAGCTCTAGAGGCCTGAGATTAGTCTGGGAGCAGAACCATTTACCAGTAGTTTCTAAATCATTTGTGGGCAGTAAAATCTTATCATTATTACACACAATCTGATGTCTACTAAGTGTTATTCTGTTGCCTCCAACCAAATGCATTTACTTGCTTTTTGAGTAAGAGTCCAGCTATGCTCAGTTGTGCCTACATACAGCAATAGATGGAGTAGCAAAAATGGGAAGCTTGCAGATAGAACTGACATGCAAGGTGTGATGGCTGGGTGATGTGTTTCTGCTCTGCTTTCTGCTTAATGAAGCTGGAGGACACAAAGTGTCTGTATGCAGATATATTTGTACTTGGGACTTGTTTTGATTGGCATTATGTTGGATCAAAAATACTCTGTCTAGAAAAATAGATGTCTGTTTTCCTCGCCTTCACTGCACCCTCTTATTTGGCATTTTGATTGAATTATTTCAGTAACTGCAAGGTTGGTTGTGACAGATGCATTAAAAAAATAGGACTTCCATCTGCAATTGTTCTTGATGGGCTTTCTGACAGTAATCACAAAGCTGTTGTTTGCTACATCTAACATTAACAAACAGTTAAAAAAAAATCTACGTGAACACTGTTTTCTTGTGGCACCGGTCTGCTAGAGGCCCTGCAAGTATATTGGGCAAAAACCTGCTCAGCAAGTTCTTGAGGAGGTGAGGCTGGCTTTTCCCCTCCACCTTTTGAAACCATATAATGTTGAAGTGTTTGGTCATTGTGTCCTGCATTGCAAGGGTGACAGCGCCACTGTGGTGGGATATATCTCCTGTGCCTTCCCTAGGAAAACATTGTTTCTCTGGTGTAAGCCACACCACTGGGTGTTTATTTTTCACAGTTCATATAGATTAAATTAAATTGCCATTGTAAAGGTGTTTTGTACTTAAGGTTGTGGCTGAAAATCAAGTATTACCCAGGGAGGGTGGAAATGGGGGTGTATTTTTCAGTGAAACAGAGATCCGACTGTATGATGATGGGAGGAAGTGGGATTGAGCATCTGACCACTTGCATGTAGCCTGTTGGTATGGGCATTGGCTGGTTCAGCTTCAGGTTTGAGCCCGATCAGCTGTTTGACCCACCTCTAATGTTTGTCTTTTTTGTGTGTGTGTGTGTGTTTCTGCTCTTACATTTTGCTCTAATTATTCCCCGAGCAGAAAGGGATTTGGCCACTCTATAGTTTGAGTACAAGGACACTTGTCTGGGGTGTGATGGGTTTCTTGTAATGGTGGCATTTGTGTCCTTTAATGGATTATTGTTTGTTCTGAAGTGAGTGGAGCACTGTGTTTCAGGGCCTTTTGAGTTCAAATAGGAGCAAGGTGTCCAAGGAAAAAAATGTATTTCAGTCACTGGCCATTTTATACAGAAACAGTGAGCTCTGATGAAGACTTGCTGTGGGGCTGTAATTTATAGTACTTGCTGCAGGTGTGGATTTGACTGACATGCTGCTGAAAAGAATTCTTGCAATCAGCAAAGCAGCAGCTCTGGGAGCTAATATTGGGCTAGAACATCTGGTCTTCATACAGGGAATAATTCCACTGTGTGGAAGAAAATGTTTGCCCTCGAGTCCTCTGAATTACTCAACAACTCTGTTAGGGTAGCTCAGACAGACCGTGGCCAGCCTCAGTGATTCACAACAGAAGGCTTGGGATAAGCCCATGCGAAGAGCTCGGGTGTTGAGACTGTTGCCTATCAAGTGATGTCCAGCAAACCCCCAGAACCCTTGTATTTTGTACGACAGGTTTGTTGGTAAATGCTTTGGTTCTGGTGCACAGCACCGCTTGACATGGCTTGAAGGGCCATGGGATGAAATAGTTACCTTGGAAAAATCCCACTAGAAATTATCTGTGGCAGATGCAAAAAAACTGTGTCCCAAATCCCTCTCTTCTACCCCTTCTATTTCATGGTATTTTTCCCTCAAAAGTTAAAATGCAGTAAGGATAGATTCTGAGCTGCCAACCAGGGATGGATGGATGGATGGATGGATGGATGGATGGATGGATGGATGGATGGATACTTCCAATAACTTTCCAATAGCTTTCAAACTAGCTTAATTATTGTCAACTGCCCTGGGGGTGTGGTTGGAATATCCACTGATTCTGTAACTGTTTTGACAGTGTTGTTCACTGGACAATTTGTTAACATAATAATTTTACTGCCACTAATGAAAAGCACCTTTGTAACCCTGGCCTTTGTTTTCTTTTTACAGCAAAGAGCTCCAGGGAAAGTTTTGCATGATGCTGTTTGCAACCACCTGAATCTTGTTGAAGGCGACTATTTTGGCCTTGAATTTCCAGATCACAAGAAGATGATGGTATGTAAAAGGTTTAATTTTCAGACGGCTTTCATATACATGGCACACTGAATTGTCCCCTTCTGCTTCTTACTCATAAGGTGTGTTTAATCCTCAGTCTCACAAACTAAAAAGAGCTTTTTTAAAAAAAAAAACTGTTCTTGCCTGCTGGATTGAAGAAATGTTTTTAAAATCTCACTACTACTGTCAGATTTCATCTGTGTTAAAGCTAACAGCCAATTCAGACACAAACCAGAAAAGCATTTTATCTTCTAGCAGTTGCAGTACAGAAGCCAAAGGCTGGACTGACAGAGATTCAACCCTAATTTTGCAGTCCTGCTTGATATGCTGTGGCACAGGCAGATGTCCTGGTCCTGACACTATGGACTCGGAGTCTGTCCGTCCCCCGTCCATTCTCTGCCCAACAAGACTGTATATTGAATATTGTGTATTCACCTGAAGGAAAATGCTGCCACGCATTGAGTGTGGTAACTTGCCTGACCCCTGCTCTACCTAAAGAAAGAATTAGCCAAGTTGCCGGTCCATATTCCCATGGTTTTCCCAATCTTTGCTTCTTAAAAGGGCAAAATGCCCGTGTCGTGCCCACATCTCATCAGTTATGGCCCAAAAATGGTGAGATTGAGCAGAAGTAATGGCCTTTGACCATCTAAAAGCAACTCAGAGACTCAGGAGGTTTGGTTGCAAATCATTGCTTCAATGTGAAGCAGCACTCTTAGCACTCTTGAGAATAATATTTACACTTAAATTATAGTAACCAGTTCACATGATGCAGTTAAGGTGAATGATTCTGTGGGGTTTAAAACTTTCTGAGCTTCATGGCAGCTATAGTGTAGAACTCGAGCTTTGTGCAAATTAAAACCAAATCAAAACTGCAGTTAATGGTGTGTCTGAGGTATAAACCACACGTTACATTCACACTGTCTGAAGTGAACTAGTTGCTTTTCCAATGCAGAGTACAATGTACAAGGAACAACTAAATTTGGGTGCTGTTTGTTTGGATGTTATCATATGGACATGGAATGAAACGTTTGCAGTTCAGCTGTGTTTGTTTCAGTGTGCAGTGCTGCAGACCTCCTATCTGACATATTGACAGTTGTATCTCCAGATGCCTGGCAGCTGCATACGTTCAGGATCTGCATGGGTGGTGAATGTGGAGGGTCTGAGGGCTGCAGCCTCTGATGGGACAAGGAGAAACCAGGCACTGTTGCCAAGCCTGAGGTTTTGCGGATTTTCATTACAGATGATTTCTGCCCCAGTTCTCCAGCTGCTGAAATCCAGCCGCTGTCCCAGAATGCCAGATTTGTTTGAAAGATAAATAATCTAGCTTTTGTAGTTCTGGAGAAAATGTAAAACATGATTCTTAATTGGATCCTCACGTTTCCAGTGAAAGATGGGCTGACTGCATTTAGATGCAATAGCTTTGGTTGCTTGGGTTTGGTGGTAATGGCAAGGTCTTTGTTTTGCCTCCCCTTTCTCCCTGCGCCTGTTCTGTGCATACACAGCTAGTATTCAGCAGTCTGGTCAGAGGTGTTGTAACTTAACTTGTAGAATGATTGGGAAGGTGGAGAGTGGAATGGTGCACTTGTGTGCTCGTGCTGTATCATAAACTCTGTCTGGAGAGAGAAGCAATTATTTTGGTGTCAAGTAAAATGCGTTATTGCCGTGTTCTTTTCTTTCAAACAGGCTGTTTAGTATTCAGGATTTTTTCTCACTAAACCTGGCAAAAAATGTCTGACCTTCACTGCTGATTGTGTACACGCCAGCTTTCTGAAACGAAGCAGTTCTAATATACTGCAATGCCAAAAAGTGTCAGAACGAGTTTAATGTGTTAAAAATGGTGTTC
Source organism: Upupa epops (assembly GCA_013397515.1). NCBI lineage: Eukaryota > Metazoa > Chordata > Aves > Bucerotiformes > Upupidae > Upupa > Upupa epops. The sequence goes on from VZRI01000172.1 coordinate 474,455, forward strand.
CTATTCTAACCAAGGTTTTTAGCCCTCTGAAAAAGGATTTCATGGGCTGAGAAACACTGAAAGAATTCCATTGAGAAACACTGGGAAGTGTCCAAGGGCAGTAATGTGAGGTCTTTGATAATTGGAAACACTCACATGGCAGTGGTGAAAACAGCAAACAACGTTGGAGCAGTTATAGCAGCAAGAGAGCCCTGTTCCTGTCTGGCTTTCCAGGTGATTTTCTGAAATGGCTATTTTGAGCCTATTTCAGTTTCTTCATAATCTAACATTATTAAAGGTCAAAGATGTATCAATCCCAATACATTCTTTTTCTAAAGGAAGCCTCAGTGAATTAATTTCTAATGACTTTAATTTTTGTGGCAATTGTAGGGTGTTCCTCCACAAATTATAGTCATCTTCCAAGGAAGGTGCTGTGCAATTCAGTGACGTTACAAAGTGCAAATCTTGAGCGTAGGTAGCTACTGGCTGAGGACTGTGAGCTGTCTTCCTTCTCCAGGTCCTGCAAGTAGTCTGACTTCTGCATGATTATCCCTTGCTTTCCGTAACATTTTCACAGAATCATAGAATCATTCAGGTTGAGAAAGACCTTTAAGATCATCAGTTACAACCATTAAGCTATCTCTACCAAGCCCACAGCTAAACCATGTCCCTAAGCTCCATAGCTACATGACTTAAATGTGTCCAGACATGTCAATTCAAGCGTCTCCCTCGTCAGTCTGTCCAAGACCTGAGGACCCTTCAATGAAGAAGTTTTTCCTAATGTCTAACCTGAAGTTGCCCCAGTGCAACTTGAGGCTGTTTCCTCTTGTCCTGTCATAGTCACTTGTAAGAAAAGATCCGGTTCAGGCCCATCTGATTGAGACTGCAGAGGCTCTGAAAACTATTTCCAACCACTGCTTCTCTTTCAAAAGCTGAGGGAAAGATCCACCATCCTGACAAATGTGCTGGTAAAAACAGGTGAAACAATACTGTATGCAGAAGGTACACTTGCTCCAGTTCAGAAAACCTAGGCTTAAGCTTCCCAGGTTCATAGAAAGATGTTACACAAAGGTTAGCTTCCTCCCACCCACGTTTGGGGTTGTAGTCTTCCTCACACCCCTGACCTGAAAGGACATTGCTTCCCCAGGTGGCAGTAATTCTGAGACTACTTTATATTCATGATGTCAAGCACAGGAACACATTTATGCTCAGACATAAATGTGGGACTCCTGCTTAGTCCTGTAAACTAGGAGGCTGCCACATTGTCGTATTGCCATTTGCCTAGTGTTCCCAGCTCAAAGGCCATCACCAGCCCCTTTCATTTGTGTTTCTCGGGGTTAATTAGGATGAAGACCACAATGACAGCAGAGGACTGCCTTTTCCTGAACTCCTCTTTGTGGGTATTCTTTCCACAAAATTAATGGTTCCTGACCAAATGTGCTGTGCTTGTTGGCATGGGAGACAAGTGAAGGTGGAGATTTCCTCAGCTCTCTGGATCTGTACATCTTGAAAAGCCATGCTGCTGTGACAGCCCTTGAACAGCGCTGTCTCCTGAGCATCTTCTGGAGTTTTGGGAAGAAAACTCACGGCATATAATTCAGGAAGGCATGATGACAACACTAGAAAAAAAAATACATAGTGATAATCTAAGCAATACAATAAAAATTACTTCACTGTGAGGGGTCGTTTGTTCAGAGATGGTAACACCACTTTCTCTTGTTTTCAGGTGTGGCTTGATCTTTTGAAGCCTATTATGAAACAGATTAGAAGTAAGTACTTCCTTGCTGTCATTTATTTTGAGTAAATTAAGACTTGGGCGATTGGGATCTTTTGTCTTCTCTGAATTTTGTTTGAATTGTTTTTTGTTTCTGGTCTGTCCTGAAAAGATGCAAGTGTGGTGAAAGAAGGAGCAATGAAAGCATGCATTGCTAACAGGTAGCAGAAATCAGGATAGAAGAACAGGAAGATGTTAATACCGGAAAGGAGCTAGCAAATGTATTACAGCTGTGTGTAACACAGCTGCAAAACACTTGGAATTATCTGAGACCAAGATGAGCAACCAGTTGGGATAGGATCACCAGGGAAAGTTATGATGGGTGGTGGGAAGAGACAGTCAATTGTAAATAGCCATCAGTCTGGCAAGAGAAATAAAAGGAAAGTTTTTGCTGATTTTGTTTCTGATATCAGCAAAGTTTTTCATTTTTTGAGCTTTGAAATTGGAATTAAGTTTTCCTAAGTGCTGCTGTGGACATGTGAATGCTCTGGTACCTCTGTTTCTCACAGAAGAGATGCACTGGTCCTCTTGTCACCGGTTTAACTTGTAAGAGTCAGAACAGATCTGATGCTGTCAAAGCAGTAACAGTTTTCTGGTGGACTCCTTCCTCATCTGAAGCAAGGAAAAGAGACACACGATCATATATTTTATTGGATCAGCTGATGTAATTACAAAAAACAGACTTAGTGTTGGCAGAGTATTCCTCAGCTGAGTTACTGTTCTTCTCTTGTGTGTAAATTTTACTTAGCAATCTCTAAATAAGCCGAATACTAACGAAGGGCCTGTATGCACTGTATGCACTGCAGGTTTCCTTAGACATCATTCTGCATCATAGAATTTGGTCTGCATGTTACTGATGTTCACTATCTTCCTTTGCCCTAGGACCGAAGCACGTTGTTGTAAAATTTGTGGTAAAATTCTTCCCACCTGACCACACTCAGCTCCAGGAGGAACTGACAAGGTTAGTTTGTTTGAGGTTTTATCAATTAAATCTCTGTAGACAAAGGGGAGGAGGTGGAATTTGAGATTGGGTGAGGATCGGTGTTGGTCTTTTACTATTAGCTCGATGTTAAGGAGAGGGAATGAAAAGGAGAGAAGGGTAGAGAAAGATACCCGTACATGCAGAAAGGGTACCTTAAAGCTGTGCTTGTTCTCAGTGCATTTCCAAACTTCATTTGAGCTCTGAATGTCACAGTGTGTTTGCATGTGGAATTTCTTATCTCTGGGAACAATCAAAACCCACCTTGATGTGTTCCTGTGCGATTTCCATGCATGATCTGGCAGGGGAGTTGAACTAGATAAGCTTCAGGGGTCCCTTCCAACCCCTACCATTCTATGATGCTGTGACATTTATCTGTAAGTATGTATTTGAGGGACCTACTAAGGTTCTTCCTCTAATGAGGTCTTTCTTTTATGATCAGAAACATTGTTTTCTTACCATGATTTCTTCACTGCAACTTCTCAGCTCCTTTTCTGATCTACTGCATTACTATTTTAATTGCCTTTTTCCACTCTGAATCAGAATTTTCACCATTCATTTTTATTCTCTTGCTGGTGTGGATATAGGAAGGTAGAAAAGTAGAGTGGGAATACAGAGCAGTTACTTGAAAGCCCAAGTAAAAGTATAAGAGGAGGCATGAAAACTCATGATGTGATGGGACTAATGAAACACTTCTGTTTCCCAATAGATACCTTGCATATCAGTTGATTTGTATGCAAGCTGTGGGTTTTGGTGATCTCTTTCTGTACCTGGAGATGCCCCTTCGAATTCTAATTTCTATTTCTAAATTTTCAGTGAATATGCTAAGGGAACTTAAATGCATGTACACAACAGTGCGTAGGATGAGAAAACACATCCACAGGGAGCAGCTCCCTCACTTGAGGAAGCAGAGAACGCTTTTGTTCTGTATCCTGCTAGGGTGGATACAGATATTTGCAGGTTTTGAAAGCACACTGTTTAGACCTGCTATATTATTTCATGTGCTGTGCATGTTTCCAGACACCTCAAATAGCTTTGTCCTTTTCATTTAATTTAACTACATCTCCTCACTCAGAAAGTCACTGTTAACTTTCCACTAAACCTATTCAAGTCCAGCCATATTAAAGAACTATTGAGATCCTTTTCCAGAAGAGCTGTGATGTTTTAAAAAGCTTGTTAAAGTGTCTAACCAGTTCAGGTTTCATACCAAATGTAGGAGAAATTCCTACTGCTAGCTCATTTATTTTTTCTAGGGAAGAATTCGATGCTCAGTGGAACTCAGTAATTTCAATTCCTGTCCAGGCTAGAAGCTGAATGTTGAAATAATGTCAAAGAATCACAGAAAGTTAGGGATTGGAAGGGACCTGAGAAGATTATCTAGTCCAACCCCCCTGCCAGAGCAGGATCACAGGATCACTTACAGCAAGTCACACAGGAACGTGGCCAGCCAGGTTTGGAATGTTTCCAGAGAAGTAGACTTCACAGCCTCCCTGAGCAGCCTGTGTCATTGCTTTGTCATCCTCAAAGAAAGCAAGTTCTTTCTCATGGTTATGTGCAACCTCCTTTGCTCCAGCTTGTACCCGTGGCCCCTTTTCCTGTCATTGGATACCACTGAGAAGACCCTAGCACCATCCTCCTGACACTTGTCCTGTACATATTTATAAATGAAATCATAGGCCTGTGTTGTCTCTGCACTTAAACTGTTGACGTAGTATTGCTTTACGTGACTGAGATGGTTTGTAGGCAAGGTTAAAAATGTCTGTTACACAGGTAGCACCAGTATTGGGAACACAAATATCAAAGCTACCTAGAGCTGTTTGATCAAGATCTTGCTCCTTTTCCAGGTGCCAAGGTAGAAATTGAGAGTTCTCCTTGTATTCTACAAGAACTAACTGATAACACTGGTTTATCTGGCATTTCTTCATAGTTAGAAGCGACTCCATTCTCCAGTGCTGTTTCCTGTGTGGTTGCTGAGCACTGAATAGCTGGCACATTTGCTTCCATTGTCATACCTCATTGCACTAGTTCCAAGGGAGGGAAGAAGAGAGAATAAAACTCATATCTTAATTCTGCAAAGCAGTCACTGTGTAAGACTCCAGTGGCTGTAATACAGTATCTGTTAATGTTTTATGTAGCCTCAAAGCTTAGGAAAGTCAGATCGTTTCTGTAGATTCCAAAAAGTGAAATGGGTGTGAAGTCAAAGGCATTGAAATGCTCTCCCCTCATGCTTTGTGTAATGTCTTGTTCGCTTTTGTTTTGTAGGTACCTATTTGCATTGCAAGTGAAGCAGGACCTGGCACAGGGAAGGCTAACATGTAATGACACCAGCACTGCCCTCTTAATCTCACACATAGTACAATGTAAGTTCCCTTGAAGAGACCGTTGTTTGGAAAGGTGATTGTACAGTTCAGTGATGTATAGTTCCACTAAAATGCTGTTGTTTGGAAACACTCAGTGGAGATGTTCAGAAGCTCTTTAGTGATTAGCAGATCAATCTCAGGATTCTTTGTCATTTTCTGTTTGAAAATTAGGGCATTTTCTCACCAGTTGCTGTTGGAAATGCAGGTGCTACATAGTTTTCTACTGGCCATGGTCATCATGCCCAGTGTGACTGAGTAGCAATACAAGAAGCTGTACAACAGCCTCTACCAATTCCTGTGTACCTCATAGCTTTTGAAAACGAGTGTTTTTGCAGCACACAATTAAGAAAATAACTAGCTTTTTGGCTGACAAGCTTTTCATCTCTCTTAGTTTTTCCCATTGTGGTGTCCAGCACTCCACCTGTAGTTCTTTCCTTGGTTAACCTAATGTCCTTTCATCTCAGGAAAAATTGTATTGTTTGGGAGAGATGGAATAATTTGTTACCCTGCATTTTAGGAGTGTGAGTTTTCTTAATAAATGTCTGCACACCAAAGAAAGATGCTGGGGAGAGGACACCCTTATGCCTGTATCTCTCCTCATTTGAGGTATCACTTCATGAGCATCTTTTCCTAAGCTTTTATATTTTTGAGGCATTATTTTCCTTATAATTTCTACTTAAATCCTATTTCACATCTTACCCATCTCTTACTGATTACTCAGTTCTTCATTACATCACTGTTCTTCATCTACAACTCTGGTGTACCAATTGCTCAGACAGCAACTGCTAGCTTGTTTTCCTAAAGCAAGAGCATAGGAAGATCAAATACACTACAAGCCGTCCATTTCCCTTGTCCCTACAGTTGAAGTCAAACTTAGTTGAGTGTTTATTCACAATTCCTCCATTATACAGCAGGACATTCCCCGGACACACCTATACCAGGAGCATTCATTTCAAAGGGTGCAGGAATGGCAAACCACCACTGTTACTTTTGTGCTGCTGAGATACATCAGGCTGTTGGATTAAATCATTTCCCAAGGCACTGACAGTTATCATGATGCATTTGAAATCTTTCTAGTTCTTTGTCCCATTCACCCGTGAGCCTGAGGTGCAGAGCCATCCTGAAATGGGATTTTAGAAACCAAGTGCTACTCTCCTGATGGGGAAAGTGAGCTAATTCTGTGCTGAAAAATGAGGATTTTCCATTGTGTCAAGAGAGAGGTGTGAAATTCATCACGTAGAAGTGATACAGTATTCACAGAATATGAACTAGCACTTTGGGCAGAGGGATTTTGTGCCTCATGATGCACCTGCAGTGCTGCTTCTCCATGCCACCCGTGGACTGAAAGCTGAACCATTTTTTTTCCATTTATGATTTTCCCTTTTCCTTTTATGTGTAACAGTGTTTGCTAGAAACCTCTACCCAAAGTTGATGACTATCTAGTTTATTATCCATATTAAAACTCTTTAGCATCTTATATAATTAACACTTTTCAGTGTGTATTTTCTCTGGTAAGAGTCTATAGCTGCATCTTAAACCACATGGCTCTCTTCTATATTTTCTCTTTAGCTTGTTGTTCAGTAGAAAAAAACCCCAAGTGTATTTTATGCTGCAAAAATAAAACTGGACAGCTGATAAGAGTGATGATATCAGAGTAGAAAGATTAAGAATGTGGGAGGTTAGGTGTTGAATATCTTACTGATGCCGTGCCTGTGAGCAGTATCCGTAGGGGATATCTGATATTATATCTTATATATATGAGCTTGTGTTAGTGTTATAGACTGTTATTTATATGAAATCATAATATTAAAGCAAATAGCTTTGTGTTGAATTAGCATGTCTATTGCAGAATGATTTATTTAATATATTTGAAACATTCTGTTCAAAAATGCCTTAAGAGTGCTGCAGAAACGATTGGAAGTGACACTTCGGTACCACAAATGATGTGGTGGAGTGTGTGAAGTGAGAAGATGGACTGATAAAAGCAAAAGAGCTGAAATACAAAACAATAGATGCATCACAGGTTCTAATGCAGAAAAGTTGCCATGTGAAGTAATGCAAGGGAGGAGAGAAGGGAGTAATAGTGGCTTTGGCCACTAGTTAGCCTTTGCTTAAACACATGGGAAAACTTTGAAGGAGAGTTGCACGTGGGACTGACAATATTAAAAATATCACTACCTCTCTTTCTATAGGAAGTGCTACTAGAAAAACATTTAAGGTGGAAAAGGAGGACTAAGGAGATAAGTGAATGCTGTTGAGTACAAGGTCAGAGAAACAAATTCAGAAGTATTTTGATAGGCCAGAGGACAATTTTGTAATGGATTTGCAGTTGGCAAATGCAGAGAATGTAATAGAAACCGTGTACAAGTAAAATAAGACTTTTCTGTACTCTTAACCCTGAAGAAAGCCCTGCAGAGGTGATTTAAGCTCTTCCACACACAAGGATGTCCAGGGTATGAACTGCATTTTAAAGGGTCAAGGCCCATGTTATTCAAAGCGTTGCAAACCTAAGTGGGCTTATGGCTTCATTAAAGAAAGTTGCTTTTCGTTTGAGTTAGGGTTAAAGATTTGTGACACCAGGGCAAGTAAAACTGCAATGACATCTTACGAAGGAGAATTCTCCAAGATTCTGTAGCATTTCTGCTGTCTTCAAGAAGTGATTCAGAGCAGATGAGATGAGGAAGAAGGGAGAAATCAGACAGTCTCGGTTACCAACTCTTTTCCACCTTGACCTCCAAAGTATAAAAAGCCATCAGGTGTCTGCAGGCAAGTTGGGCTGAAAGGTTACTGCTCTCTCGTTCAGAGATGCTTTGGTTCTCGTCTTCCTTGCCTATGCAAGGTTATTGCTCCCGCACTGCCTTTGCAGGTATGACTGATCCCAGGCAAACCTTTGTCAGAAATCACCTGCAGTCTTTTAAACATCTTCTGAAATCTTTCTTTTCTCTAAAAAGACTTATTTTGGACAGAACTGGAACAAGGGGGTTCATTTGCATGGGTGGAACTGCAGTAAGAAAGGGTCTAGGGTCTGAGCATGGATCTGAGATATCCTATAGGTCAGCTGTGCAACAGCCTGGATTTGAAGGCACTGCATTTCCATGTCACTGATGTTGTTCACTGAGCAGCCCTTATTGTAGCAGTGTTGCAGTTATTCCAGCAGTTTTGCAAGCAGAAGCTGCTATGCTCTTCAGCAGAAAAGCTAATAGCAAGATTTCCAGAGGCATTTCAGGAATAGCAGGCAACAAGATAGTATTCTAGCACCTACGTGAAGATTGCCTGCCTCCTGCTAAAAAAGAGTAATCTTCCTGAATGAGCTGCAGAATGGAAGGTGGGTGTGACATACTGTTGCACACACGGTATTCAGTTAACTGCAGCAGATGGGAGCTGCTTTGAGGAGGAGGGAGACAGAGCGTGTCTCAAACTGCTGCAAAATTAGAGGAAGACAAATATTTCATAACCCTGTAAGGTGAAATATGTGCCTGTGTTCAAACAAGAAAATAGAAGCATCTTCCAGGTTTTTCCCAGAGATTACAGTGTCAGGAGTGGGTCTGGGAAGGAAGCTTGTGCTTGGCTGCTTCAGGGAAAGGCATCTGAACACCATGTGGGAGATGGATGAGTTCTGCTGAATTAGTGCAGTCCTGCCTGTCACCCCTGTCCTTATCACACACACAAGTCAAGACAATACTGTGATCACAGAATGGCATCATTTGTTCAGTTGGCATCCAACGACTGCTTACTTGGTTGAGATGAATGGAGCAAATCCTTAGGCTTCTTCTCTCATATCAGGTACTAGTACAAAAGAGATGGGAGGAATGTATGGAAGAAACATAATGGGAACCTGCATCATAAAACTGTGAGAGAGCTTACAAAAAGCTGTTTGCTTCCCTGTTGTCTTCCCAGCTGTCTGCACCTTTTAGATCACCAAACTATTTCAGATGTTTTAACTGACTTCTTTTTAACTCTCCACAGCTGAGATTGGGGACTTTGATGAAACCATAGATCGTGAACACTTAGCGAAGAACAAGTATATACCTCATCAAGAAGCACTAGAAGACAAGATCATGGAATTTCACCGTAACCATATGTGAGACTATTGGCCTTCTTTTCATTAGGAGTAGTTCTAACTGTAAATCTGTGCTAGATCAAGTGTACAGGAGAGACGTGGACCATAGAGTTCCTCAAAGGTTATTTCTCAAAAGCATTCAAGCCTATGAATTTCATGAAGGTTATTTCTGCCTTTCTCCCATCATAATAACAAGATGGTTAAAGAGCAATTGATTTTGATACCCATTCAAGCATGCCTTTATTTTACAGTCTATTTCTTCCAAAATGCTTCACTGCTGATTCTGTGCGTGCAGGTGTGATTACAAATGACTGATCTAGTCAGGCACTTTTGACAGCAGTCTTTTTGATTTCAAGGACATTGAATGCTGCGTTTTCACCTTTCCATGCTGTATTTAGAGCTGGGTGAAGAAGGGGCTTAATACTACTTTTAGGAAATGTGGAAAGTGCTTACAGAATTGGGGATTTGGAGAATAGGATCCAAGATGATGACACAAATTGTTATCCTAAGGCCCGGAGAAAAGACTGATGAAGATGGTTAGAAGCATTATGAATAAGGCCGTTTTCTTCTGTAGAGAGCACTTGAAGTCTTCAACAGTTTCATTTTGAGCTACAGAGAATTAGATATGAGTGGCAGGGAGTTCTACTTTTGCATAATTTTGTCATGATTAATTTAGTGCCCGTGGATTAATTTAGTGCATTTAGTTTAAGGCTCCCATGTTTTATGTTTTACTTCATTTTGGTATCACATTCATAGAATCATAGAATCACCAGGGATTGGGACTTTGAAAGATCATCTGGTCCAATCCCCCTGCTACAGCGGGATCACCTAGACCAGAACACAGAACATCACAGAAGAGAACATTACAGATTGGAAGTGACCTCAAAAGACCACCCAGTCCAATCCCATCACCACAGCAGGATCACACAGACCAAGTCCAGATGGGTTTCAAACATCTTCAGAGAAGGAGACCCCACAAACCTCCCAAGGCAGCCCCCTCATCCTGGCCCAGTGCCCCGTCACCCTCACTGAGAAGAAGTTATAGAATCACAGAATCAGTCAGTGTTGGAAGGGACCACAGGATCATCCAGTTCCAACACCCCTGCCATGGGCAGGGACACCCTACCCTGGATCAGGCTGGCCAGAGCCTCATACAGCCTGGCCTTAAACACCTCCAGGGACGGGGCCCCAAACACCTCCCTGGGCAATCCGTTCCAGGCTCCCACTGCTCTCACAGTGAAGAACTTCCTCTTCACATGAAGTCTAAATCTCCCCACCTCCAGATTTGCTCCATTCCCCTTAAGTCCTGAGATCCTAAAAAGCCCCCTCCCCAGCTTTTTTGTAGCCCCCTTCAGATACTGGAGGCCACAATAAGGTCATCTTGGAGCCTCCTCGTCTCCAGACTGAACAGCCCCAGCTCTCTCAGGCTAGTCTCATAAGAGAGGAACAGCATCCTTGCACACTTGTATTTATGAATTTTTCCTTTTAGGAATACAGCATGTTTATCTGGTTGCAAATAGAAAGAGAGTGAGTTCATTGTGCTAAAAGTGAGTGGTTCAAAACCTAGCCATGTCAAGTGTCTCAGAATTGGAGCAATAAAACTTTCTGGTAGACTGTAAAAATCTGAGTTCTTTGATGTTGGTTTAGACTAGAAGAAAGTTGTTCTAGCTGGTACAAATCTGGGGGCATAGAAAAAGCATACAATTATTACACCTCTGACAGTTCTCTTTGATGAAATGTGTCTTTGTTCTCTGGAGGATCTGTTGAGCTCTATTAAAAGGTGTGAACAATTTGTGTTCTGTTTTGTTTCTCTAGGGGGCAGACACCAGCAGAGTCTGATTTCCAGCTTTTGGAGATTGCCCGTAGACTGGAGATGTATGGAATACGCTTGCACCCAGCCAAAGACAGGGAAGGGACAAAAATCAACTTGGCTGTTGCCAACACAGGTGTTTTGGTGTTTCAGGTGAGAGCTGCTCAGGACCTGGCTTTGTGCTTTATAAGCAGAGATTTCTTCCAGCTGTAAGAATTCAGGACCTCAGCCATATCTAAAAGAATTTGGTTGGGAAAGTTCTGAACTTTTTGTAACAGTGACTTCCAGCCTTTCATAGCTTCATTAGGTCCTTCATTTCTAGGGACTCTGACCTGAATTGCATGCACAGAGTAGAACTAGATCTGCAGCAACAACATGCTGTTCAAAATGCAAACTGCTCTACTGTAACTGTAAAGCTGGTTACACCACTGACATGTCCTGCATATAGGAACAGGTAGGTCTTGCAGTAAGCTGGGACAAATAAGTCAACAGACAACTGGAGTAGGAACAAAAGGGTGGAGGTAGTGAATGTAAGCTCCCCACAGTGTTACTTTGTCAGAGTTTCACATCTTTGCCAAGATGTTCCATATCAATACCAGAAGGAACTTCTTCACAGTGAGGGTGATGGAGCATTGGAACAGGCTGCCCAGGGGGGTTGTGGAGTCTCCTCTGAAGACGTTCCAGACCCGCCTGGATGTGTTCCTGTGAGACTTGGTCTGGGTGATGCTGCTGTGGCAGGGGGATTGGACTGAATGATCTTTCAAAGTCCCTTCCAATCCCGAATGATTCTGAGATTCTATGAATTTAACAGAGTCAGTTCACATTAAGATAAGGTAAGATCCCTTCCGATCCTTCCTGATTCTATGTTGTTATAAACGCACATAATTCAAATAATTGCATGTTCAGGCCCAACCCCTGCCACGCACAGTATTTTTCACCAGCTGAATTAATGAATTGCAAAGCCTTATAAATTGAGATGCTCTTACAGCTTTCTACACAAAGCAGCATGGACCTTCCCTGATTCCCAGCAGACAGCTGGGATCTTTCTGTAGGGGTTTAGCTGGCAGTTGAAAGTTGAAGGCATGATTTATAAAGCTGTGAAGCATAATCATTGTTTCTCATCCTAGTATTTTGGGGACTTTCACAAAAAACCCTTTTTCTGGAACTTTCAGAAAAGCTTCAACGTTTCACATGATCCCACTTCCAAGACTAAATGTTAAGCATAATGTCAGGCTCTGTTTTGCTGGGGTCTGTCCAGCAATCAGTGTCTGGTAATAGACTGAGAGCTTCCTTCAAACACTTTGTAGGGCAGGAGATTTAATTTCTTATTTTTAATTTGTATTTAAATTGAAATATGAAGACCTCATTAGAATGACATCCATGAAAGGCCAACCGATAGCCTAGGTAGGCAGTTAGGCTGACTTATTTTAAATCCTGCCATTTACTTAGAAGCCAGTGTCAGTGCTGCTGAATATTCTAAGGGAATTGAGTTATGTCATTGCAATTGGCTTAGCAGAGATCATCACACTGTCATTACTCCTACGTCTGTCTGGTGATGATGCCCAAACCATTGTGGGTTTCTGCATTTCACAGTCCTGTAGCAGCATTCAGAAACTTCTATGCTGTGCTGTAGGTATGCTTATATCAAAATCTTTACTGAACAGTCTGCTGTGGTGAATATTTTAAGCCAGTAATTCCAGTACCTTCTAGCATAAATTAAGAATGAGATTTCTGGGAGCTAGGGGGATACTAGTGCAGTGGCTGAGAATTGCAGTATTTTGAAGATGGTTTCTCTCAGGCTTTTGCTTCCTTATTTTTTGGGAAAAGCATTTTATAACTGTTGAGACAAGCAATTTATTTGGGTTCGGTTTACTTCTGTTGCTATTATGAAAAGTCAAAATACTGCCAGTATATCTCCAGTATAGAGGTTTCAGTTATAGGTTTTTTTCCCCCTGATAAATAATATTTAGAGGGGTGTTTATTTTGCCCTATAGACAGACTAACAAGGAGAAATCCACCCTATCAAACTGAAGTGACGTTATGTGTCTGGACTCCCTGCTTTCTCTGTTGCTCGTGGGGAAAGGAGACGTCTCTGAGAGGTGACCTAGCAGTCCACTGACAAGCGAAGTGGAACAAATAATAACATAATCTCTGCAAGTGCTTGGCTACTCCGTTTAGTGCAGTCATACTGGGGTGGATACTTTGGCATGAACTCAGTATATTTAGACTTAGAAATGTGCAAGAGTTTAATCATAAGTACTTGCCTTCAGTCACAGCACCAGTTGCTTATGGTTTGCCTTATCAGAGGATGTGTGATAAGAAATACCATCTTGAATCTCGAGTTCAGTGACTAGATTATTAATTTGTGACAAACCTCCTTTTAGTGGTTTAGATGTCTCCATTCAGATTGAGAATCCTCAAACTCTGGCTACTTTCTTCTCTGTAGGGTCACACCAAGATCAATGCCTTCAACTGGGCTAAGGTTCGAAAGCTGAGCTTCAAGAGGAAACGGTTCCTTATAAAGCTACGGCCAGATGTGAATGTAAGTCCTCACCAGGAACTGATGAAGTTGACAAAAGGTTATTTGGGAAATTTCTACTCACAGTCAAACATCTGTTTTTATCACCTCAAAGTCATCTTTTTGTATTAACTGCTTATGTTCACTGTTGGTACTGCACACATCAAGCTGATGTCTCAGGTGAGCACTCCTACCAAAAGAAATATAAACTGAATGTCACAGAGTCATCTTCTGGCTGTGACTGCTACTTATGATACGGGAGAACTGATTATATCAGTTCATAAGTTATAGCACCTAAGCCACCTCTTCTCGTTAGTGTTAAGAGCACTGATTTGTCTCTGTCGTATTTGTCAATGAAAGGAGGTTCTGATACTGCTAGGGAGATAGATCAGTGATACCTCAGCGTGGGAGGATAGGGCCTATTAAGCTGGGAGCTTAATAGGGAGCTGGGAGACCTTTTTTCTTGTAGGACAGTTTGTTTTGTCAGTGCGTCTCTGTAACACATGTTGCTTGCTTGCTTACATTGCAAATGGTATCTCAATTTTCAGAGTTCATTCCAGGACACCCTGGAATTCCTTATGGCCAGCAGAGATTTTTGCAAGTCTTTCTGGAAGATCTGTGTGGAACATCATGCCTTTTTCAGGCTTTTTGAGGAACCTAAACCAAAGCCTAAACCCGTTCTTTTTTCTAGAGGTTCCTCATTTAGGTTCAGGTAAGACTTGCTTTCTTCTTTTTACCTCTGTTGCCTCTCCTTTTCAAAAATCACATCTATAATGGTCTAGAATTAAACCTGTTGTTTTCAGCTCCCCTTTTTTGCTTTGTAGTTTGCTCTTTTATATTTTCCATTGCATCTTCTCTACCAGAACAATACAAAAACTGCGGCCAGAACCGTAGGGGAAAAGCCTGCATTAATACTGTTTGTAGGAGTTGCAAAGTAGCTTTGGAGAAGTAATATATAGAGCATACAGACTCCAGCTGGTTTCACTTAAAAAAACCCTACCTGTGTCCTAAGGATCACTAGTGAACAACTTTCTGACACTCTTTGGATCCTCTGCTTCTAGGCTGGGATCTTGGCTGTGTGTGAGAGTGGACATTTGCATTTCTGTTGTGCATCTTGTGGTAAACCTGTCTCCATGCGGTTAAAAGCAGTGACTTGTCTTTATGGAAAGGATTTATGTGAGATTACCCCCTGTGCTAACGACAAGTCTACCTGTGAGATTGTTAGAGCTGCAGAAGGCTTTTTAATAGCTGTTATTGTTGAGGTTTTTTCTTACACTGGCAGAAGCCTCAGAGGAGATGCTGTGTTAGGTATGTTAGGAGGAATACATAACAGTTTAGTTTGTTTGCAAAGCTGATAGAAGCTGAACAGCCAGAAACCCTCTTTCCTCAAACTACACATTCTAGTTGTCTTGCATGAGAGCACAATAGATGTGGCTGTTCTAACTCTCTTTCCACTTTGTTTCCTGCCTGCAAAGTGAATTATGTAAGATAGAAGGACAAGCTATACTTGTTAAGTGTCTGCCTGAGGAAATAGAAGGCTGTAAATTCATTCACCTTACTTTCTGGCCTGAAGAGCAGGTTTTGGCTACATCCCACACTCACTGTGATCTGTGCTGCATACATCCATTAACTTTTTCCAGGCCTCGTGGTAATTTGGTTAGTTGAAAGCTGCTAATGAGTGGGAAGGATCTGGTTCTTGGAGCGTTATTGAGGTGTGGCTTTTTTTTACTGCTTACATTTCCCTCTGGAGATTACAGCTTTGCACAATAGGAAGTGCTGAGCCTTTCCACTATTATTTACAGCCTGTAGCATAAGAGAAGAAAGGGATTCCAGCCTAAATTTCTGTAGAAAGTGTATATCCCTTTAGTTAGTATGTTTAATAGTTGCAGCTGAGCCATTTTCATATCGGTTTCAAGATTTATTAATAGCAGGTAGGACTGGTATTTGACTCAAAAGGGGTCAAGAATATTTTTTGTTCATGAAAGGAAGACTTAACCCCTGCTTTGCTTTATGACCCCTGCTTTTCTTTATGACCCCTGCTTTCTGGTGACTTTCCAGTAACATAGTACCCTATAAAAGCACACAAGCGAGTTTATGTTGTGCTGAAATGGCACTGAAAAGTAGCTCCACAGCAAAAAAGAGGACTCAAGTACCTGACCAGGTGCCCTTCCTTATGATCATTTGGGAGTTTCTGCAGGCCGTGACAAATACTCTCTGGTTGCTGTGATTTCATATGCAAACCACATGTATGTTTATGATGAGCAGGTGGTACCTTATATTAAACATTTTAACTGTGGTTTTCTTCTAGTGGTCGGACTCAGAAGCAAGTTCTTGACTACGTTAAAGAAGGAGGGCACAAAAAAGTGCAGTTTGAAAGGTGAGAGGAAATAAAGTATCCCAGTATGTTTTGATTAAAAAAAAATAATCATTATTTTCAATAATATAAAGTGAAAAACAATTCTTTAATTGCTGGTTTGACAGTTAAGCATGTATATAATATCCCTTGGCCCTGAATGTTTTGGCAGAAGCTGACATAGCCTACAGTTTACTTAATAGTCTTCAATCTGTTTTTCAGCATGTGTCCTACCATCACAGGTAATTTCCTCCTATATTGTTTTGGTGGGATGAGGTTCATGTGTGTGAACACACATCCCTCACCTCAGAATAAAACTGAATGTCATGTGAATAGGGAAAAGTCTTCATGGAAACCATCCAACTTTATAAAATCATAGAATGTGTTTTGGTGAAAGGGACTTTTGAAGATCATCTAGTCCAACCCCTCTGCAGTGAGCAGGGACATCATCACCAAGATCAGATTGCTCAGAGCTCAGACCAACCTGACCTTGAATGTTTTGAGGGATGAGGCCTCCATTACGTCTATGGGCAACCTGTTCCAGTGTTTTACCACCCTCCCTGTAAAAAAATGTCTTCCTTATAGCTAGCCTAGACCATTAATGTGCTTTGGAGCAAACGTTTAATGAAAGCTGCTATTCAAAGATTTTGTTTTAAAGGAGGCATGTTCCTTGATTCCTATTCCTAGAAAAAATTTGAAATGGCTTCTTACTGTGAGTTGTGGTTTTTTTATATCTCCAGGAAACACAGCAAGAT
>VZRI01000172.1:491331-534400 GCA_013397515.1 Upupa epops
ACACTCACTGTGATCTGTGCTGCATACATCCATTAACTTTTTCCAGGCCTCGTGGTAATTTGGTTAGTTGAAAGCTGCTAATGAGTGGGAAGGATCTGGTTCTTGGAGCGTTATTGAGGTGTGGCTTTTTTTTACTGCTTACATTTCCCTCTGGAGATTACAGCTTTGCACAATAGGAAGTGCTGAGCCTTTCCACTATTATTTACAGCCTGTAGCATAAGAGAAGAAAGGGATTCCAGCCTAAATTTCTGTAGAAAGTGTATATCCCTTTAGTTAGTATGTTTAATAGTTGCAGCTGAGCCATTTTCATATCGGTTTCAAGATTTATTAATAGCAGGTAGGACTGGTATTTGACTCAAAAGGGTTCAAGAATATTTTTTGTTCATGAAAGGAAGACTTAACCCCTGCTTTGCTTTATGACCCCTGCTTTCTGGTGACTTTCCAGTAACATAGTACCCTATAAAAGCACATAAGCGAGTTTATGTTGTGCTGAAATGGCACTGAAAAGTAGCTCCACAGCAAAAAAGAGGACTCAAGTACCTGACCAGGTGCCCTTCCTTATGATCATTTGGGAGTTTCTGCAGGCCGTGACAAATACTCTCTGGTTGCTGTGATTTCATATGCAAACCACNGACTTTCCAGTAACATAGTACCCTATAAAAGCACACAAGCGAGTTTATGTTGTGCTGAAATGGCACTGAAAAGTAGCTCCACAGCAAAAAAGAGGACTCAAGTACCTGACCAGGTGCCCTTCCTTATGATCATTTGGGAGTTTCTGCAGGCCGTGACAAATACTCTCTGGTTGCTGTGATTTCATATGCAAACCACATGTATGTTTATGATGAGCAGGTGGTACATTATATTAAACATTTTAACTGTGATTTTCTTCTAGTGGTCGGACTCAGAAGCAAGTTCTTGACTACGTTAAAGAAGGAGGGCACAAAAAAGTGCAGTTTGAAAGGTGAGAGGAAATAAAGTATCCCAGTATGTTTTGATTAAAAAAAAATAATCATTATTTTCAATAATATAAAGTGAAAAACAATTCTTTAATTGCTGGTTTGACAGTTAAGCATGTATATAATATCCCTTGGCCCTGAATGTTTTGGCAGAAGCTGACATAGCCTACAGTTTACTTAATAGTCTTCAATCTGTTTTTCAGCATGTGTCCTACCATCACAGGTAATTTCCTCCTATATTGTTTTGGTGGGATGAGGTTCATGTGTGTGAACACACATCCCTCACCTCAGAATAAAACTGAATGTCATGTGAATAGGTTTAGCCAACCTCAAGGGAAAAGTCTAGTCCAACCCCATCCAACTTTATAAAATCATAGAATGTTTTTTGGTGAAAGGGACTTTTGAAGATCATCTAGTCCAACCCCTCTGCAGTGAGCAGGGACATCATCACCAAGATCAGATTGCTCAGAGCTCAGACCAACCTGACCTTGAATGTTTTGAGGGATGAGGCCTCCATTACGTCTATGGGCAACCTGTTCCAGTGTTTTACCACCCTCCCTGTAAAAAAATGTCTTCCTTATAGCTAGTCTAGATCATTAATGTGCTTTGGAGCAAACGTTTAATGAAAGCTGCTATTCAAAGATTTTGTTTTAAAGGAGGCATGTTCCTTGATTCCTATTCCTAGAAAAAATTTGAAATGGCTTCTTACTGTGAGTTGTGGTTTTTTTATATCTCCAGGAAACACAGCAAGATTCATTCCATCAGGAGTCTGACTGCACAGCCTGCTGAACAGCATACAGAGGTGCCAAAACAAGTCAGTGATGTTGATGAAACCCTGGATCGTACTTTTTTAAACATTTGTTGTTAGATTACTCTCCTTACCTTGCTGTTTTGAGATTCTAGGAATGTATTTTTCTGCTCAGTTTCCATTTAACTAGGAGCTTAGGAAGTCAGAAATTTTAGGTTCCATAGGAGAAAGGTTCATTTCCACTGTGGAACAGCATTGCTTCCAGACAAATATAAGCAGTGAGCTTGTCTGAGCTGTGCCACTGACCATGAAAATTTGCAGTCCGCAGTGTTACTGCCAGGGTGCTAGGTTGTGCCTGGTTATTTCACTGGGAAAAGTCTAATTTTGACCTTGACCGCAGAGTCTTGGCTGCCTGTGGCAAGGTGCTCTGTTGTATTAACCAGGGAGAAGAGTAAGTACTTCCTCAGAACATGGCAGATCTGCACTTCTAAGCCAGTATCTCTGGTAGAAACTTAGTGTGTCTGTCATTTGCAAATGCAGTAGCCCAATAGTGATAAGATTGCAGCGGCTGCGTGTTCTCGGGTCCAGATAATAGTAAAGCTGAACGTGCCTTCACACAGGCACCCATATAAACGCACACATTCAGTATAAATGCACATGTACACAGGCAGACAGCAGTACAGGCAAATACAGATAAAACCCAGCACTCCCACAAGCACAGACAGTTCCAGCAGCCTCATGCTGTTCTCTCATTTCTGCAATAATAAGAACTACAGAGAATTCGGTTTTAAATGCAGCCCGTTATAAATATCTGTTAGCATTTTACTGTGGCTGTGACAGACTCAGGTAGATGGAGCATGGCTGCTGGACAGATTCAACATGGTTATGTGTGGAGAAAAGCCAGCCTATGAGCTAGTGCAGGTATGCTCCAAGGATTAAATGTGGAGTGCTCAGAAAGCCCACGTGTGGCTTTGTTAGCCTATACAAGTAAACTGTCTGAACTTGTCTTGTGTACATGCATATCTTCCACCTTCTAAGAGTAGTGCAAACAGGTTCCTACAGTGTAGATGGCTGCCCTTTTTACGTATCACTACATTCTGCCTGCCTTCTCTTCTCTTGCTTAGCTTATGTATTTTTCTGTTCTTCAATTCATTTTGAAGCTTAAGTTACCTCTTCAGCTTTCAAGAGACTCCTAGGTTGCTGCAGTTGCTGCAGATGCAGTGCAATGGTGTGTAATTACATGTAGCCTTTTCCCTCTGGTTCCCTTCCCTTCCAATCCTTTACCCTCCCATCCCTTCCTCCCGCTTTGTCTCCCCTTTGCCTTCCCTCTTGTATCTTTCCAGAGCTCTAGCTTTGCCTATGGAGATGAGAATGACACTGCAGCAGTGCAGAGCTGCTGGCAAGGAAAAGAACTGAAGGCTTCAGCAGAAGACAGTGGACAGCACAAAAGCCCTTCCTTGAAGAAGAGCCTGAAGGAAGTCAGAAAGGTGGATGGAGCAGTGGTGTCTACAGCGGAGGAAGAAGAGGAGGCTGCTAAGGACAGGATGCAGCAGAACAGACCTCAATCACAGCAACCAAGCACAGGTCCAGCTTCCAGGGCTGCTCATGGCAGCAGCACCTCCATTCCTTTCATTGACTGCAGTGATGTAGATAGCGAGTATGATCTGCTCAGAGGACAAATAACCCGGTCATATTCCCAAACAAATGACAATTATGAGGGTGATTTGACCAGTGGTGCCTATATTCACTACAGAGATGAAAACCGCAATAGAACTAGATATAGGGATTCCTCAGCCTCTATAAGGTCTTCCCAGTACCTCTCTGAAGAGTACCTTGATGATAACCCAGCTAATCTCTCCTTCTATACGGGGGGAAGTCCCAGGATGCCAAGGCACAGCTCGCTGGTTGATGAAATGTTTAGTGAGCCAGGAAACCGTAGTCCACTGGCCACTCCATTGGCTCCCAGTAGCAAAGGCTCAAGCCCTAACATGAGCCTGAGTAGAACTGGGTCTCAGGGTTATGTCTCAGAAAATGGACATGACTGCAGGGTGAGGACTGGGGAGGAGGATAGCCTTGCCAGTAGCTGCCATGAGTATTGCAAATATTCTCCAGGTTCTCAACGGTCTCATGCACAGAAAATCCCAGCCCTCTGCAATAAATCAGTTACAGATCCATTTATCCTAAGCCAGATATCCTCAACCCCTGGGCAGGAGTATAGGTCAGAGAGATATTATTGTAAAGGAGGTGGTGTGGCTAAGATGTCTTCTCCAGAAGGCAAAGTGATGGCCAATGGTATGCCAGCCGGGGCACAATCGAAGCAGAGTCCAGTGATACAGTCGCTGCATGCCAGCGGTGTGATGGATCACATGGCTAGCATACAGATGATGGAGGGCTCCACCAGCAGTGGGACAGAATCTAGTGATTCTGACTCGGAAGTTATTAACCCCTTCACTCACCCCATGGTCTTTGGGAATCCCATTGTGCTGAGTTCCTCTCCCATGCCTAGGAATAAGTACTCCTTTGGGAGCCTTCAGCTTGATGAAGAGGTGGAGGAGGATGTGTCTGTTGGCCTCAGTGATGAAGATGGTGTCCAGGTCTTCAGTTGCTAGGGACCAGGCAGTGTAAAACCAGTCAATACTGCGATTGCTCATTAGAAATGGTTGTATCTTCTGGGGTTTGTGAAGTGTGGCTGGTAATAATTCCAGCACATGGGCTGCTTCAAATGTTACCATTGTACTGACCAGCCAGAGAGAAGGAACACTAGAAACACGATAGTAAGTCTCAATAGCATTTAACAGTAATGCATCTCCTCTAGAAGGCAAGAGAGGAAAATTATTACTGATGTAATTACCTTTGTAAGAGTTCATACACTCTCCTATACTTCGTTGTGCTTTAGGTGTATACGGTAGCTTCTTTGACACTTGACTAGTTATTTTGACAAAACAAAGTTGGTACGTTGTGCTCTTTTGTATGACTATTACGATTTGTTCTCTCCAGTCTCAGAGGAGTGACTTATGAGTGCCTCAACAGAGTTAGGGACAACAAACTAAAGCTATAGCCAAATGCAGGCAGCTTCGTAGTCAAGAACAAATCTTATTGCAATACTGAAATACGCTGGAAAATCTTTTCATATCAATGATGTGTTTGGTCTACTCATCTTCATAGCCCATTTTATAATCTTAACCAGTGAACTGAGAATACAAATTAGAACATGTGTACAGGATCAATGGTGGCATTAGCTTTTTCTTCAGTGGGTTTAGCGTGCTCATTTGGTGATGGAGATTTTGAAACTCCATGCTCTTTCTTGGGCAAGAAGGAGAACAAGATGAAAGATATAATTAAAGTGCAAAAAAAACCCGACTTAGTTTGAAAGAGCTCTACTGAAAAGTGGTACCAGTATGACTTGCAATGCAATCCTTTCTATCCTTTAGCAGTGTGGTACAAGATTAATTGCCAGAGATTTTTTCCCCCTTATTCTTTCAGCGGAATGACCATGGAGACATCAAAGTCCTGTGGTGGTTGATATTTGGTGGGTGGTTTGGAGATGGTGGCTGTTTAATTTTATTTCTTGCTTTGATCATGAAAAATCTTTATCCGTACAGGATCCGATTAGTCTGTTGTACGCTATTTTTTTAATAGTGCCACCTCATGGATTTTTCATTGCCTGGCACAGAGTGATGGGACTAGCTGTGGTCCAGGCTGACTGCCTTCTGTACTGTATAGAGCAGCGAGATTTTGGCACATGTGCAGAAGGACAGAGAAACTAATTATTAGTGAACAACTTCTCACAGGCTAAAAGTATTGACAATTAAGGCTGTAGCCTAATAAACTATGATTCTAGTTTCTCTGATTTAATTAAGGAAATCCAGATGAAAGACATTCTGTATGGAAAGTGTCCTGCAGAGCTGAGAGACAAGATGTGCTCTTTAAAACTGGCCTTAATTTTAACTTTTATATGTTTTCCTTGTGGGGCAAGGGAGCTAAATCTGAGAAGTGATGAGCAATGGCATTGATTGAGCCGGAGGGCTCTTGCAGTGATCTGCATCACGCAGTGCATGCATGCATCAGTGATAAATCCACCCACATGAGTACTGCTAAGTACAAGTTACAGGACTTTGTAAACCTAGGCAATATACAATTTTCAAGATTGTTTTTACAGAAAATAATTAAATAAGAAGTCTTTTTAATTTTTCTAATGCCTTGGTCTATGCACAATTTAGGAGACTTTAATCTGAGTGAAGCATATTTGAAAAGACACCTACAGTAGCTAGACATGTCGTGTTATACTTCTTTGCAGTAAAATATGTGTTTGTGTAAACACGCTTTAATCTTCTCATCTTCTTTAGTGTGCTGGTTTTCTTGAAGATTAGATACCTCATTTTTGAACAGGAATTATTTAAAGCATCTCTTTAGACAGTGGTATTTTGGTGACAGGGAATGCTCTTGTTTGTGTAGTTTAAAGCATGAATCTACAAACAGCAAGATTGATAATTAAGGACAAGCTTGCTTGTATATTAATCTAAAAGGAGATGGTTCGTGTTTTGGATTTAGAATAGATGTAAAATAATTGCCTTGGACTTCTCAATAGTACAGATGAAATACAAGTAGTTGAAGCCTGTCTTAGCTGTTAGCGTGAGCACAGGGAGTGGTGCATGAGTCTCCTTTTGATATTTTGCTGCCTGTGCAGCAGAAGTACCAGTAGTTCTCTTATACAGTAAAGTAATAGCAATCTGGACAGATGAATTAATTGCTTTGTTAGCCAGTTAAATTGGAGTTCAGGTAATGGATTTTCAACAGAAGGATTTGCAGTGGTCCTTTAGAAAAGTGATTTCATATCGTTGGGATTTAAGTGAATATGAAATTTTATAAGTGGTGTTTACTAATTTGCATCTTTTCAGACACTGTTTTCAGGCCTGGTTTCTTCTTTCATATGCCTACAAAGATAATGGATTTATAATTTTATAATAACAGACCTGCTGGTAGCTGGACTTGGCCTAGATGCTAATTAAAGTATCTCAACAGCTTTTCTTTTTTCTTTAGAATATTGTCCTCAAAAATGGAAATGAGGATTTTTCTCTCAGTGTTTTCTGTCATCTGGCATCTTTGCAACTTTAAATGTTTAAGTGGTGGTTGTTTTAACACATGTGGAATTCTTCCAGGGTGAAGAAACAAAGTTTGTAAATTACATAGGAAATCATTTCATTTAGGATTAATCATTTTTGCACTATTCTTATGGCACTGTTTAATATCAGTAAACAAGCATTTAATTAAAACCAGTCTGTGGGCCAAATTCCTCCACCAGACATGTGGTTCATATCTGAGCACTTGCCAAGCGTGGAGTGTGAGAGAGCAGTTTTAAATTGATGTTTTCAAGTAGGATCAGTTTCCTTAGAATTAATCTGGGAGTTTGTTTCTGAGGAACAAAAGAAGAAAGACCTTGCAGGAAAGAACAGAACCCTTTGGGGCAGGGCTGTGGCTGAGATGAGGGGGAATTCTTGTTCTGGTTCACAGAGCACACATGGGAAGAGATGCCTGTCAGTTCATGTTAGCCTTTGCAAGCATTGATTACTTTGCATGCACTGGTCCACAGGAGTGGTCTAACCACAGCAGTATCTGAAGTATATTGGAGGTGCTTACACGTTAAATGAAAGGTTTGGTTCTCCCACCAGTTCCAGTAGATATTGGAGTGTGGCTGATGGTACTTCTGATTCACTGTTCTAGATTTTTTAATTGACTTTTAAACCTCATACTCCTCAAGTGCCCAGATAGCCTTAGTTGCTATAAATGGAGGAGCTAAATCCCAGCATGATCAATGAACTAAGTCTGCTCTGAATGAGTAGTCAGTCTTAAGCCACCCATCTCCTGTCTTTCCAGAGGTTGTGGAGGAAGCTTCTTGTTGGGCTGTCTGGCAGCTTATCACTGTGCTGAACTGACTCCGTCCATGTAGATGGATGAATATGAAGACTAGTTGCAAAAACATGTTAGGAGTTTGTCCCAAAATAAGGTGCAGATGTACTTAGTCTGTGGATAAAAGGCACTCTGATTCTTTCTTTGCTATTTCAAGCACTTGACCACATCCAGCCTTCTTCCACAATGCCAGCATAGAATCATAAGGGATCAGAAGAAACCTTGAAAGATCATCCAGTCCAATCCCCCTGCCACAGCAGGATCACCTAGACCAAGTTGCACAGGAACAGATCCAGGTGGGTCTTGAACGTCTCCAGAGAAGGAGACTCCACACCCCACCCTGGGCAGCCTGTTCCAGTGCTCCGGTACCCTCACAGAAGAAACAGAAGTTTCTTCTGATATTTATATGGAACCCCCTCTGTTCCAGCTGGCACCCACTGCCCCTTGTCCTATCTCCAGATGACCTTGAGAAGAGCCTGGCTCCATCCTCCTGACACCCACCCCTCACAGATTTATAGACATGAATGAGGTCCCCGCTCAGCCTCCTCCAAGCTCAAGAGACCCAGCTCCCTCAGCCTTTCCTCATAAGCAAAAATATTACGTCAGACAGTTTTTTTCTCCATCTCAGCAGCAGCTCAGACTTGCTGTATCCTGCTGGTACCTTCTCCTGGAGGAGATAACAGCCTTTTCATAGCAGCCTTTCATGCAATAGTTTTCTGGGAATAAATTTGGCTAGGTGAAGGAAATGTGAATAGTGGCAAATTGATGTAGGAGCCAGGACCTGGGTAGGGTATTGCAGGTACAGAGTTTTGGAGAATTTGTATCTGAACGGCCCAGACTGCACTGGTTTTGGTTTAAGTTTGTATCCCCTAGCAAACATATTCTTTGTGCGTGACAGAGAGGGGTGTACTCTGACGATGATACACAGCTAGTGCTGCTGTTTTCTCAAATCACCCACAGCCTACCTAACAGGTACCATCCCTTTAACCATTGCAGTGCACACTGAATGCAACCTGCATCAAAGAAAGACTGGAAGATAAACTCTGTGACTGAAATATGTCAACACAGAACAGAAAGTTTTTAGGTTGATGTTTGCCTGTACATTTTGTGAGCTGTATGAAGCTGAGATTGGTTATAAAGTAGGCATGTGAATGTAATCGAAGAATTGCATGGTAATAATTTATAGAACTTAAATGGTCTGCCAGTTTGCCTCAAGATTAAAGGGCTTGCAAACTTAGAATGTTCTCTGACGAGCACCGTTGGCAATGCCGACTGTCATTATTAGAGCACAGCAAAAGGTGCAAAAGTAGTGGTTTGTGAATTAGCTCTTTAAATGAGGCTAGTGTTATTAGATCAGGCTGCCTGCATTTTCCTCCTTGAATATTGGTAGAGCTGGTTTCTGTTTGTACAGATGTTTGGGGAGCAGCTTTTGTTAGTTGAAGCAGCTGTGTTCGTTCTGAAGCAGTCACATTCATGCCAGAAATTCCTGTCTGGCCTCTATTTGTACCTGCAATTACTTGGGAGTGCGCAGAGAAAGCCAAATGAAAAACGGATCACACAGATTTAAAATGTGTTTATTGCTCCTCCTTTTTTCATTAAGAAGCAGAGATGTTTTAAATTCTGTCTTCTGTCACGTGATGAACACCCACACAAGCACAGTCTCTGAAATTTCTTCTGGAAGGGCCCAGGATTAGGAAGACAAAGAGAAAAGAGAATAGGAAATGTCTTACTAAAGGTGCTTAGCCTTCTTTATTTATGTTCCCTTTTGCATAGTGTGTTTTCCACTCTTCCCGAGAGTTTAATGCTCCAGTAGTTTCTGAGGGTATTCATAAGTGCAAGAATTATTTCGATCAGTTGAACTGATGGAGCAGACCTGGTTTTAAATATGAAAACCCAGTGATTCAGATTTCATCAGTATGATTTATATGCAATTAGCATGAATTGCAGCTATTTCTGGAACAGTTCTTCACCAGAAGAAAGGATGTCTGACCTATAAATTCTGTCAAATACCATGTTTGTTTAACTAGTCTCATTTGTCATTAGGCAGCTGTCAGACGTGACTTTGAAATGAAAATTGGATTGCTGCGATTTAACTTCTAATGGTGAGAAATTCATGCTCTGAAGTTTTTCCCAACTGCCATCTGTGTGTGAAGGAAGCGTGTCACTCACCTTTGTACACAAGGGTGGAGATCCACCTCGTACAGTAGCACGGCTGTTAACCAGCTGGAACGGGCAGTGAGTGCGAAGGAAAGGGTTCAGTGTGTGTGGTAAAGGAAGCCAAAGTCCTGGTTAGACTTCCTGTAATGCTTCTCTCTCTCTGATGTACTTCCTTAAGGCAGTTTCTGCACACTTTAGTGCTTCTCTTTCCTCTTCATTTAGGGGATCGATCCTCTTCTCTGTACCAAGTTAGAGACCCTAAATGTAAGAGGGAAATTGAATCTTGTGGAACAATTTTTAGTATGTACACCTCTTGTTTGTTAGCTGCTGTCAGATACAAGATGTAGGGCAACAGTCCTTTTGTCAGAAACCCAGCTGCTTGTTAGTGTTTCCTACTTGATGGCGATGGTTTGGGGGGCTCTGATTCTAAGCAATTGACGCTCTGTGTTAACATCGGGAGGTCCCAAGCACTTGGTTGATATGTAGTTTTCTCAAATGTGGGTAGGTAGCAGCAGCCTGGTTTCAGTCAAGCTACACGAGGAAAGAATTTTGCCCACATTCTCACGTTCTAGAAAGGAAGGAAATTTAAATCATAGGAAATCACAATCAACAAAATCTTTCCTTTTCTACTTCAGTAATTTCTGTGTTTGCTGAAATGTGCCTGGACAGAGGCACATGTCTTACTGACTTAGTTATAAAGGAAATTATTGTTGTGCAACGTGTGGATCCTAAACAGAGGCATCTTCTGTGTCCCCATGGTTAGGCTGTGGTACCATTGATACTTTAAAATACGGAACTTCTACTTCAAAATCAAAGGCACCATATGAATAAAAAGCCTAGTGTGGGTGACATACAGCATGTCTTCTGTTCGGATTCTGTTGTCTATAAAGACCATGTAGAATAAGCTTGGTTTATGTTGGTTTGTTATTAAAAGCAGTGAGCACTTTCTTTTAAATGTTACAAGATCTGGAAAACCTGGGTGCCTGGGTGAGCTATCAGGCATGTTTTTCACAAATCTGAGTGTAAATAATGGTGGTGTTATTACAGTCAATGGGGGTAAAGACCTTAGGACCATAACTCTGCATGACATGCTGGTAAATATGTAGTTTCCTCTAGAATGATTAGGATTTTGAGGTGTCATTTTTATTGATGAGTTTTTGTAAAGTTTTGGGCCCTGAGACCCATAAAAATCCAGAGTTCCTATTGATAAAAGTTATCTCTAAAGCCAGTAATGATACTGATTGAACATGGAAGGATGAAGGAAATTGAATGCTTTCTGATTCGAGAGCTTTCAAGCATGTTAAAATTAGATTAGATGCTTTCTTTAAAATGCTGCAAATCTTGTTTTGAGAAGAAAACAGGCTTTTGCCTTTCATGGTTTACGGTGAGATCAGAGGTAGGTCTCTGTTCGGTGAATGTTAGAGCTCATGCTTGTTCCTTTTTCACGAGGTATTTAAAAATCTTTTATAAGCTGGATCTTTATTTTCCCCTTTTCCTGCTAAAAACCTCACTTGGACTCAACTAACAAAAAGGTCGCAGTCTTGGCCGTGTTTCAGCGCTTTCCTGGTTTGTATGTGTGCACACGCATAGGTCTTTCCAATAAATCTCAACAGTCAAAATGAATTTTTAAGATGGAAAATGCTGGGGACTTCATTCTCATTTTTGTCATTTGTTTAATACCTTTTAAAAAGAGACATCTTTTGTTTCATTGTATGCACTGTTTTGTCAGCATGTACCTCTCCGGGAGAAAAAGCCTTTCCAGTGTTCTGTCTATCCTCGAAGCATGGTGTATCTTCTGTTCCTTGCATTGTTGTCCTTTTACTGCAAAAATACCTATTTGTACTGAGAGTACCTAATTCCTCTTATTACAGTGATCCTGTCTCATAGAGCACTCATCACCTCAGAACTGGAGAAAAACCCTACCAGTTTGAGTCTCGAGTAGAGAAAACACACCATGTTGAGAAGCAGAAGAGTGGAGGGAGGGGGGAAGGAGGTCTGTTTTGCAGAGCATTTGGGCTCCACTGAGAACGATTGGGTTGCCCTTCATTTCCTAATGAAGGCTGCGCCCAGCGATAATCAAGTCCATGTACCATAGCTCGTAAGCAGGATCACTGCAGTCTTTGGGAGATGTCTTGTTGAAATGGACAGTATCTGTGGCATAAGCTTACATGGGGGGCGAATGTTTTCAGTTCTGTGGTAGCCCTGTGTGATGTTGGTTTAAAGACGAACAAAAGCAAAGCAACCCTAACCCTGGGTAAAGCAAGGAATCCTCCTATAGGTTGCTCTATTTCTGTCTGGAAAGATCAAGGCTAGACAAAGAACTGATGCCCAGTGACCTTGTCTTCTTCCCAGGCTGTAATGTTCACTCTTTGTTCTGAAGATGTGGGTATACCCTGATGTAGGCCAACAGCAGTTACTGTCTAATTTCACACTCACCGCTGTCTAATACTGCAGTATACCAATAAAGCATGGACCTTTACCAGCTGGACAGGTTTTGGCTACTAAACCAACACCAAGCTTGATGAGACTATAAGCATGTCAAGGCATTTAACTGTGTATGCATGGAATTAATTTTTTTGGTTATTTTTTAGTTTCACCTGTACTGAAGGCTTTGGCTCATTCTAACTGGTATTTTGCTGTAAAACTGTCACTGGTTTAATTGTTCTGTCCATTTGCTGGCTGATGCTTTGTCCTAAATATGAGTAAATTGGTTCATTGAGAAGGTGCACTGTTCTCCCAGCTCCCTGCTATTCCTGCCATGGGCACGCATGTTGAAGGTGTGAAGTCAAAGCAAACCTTTCTCCCTGTCATGTTCCTTTTCAAGCCAGGCAGTTATCGGTTATGTGTGACATGAGATCTCTTCCTGAGTTGTGTTTTCCTCCTGTCCCTCCTCAAGTTCCTCTTATTGCATTAGGGATGTCTGTACATAAATGTATGGGTGATGTAGAAATACTTTTCAGGATCTTTAACAAACTGTGTCTACCACTCCAGCTTGTTCTGTTTAACAGGGAAAAGAAGTGCAGCTTAATGAACTGGTCCCCCTTGTGCTTACCTGGAAGCCGGTGGGATTTTGTTCTTGCACTGAGGTAGAGCAGAGCAGAATTTCCATCCTGTAGCTCTGTTAGTTTAGCTGTGTGGCTGTGCCTGTGCACAGCTGGAGAGAGAAAAGATGGACCACCCATATTGAACTCTTCCTCAGTCCAGGGTTTCTCAGTCATTGGTGAAGTGCATATGTAAACTCCTGCCACTTTATCTGGTGCTATCTGTCCCACAAGTAATTTTGTACAGGGAGCCTTTCTCGGACCAAAACTTTTAGGTGCACGTTAGAGGTATGCAACCACTGTGATTATTCAACATTAAGCTAGACCCAGCTCTGGGAACAGACCCAAGAGCATCTTAACACTGCCATACCCTTCCTTACTGTTAAAACACAATGTGAAGGGATTGGAGCTGTTTCCTTTGAAGCAGATGCAGAACACTAAATGTCCTGAGATGATTATTCATCATTTTCAGGAGAAAAAGAATAGAGGAGTGTCTTCAGGATGCATTGGGTCCCGTTTGTCTTCCTGACAAAGAGGAGGGACCTCCCATGTTGGTTAAATTCTCTAACCGAGGATTTCAAATGATCCTATGCTGTCCGTGTAGTCAACAAAGAAAGAGGCAGCAGGCAAATCAGTTCGCCTATGACATGAACTGACCTCTGCGAGAGATTTTCTTTATCAGCCACCAAGTACCGATTTGAATTGTTTTTTCACTGCTACTAGCCATGTTTTAAAGGGGTATGGCTCAGCCAGCCCAGGGTGCCAACCTCAGCACCAATCCCTATGGGTTAACATCTATGCATGACAGGAACCTAGAGTAAAGCAGATGCTGCTGGTGGGATGACTGGCCAGTGAAGGACAGAGCCTGGCCTGTTCCTCTCTGGCTGAGCACCCACAGCATGCCTGCCCTCCTACATATTCCCAGCAGCAAACTGCAGAGAGCAGCTGTGGTACGTGTTTTGACTGAGGTATAGCTGTTTGATTGTGGCCACTGGCTTAATTTTACTTAGCATATGGTGGGAAGTGATTTGAGACACGTGTGAAGCTAGGACAGTAGCCCGTAGTTTCATGTGCTGTAGCTGTATAAAATGCCATTGTTGGTCTGTGTCTTTTTTTAAGTTAGATTTCAATCCAGCTATACTTCTTC
Source organism: Upupa epops (assembly GCA_013397515.1). Classification (NCBI taxonomy): domain Eukaryota; kingdom Metazoa; phylum Chordata; class Aves; order Bucerotiformes; family Upupidae; genus Upupa; species Upupa epops. Next base: position 505,288 of record VZRI01000172.1, read on the forward strand.
TGTCACCTTTCCTACTGCAGTACCTTTCCACAATGTCTGGAGACAAGGCTAGCTCAGTGGAACTAAGAACTGTGCCAATGTTTTGGCATGAGTGGGATAACTGATGTATCATGGTAAAGTGTGTTCTCATTACTTCTGTCTGTCACCAAGCAATGCTTTATTTCTCTTTTTAAAGCCAAGCTTAGAAGAGAATTGAAGCACATGTTTAATTCCTACCCACACCTCCAAGGGTATCATTTTAGTGTGTGCTTAAGCAATCCTTAGGGAAACATCCTTTCATGCTTGTCTCGTGGTTTGACCATGCATAACAGGCTCCATTAGATTTGAAAGATGCCTCAAGTCCAAATCTAAATAAAAATCACTTCAAGTGCAACGACAGTTCCATGTTACCAGCCACAGACTACTTGGGCCTCTGGTGTGCTGTGCAGTACCAGTTGGTGTCTGGCAACTGACGTGCTAATAATTGCCATGAATCCTTTAGGGTAAAATATGAGACATTTCAGTGTCTTATAAATCAGATTGGTCCTTTCCTTTCTGCTTCTGTTGATGTTCTGCAGTATATAGTTGATGAATACAGCCTGTATGAATACACATTTCCGTGGCAGGGGATCACATGAAGCACTGGGAAAACACCATTTGGTAAATGCAGGCTACCTCTTTGTCACCTCCACAAAAGAGAGAGCCACTCTGTAGCACTACCATGACTCATCAGCGTGACCCACATCCTGACTGATTGGTGATGGGAGAGACAAGACCTTCCATTTTCATTACTTTCTCACAGCAGATCGAGTTCAGTTCCCACCATTACAACGTACAGTGTGTCGATCCTCATGGCAGTGTTGGTTGCAATTAAGCCTCAGAATGTGCTGATGTAACAGCTTTTTGAGACCCTTTTGGAATACAGTCGCTTTCTTATACCTAGCTTTCATTTTCACTTCCTTAGGGTATTGGTGGATGGGGTCTAACAGAGCTCTTGCTTTTAGATGATGGTGGCTGGATTTGGTCACTACTCATGTCCACAACGATACCAAAAAGGGAGGGCGTAGCAATTCAGCCTGCTGCAAAATAACTGTGAGGATGTTAGCCTGTGCTGCTGTGCAAGCCTTTAATCCGTGGGGTGTATCCTCAGTGCTGGGAGCCACCAGCACATGTTTTGGTGATACTTTCCATAGTACTTTTCTCGAGTCTTCCAAGCGGAGGTTAGGAAATCTTTTTAATTCATTGCCCCTTTGATATTTTACAGTTTTAAATACTTGATTGATACTGGTAAAAATTCCACTGTGTCAGAAGTTAGGGCTAGAGTTATAAATCAGCAGGTAGATATGTCAATATAACTGTATCTCTATTGCAGATAGGTGCTATTTAACTTCTAGACTACAATGCCTGTGAACTTCTCACAGAGGTGCAAATCATTTCTTCGCTGTCGTATGACAGGCATAGTGCCAGAATTTCTTTGTTTCCACATTTGAGGTGATATCACTTTTCTTATGTCTTTTGTAATGTAGACTTAAGTACTTTTAACCTTACAACCTTGCTATTAATCTGTTTCACTATTTCTCAATGATGAACTCCATTTCTTTTGAAAACACTGTATACAGTTGTGTGCTAGTGTCAATAAAATTGACATTTGTGTAACAAGCTGTGGCATTTTCTCCAATCTCACTGAACATTGATTTAGTGTGAAACTGGGTAAATCCTTTCTTGCTAGCTGTAATAATACAGACCTTTATTTCAGACAAAAACTGCTTTGACTTTGATTTATAATAGGCTACATAACTGTCATGATTACATAAACTGGTAACTGTAATGTTTTTTCCTTCTCTTTGCAAACATGAACTGGTTTGTAACTGGAAAACATTCATGTTCTAGCAATAAATCTTGAGTTCTTCCAGAAAATAAATAGGTTTTATTACTGGCCTAATTACATTTATTGGTGCCTCTGTTTACTGGAGTATATCAGCTGTGTTGTAGCAACAGGATCACTCACCTGTCACAATCTAGGGAGGACATAAACACAGTCAAATGTATTTGACCTAAGGAGTGGAATGGCAATGAATGTGTTTTACATTTAATCCTAGAACAGCCTAATAGCTATGCTAATCAAAAGCTTGTCACGTCTTTTTTGTTCAGATTTTAATGTTTGATGCCAAAACGGTACAGACTGTAAATGTGCTTCCACATGACAGACCCAGCTTCTAAAACAGGTTTAGATTTTCTGAGGTTTGGAGGAGGGGATATCTGGAAGAACACTGGGCAGCATTTTTAGCAAACTCTTTTCCTTTGTGCAGTCAGTACTCTGGCTGCCTCCCAGAAGACAAAATGCTAATTTCAGTAACATTTCATGTAGTGTATTTGAATCCATTGAAGTGTAATTAATTGTCTAATTTAATATTTTTAATCCAAAATTAAATGGGACTTCTAAATGTGATATTCTAAAGTTGTCATGCTTTGTGCATTAAAAGTATTGCTTTTTTGTGTAAATGTAATGCTAGCATTTCCATCCCAAACAATCAGAGGAGCATGGAAAGACCTACAAGGTATAATATGCATACTTGTGTTGTGTGTAGAAATGGGGAACTAGTAGTTTTCTCCCTTTGTGTTAGATTTGACTGGTCTTAGCAGCAACACTGCTGTAGAAAGTCATTTCTTTCTCTGTAGACTTCCACTAGATAAATTTGTTCTAACTTGTGTCCTGTAGCTCCCTGTGAAGTGATTTGAGTTCTACTTTGCTAGAAAGAATGACACTCCCAGGGTGATTCCCTTATTGCTGGATTTATTCTCTTTCCTAGAGTGAATCACAATGATTACAAATTGGTAATAATTTCTTGTCTAGCAGTAAATATTTCAGGTCAGTCATGTATGCCTTGATCCACTCACTAATTCCAGCTAGTTTCATCAGCTAAAATAACCCTTCAGTCCCTTGATTCATTCAAGTGGACGTGGTTCCTCTGGCTTCAAGTCCATTTGGACTAGTTTGAGGACCCTGATGGCTGTGTCTTGTGTAATTTCACCTACAGCAACCTAAGGTTCTTGGTATTTTCTACAGAAAGCTTGTCCTAACTGATTTCTCTTTTACCATTTTTTTAGCAGGTTCTCTGACTGGCAGCCCTCACCTTTCAGAGCTTTCCATCAATTCCCAAGGAGGACCGTCTGTGGTAAATATGACTTTATCTCCAAACTTGAGCCCTGATGCCAAGCAGTCATCTCCCTTGATCAGCCCTTTGCTGAATGACCCATCTTGCATCAGGACTGACGATGAGGAAGAGGTCAAAAGAAAGGTAAGGCAGAGGCAATTGGCCTTGGCTCTCTTCATGTTGTGTTGTGACCACTGCTGTTTGTCAAAGTGACTAATATTTTGAGTCCCTGCAGCCCCTGCCCGCTTCCTAGATCCAACTCAGGTTATCTATGTTTGTCACTTGGTATCTGTTGTCCTCAGTGACAGTGTGTCCAAGAGCATCCCTGTGCTCCTGAGGCCAAACTCAGTTTGGAGCAGGGCAGGTGGAGCTACAGAACTCCTGTAGCTGAGGGCTCAGTGCCCTGGATTCGTTCTCTTGAACAGAGATGCAAGAGTTAGGGGCTCCAGCTCCTCTTTAAAGAGATGAGTAGTTCTGTATCCTCAAAGTTAATGTGGGATAAATCTGGGCCAGTCTTGCTGTTTGCAACCTGAAGAACTTGTTTTGACAGGATCTCATATAAATCTAGCATTTTTTTTTTAAGGAGTGGAGCTTGATAATTTGTTGTAACAAAACAGAGGGGTTTTTTGTTGTAACAAAACAGCCAACTCCAATGTGTTATTGGAAGGAAATTCCAGGTGACACAAGGCAAAGCATCACTCTTAGAGCCTTTGCCAGAGCATCCAACCCAGGCTCTCCAGTGTGTGTCTGCTGCGAGCACCACTGGGAGCATTTGGTTGTGGGAGCAGAAAAGGTTCGTTTTGAGCTGCTGCCTGCAGCATTCAGCTGGGACTGCTTGGCTCAGCCCCATCATTGGAGCAAATCCATAAGGGAGCGTCACATCCAAAACTGCTTCTTGAAGATGTAAGTCATTCTCTCTGAGCTGGGATATTCCTCCTCTGCTGAAGGGTGAGAGGGGGTTGCACTTGGCCTTCTGTTGCCTGCTTTTTCTCCTGAGCCTGGAGCATCTCAGGACGAAGAAGGCAGGAACTCAGATGGCTTTGCTGGAAAGTGGGAGTATGTGTAAGGAAAATCTCTTCTCCCACGGGGCATAGTTAGCAAGGTACATGAAAGAAATGGCAGAAAAAGAAGAGGCAAGGATCAGTTAGTAGCCTCACGCTTCTCTGTATCAGTCCAAGTTACAGCAGGCAGTGACTGCTGTGTACACCAGCTGATGATGGTTCCTGTGGGGTTGCATATGACTAGGAAATGCCCACGCTGTCTCCCCTTGCATCCCTTTCTAGCACGTTCTCTGCGTCACTGATCTTGAGGGGGAAATGTGGAAGAAAAAGATCTATGGATGTTTGGCTCTTCCTGTTTGCTTCCTGAGCAACAGAGAGAAAAATCAGTTGGGATCCTTTGACTCTTCAGAATTAAGAGGTCAAAAGCACTTTTGACTCACTGATAACATTTGGGTATTTTTCCTGAAATTTGCAATCTGTAGCTTACCCTAAAATCCCTCCCTCCCCCAGTGCTAGCTTGTCCAACCACCCTGAGAAACATCTTACAGATCTGATATTTTTGGAGAGGATTTTTACTGTGGAGTCTCAACCGGACAATGAAACTTGTCGTAATTGGGCACTAGGTTTTGTCATTTTGTCAAAGCTGATTCAAATGGGTATCTAGCCTGCAATCCAAAAAGGATTTATCTTAGGACTTCCTAACACATCCTGCTCCAAGTATGTGCAATAAGCTGAAAGGAACATCAGTACCCAAAAGCCCAAAACATGAGTACCCAGAAAGTAGAAATTACCTTGGCAGTAAAAACATCTCTCAAGGACCCGCAGAAAGTGCTTGTTCTCTTGCGTTTGCAAGGAGTGATTGCTTTCAGGCCTTTGGGGCTCAGGAGCAAGGAATCGTGAGTCACAGCAAACACAAGCAAGGGTCACTAGTTTGTAACTCTCTTGGTGATTGTTGTCTGCAGCTTTTTCCTACAGAAAGCAGCTCAGTAAAAGCAGATGAAAACCTAATGTGTTTGCAATTTGCAGAGATTCCCAACTGAGAAAGCTTACTTCATTGCTAAAGAAGCAGCCACTACAGAACGAACATACCTGAAGGACCTTGAAGTCATCACATCGGTATGTTTACTTTAGCGTCACTCATGAAACGTGAGGCTCCAGTGGCCAGGAGTATTTCGTCTGCTCCATTTCACATCCTAGCTGTTCCACACTACTTTTACATTCTGCACTGTCAGTATTCTGTGTGCTGCACAGAAGTACTGCTCTGGGGAGGAAATAACACAAGGGGTACAAAAAAGCAGACATTACTCTGTGGTTAGGAACATGCACTGTGAAGCCGTATCAGGTTGAGGAACCTGGGACTCAGTTCAGTTATTTTTCCTTGCCCTCATACTTTGTGGTTGCAATTACTAAAAATGCCTGTGGGCTTTCAGTGACTTCTCTTAAAACTGAAGTAGCTCTCTAGAGAGACATCTAAATGTTTTCTGCCAGTGTAAATGCCCTCCATTTAAGATGAAGTATCGCAGAGTACCTATTGGAATGACTGATTTTTCAGCAAGTGAAACTGTCTGTTAAACGAGTCATTAATCTTCACCGTCTGATGAGTATGATTGTTAAAATCGCCAGGGCAAGGCTGCCTTTGCACACACACCAGTGATCTTCTTTAACTTCTAAGAGCAATGCTTGCATGATTTGGCCTTAAATACCAGTTATCTGTGAAATTACCACCAGTTATCTTCGTGGTAATTCAGCAGGGATGCCTGTTCCAGACTGTCCACTCATTTTGGAGGTGCATTGCCACCTCCTGTGTTGAGTGTTGTGGTAAGGAAGAAATGCTGCAAGGAAGGGTTAGTTGCTACCAGCTGGGAGCCATGAGGGAGACTCCATCTCCCCAGCTTCTCATCTGTTCCAGGAGCCCACATGGCAGATGCAGCTAATCTGTTGTTAGCTTAAACATAGCCACTGTAGGCTGGAGCAGCATGGCTGTTAGATGCAGCAAGATCGCTGCGACTCTGTTGCCTGCTTGTTCTGGCTCTGTGGGAAGCCAGGTTCTATAGGACAGTGGTCATTGCTGCAGTCTCAATAGCATATACACTGTTCTCATCCTGTGTTTTACCCAGTAGCTGCAGAAAGAGAACATTTCAGCTTTTCAGAGCTACAACCCCACTTCCCACACTGGCCTTTATTCTTGTGGCAGCCAAATTTGAGTTTGCCGTGCAACCAAGAAGCAGATGGGTTTGATCAGGTCCATCAGTTGTGCTCCACAGATTACTGAGGTTGAACAAGTAGACAGTGTCATTGTAAAAGGTAAAAGGAAGAAGTATTATGCATTGAGACTTGGTAGGTGTGCAGTTGTTCAACATTAGCTCTGCCCAGTGTAGCAATAGAGCAGCAGAGGGAGAGGCTTGGGAAGGATCTCTCTCTTTATTCTAGGTCTGGGTCAGCTTCATCTCCTGCAGTGTAATCAAGACCACTGTAACAGCCTTCTGTGGTCCCAGGAACCTTCTAAGCACTGCTGGAAAACAACTGTAGTTAACTGGAACAGAGCAGCGAGGAATGAGAAGTGTTGCAATGTTGACATTCATAGTCTGAGCCGCCTTGGCAAGCTCCCTACTCCTGTGGCTTTACATCACCCATAGGTCTGTTAAGGTGAAATACTGAGAATAGAGAGCAAAACTGAGCAGGAGCCTGTTGCAGCCTTAGTATCTGGCACTGGCCCTCCTATCCTGTCTCGGAAGTGCAAAGTAGTGTCCTGTGTTCACTTTGCAAGGTGTGTGATGTTCTCTATCTGTGCACAGCAGCATCAGCTTACGTGCCTACTGTACCAGCTCCTGTCAAAGGGATTCCAGACAGAAACCAGGAGAAGAAAATACAGAGCATGTTTTTTTGTTTTTACTGCAATTCTAACAATATTCTTCCTCTGCACCTACAACATCTGTAAATTCAGTTTGTACTGACAAACCAGTTTGGGCTTGAAAAGAATCGTCAGGACTTGGTGGCTGTGGCAAAGGAAGTGTCCTTTTTAACTAAGCGGGGCCTGACCACGGGCAAGAGCACCAGTTCAGCACATAGATATGTCAGGTTGTATTCCTAGTGCCAGCTAAGTAAGGACCTTACTGGGTTGGGTGTAATTGAGTTGTGTCAAGACAGCAAAGTATTGTACCTGCTGTGTTCCACCCCCTGATAACGGCCTTTTTTGTCTCCTCTGTAGTGGTTTCAGAGTGCAGTGAGTAAAGAGGATTGCATGCCCGAAACACTGAAAAATCTCATTTTCTCCAACTTCGAACCTTTGCACAAATTTCACACTGGTTTTCTCAAAGAAATTGAGCAGCGACTTGCTCTGTGGTAAGACTTTAACGCCGTTATTTCATGCCATTTAGCGTGTTTGCGTCCCCGTTTTGAACGGGATCTTTGTGACCTTCTGTGGTGATCAGTTGTCATTTGTGAAAGTGGTAGGTGCTGGTTATCAACGTTCTGGGAATGTTGCATCATTCTTTGTGTGTGTTTACTCGACAAACCCTGTTGTTCAGGTATCTCAGGTAGAGGTGTACGCAAATGAGATTGTAAATCCAGATGAATCTTTGTCTTGCCAAATGTCAGGGTTTCTGTATGGCAGCTTTTCTGAAACCCATGCTGCAAGTAGGGCTTATCAGTCTTAAAGATGCAGCAGCAGAGGATCAAGTCCTGTTTATGGCAAATAGGTGCAGGCTGGGGGGTTTTCAGAGAAAAGCTTTCCAGTCTGCCGTGCCGCAACTTTGACACTCTCAGGGCCTGCAGTTCATTCTACAAATTGGCAGTGTTGGAAGAGTCTGGGCTTAAAATTTATCTATTCTTAGCATAATTGTGACAGTAGAACAGCATTTTTGTGAAATAGCTGTAAAGTAATTCTACTCTGGCAGAGCTCTTAGCTCAGTTCATTTGACTGCTGGTATCTGAGCAGAGGCAGCACACAGAAGTTCTATTCTTGCTCTGATTAGACTTGTCTGGACTAGATTGTCTTGCTCTCTGCAATTTATCGTCAGTGCTTTTACTGCTTGGTTATAAAGTGACAATGAAAATTCCTTAGAAATATGCAGACAGATGAGTGCTAATCAGATGAATGCCTTTTTAACTAAGTAATCAAACCAAAGGCAAACCACAGTCTTAAAGCATTCAAGTTCAGCTCTTTTGACGTGATGAGCGACGTCACTGAACGAGACACACATTGCACACCAGCCTGTGCAGTTCCAGAGTTAGCAGGTATTTTCTGGGGAGGCATGGGTGTGATGCTGCCTCAGAGCTGACAGCTTCACTCGGGACTCTCTGGTTGATATTTGACGTAAGGTTACTCCTAAGGCGTGTGCTGCACAGCACCTCTGCCCGTATCTCCTTTTTTTGATTGGGTTGATGCTGGTTTAATCCATCCAGAGTTCTTACTGGTGGTAATTGGTTTCCAGTAAGGAACACTTACTACAGGTACTCCAGGGAGGTTCAGATGTGTTAAAATAGTGATTGCTTCTCCAGCCACAGTGTAGGACTAACAACAGTTGGGGTTAAGGGTACACAGTGAGAAAAAGACAGTTCATACAGTTAGTAACAGGCCAGATTCTGCCCAGTTCTGCCAGTCGGACCAGTCTAGTCTAGTAAGATTTCTGGGTGCTAACTCCTGGAGCATGTGTTGAAATAGAGATTCCCCCCATATCCTGCTGGTGCTGGTGGCATCACTAATCAGCACAATATAGAGGGACTGTCTGTTTCACCTGTTCAGCTGTGATGATTTTAAGAAATTAGAAGATGCTGCAGTAACAACTTGCTGTGGAGAAGTGACGCTGCAGTACAAGTGGGGAAGGTGGTTAGAAGACTGTGAAGTCTTTTGGATTTGCCATTGTTTTACTTGTTTATCCTTTTCACTTAGCTTCTTTTAGAGCTGAGTAAGCCTTTTTTCCCCAGCTTCCCTTTGTGTCCCTAAGGCTGTGGTTTCATAGAGCAATAAACTTCAGTTTAAAGCTCCTAATAGCGTTTTTAAACAGCAGTTACTCTATGATATAAAGTGTCAATCTGGGAGGTTCCTTTGCAATCCAAATTTCCTCCAAAATATCCTGCTGAGGTAACTTAGTCCCAGCTGGGCACCTCATTCTGACTGTGTCAGCTCAGCTATTGCGTGTCCTTCCACAGCTAGTGTAAAGCCTGTGGGAATTCTCTGTCAGCAGCTCCGATTCACTTGACAGAAAACGGTCACATTCCTGCTCCCTCTGATCTGCATCCAGTTTACAGCCAACAGCATGACTTTACCTTCTGGAATACTGTGTTGTCGATGGTGTCTGGTTTTAAAGTTCTGGAAGATTTGTGTAAGTGCCTGAGGAAGGGAGGCGGGTTTCTGTGCTGGCAGGTGTTATTTTGGAGGTGTTGGTGTTTCTATATAATGCCGCAGATGCCGAGATAAGCTTTCAGCAATAAACTTTATCCTATAGAGACTGCTGTTTAATTAAACAGTGAGTGACGAAAACAAACAGTCTCTCGGCATGTAGAAGCAGCTTGTGGGAGGGAATTTCTTCAGCAGAGCTGCTGGCACTGCTGCAGGCAGGTGTGGGCAGGATTCAAGCCAACTCATTTAAATCTCACTCTTCTGCGTCAGCTTTTTTAATTTCCAGGCAGGTGGAGGGAAGTGGGATGCTTGTCTTGCGATGTATGCATCAGTAGGTGGTTATGTCCTATGAAAAAAGGACCTTCGAATGAAAAGGTTGTGGACTTTGTCAAGCTACTGGAAGCTACTAGAAACGCAGCCATGCAGTAGGCAGCCAGTCATCTGTGTTCCCCTTGTGAGTAGGGCGATGTGTTTTATCAACTTAAAGTGCAGTTCAGCCTGCTCAATCTGCCTAAACAGCAGTGTGTTTGGCTAAGACTTGTTTCAAATCTTTGTGCTGCATGCTGGAAGCACTTACAGGAGGCCACTGCCTGGTCTCTTTAGACTTGGATCATGTCGAAGCTGTTGCTCCACAAAAAAGCTGTGAGGAGAGCAAGGCCAGGGAAGGATCACGTGTAACAATTGTTAGAGGGCTCTGTGCTTTTAATTTGCTAAAGTATCTATGGAATCTTTGCATTTGTCTCAAAGGTCAGGTTATGCACATTATTAAAAGCTTTTCTGGCCTACTCAAAAGCTTCTGCACCTTTTGAATCTGCTGACAGAGGCAGGCTGTTGGCTACAGAACATCTCTTAAGGGCTGGTGGTATTCTTTTGACCCAGTTATAGATTCTGGCAGGTCTGATTTGTTTCTTTGCACAAAGCACCCATTTTTATCTTTAGTACTGCTTTTCCTAAGAGTAGCAGATCTTAGTGTCTCGTTCATAGCGATAAAGTTCTGAACAAGACAAGAATTGATGTAAAACTCCAGTAGCCTGCTGCACAATGTACGAAGTTGCTGCATTTTTCACAGCCAGAGTTTTTCTGGTCCTGAAGCAGAACAGATTCCTGGTGATTTCATTGTACAGCACCCTAAGATCAGTCAGACTGTGTTGTACAGCACCCTAGGATCAGTCATACTGTGCACTGAACACTGTTGTCTGCCCTGTCTGTGCTGTTGCAGGGCCAGCGAGGCAGCCAATTAATTCCCTTGCTTGCCACAACTGTGCTGAGCCCTCTGTTCATGAGACTGACTGTGTTCCTAGCACCAAATGAAAATACCCCAGCCTTGTGGTTTGAGAAGAGGAAGGATGACTTTGGGTGGCTGTAGGCAAACACCAGCCAGGCAGCAGGCAACTGTGGGGCTCTGCCCCCTCAAACAGCAAGAGAGGAGGATGGAAACTAAGCAAGAAGCTGCTTGAGGGAATGCTGCATATCAGGCTGTCCTCTCGGTGCCAGAACACCTCTGTCAGGTCCTTGTCGTGGCTATGAGGACTCGTCTGAATACCCCTCAGCTTTAGGTGCAAGGCCAGGAGTTCAACCTTTTTTTTCTGGAAGAAAATAGCGGAAATATCACACAGTGCATGAAAAGCTGATCCTATTTCCTGAGATGCTTTTTGGCAAGGAGGATGAGGGTAGGGGCAATGCAGGCAGAGCACGGCATGCGGTCAGTTTTGGGCACATCAATGCAAGAAAGACATTGAGGTGCTGGAGCAGGTCCAAAGAAGGGCAGCAACGCTGCTGAAGGGTTTGGAACACAAGCCTTATGAGGAGCAGCTGAGGGAGCTGGGGCTGCTCAGTCTGAAGAAAGGATGCTGAAGGAAGACCTTATTGCTGTCTACAACTACCTGAAAAGAGGCTGTAGAGAGGTGGGTGCTGGGAGGTGGTGGAACTGCCATCCCTGACGTGTTTAAAAGTCATACAGATATGAAGCTTAAGGACATGGTGTAGTGGGGGGCTTGGTACAAGTTAGGTTAATGGTTGGCCTTGATGATCTTGAAGGTCTTTTCCATGATTCTATGCTAACTGAATCTGAGGAGTCAGTAGGTTTTCCTCCTTTGTTTATCTGAGCTGTTTAATACGCAGTTCATTCGGGCCACAAGCACTGTTTTCCAGCCAAAATACTTGAGCTCATCTTCCCACACCCCTCTGGATGTTTATGGCACAGGTGTCAGATGGAGAGCCATGACTTTCCCCTTCGGTCAGCTGCTAAGCATTGCCAAGAGCAGTGCTAGGGCAAGCCAGGGTACCCATCTTGTGTCCTGGTAGTCAGTGTGAGCCTACAATTTGGATCTTAGCAATATGCTAAGAAGAAAAAGTGTTAGAGAAGCCGATAGTTTGACTCCCAGCTCCCAGACACTTCTGAAGAAAGCTGGTGCTCGGTACCACCAGATGTGGCTGAGAAACATGTGGCAGGTGATTTACTAAAAGAAGACTCTCTTATCTGAGCACATGAAAGGACAAGGCTCAATCAGGATTCCTGAAAGCCCGTTTGAGAACCCATAATAAAAAGCACTCAGGGAGGAGCAGGAAGTTTATTAACCATTTTTATATGTGAAACAGTACTTGCAGTCAGGAGAAGCAGTCTATTTAAACAAGGCAGGAATCCTCACGTGCCTTCTCAAATGTATGAGGGCTGACTGTTCCAGATCTGTGTGTCTAGTGACAAGAGATGGAGAGGACAGTTCCTAGAGTGTCCAGCGGACAGAAGTGAAGACAGTGTTGTAGTATAACTCTCCGAATCACGCAGCGCGGATTCCTGAGACAAAGACAGCAAGAAGTGCTTGGTGCCAGTGCATTGCTCTAGCTTTTTAGAGGACAGATTGCATTGCTGAAGTCACACTTGGGTGTTTCTGGGAATTAGAATCATGCTACACCCAAATGGAAAAAACCAAGTGAACTTTGTTTGGATGTCTCACTCGCATTTTTTGCATTGCTAGCATCCCCATCACATTTCTGTTCCTTATACTGCCGTTCCTGGGTGGTGGAGAATACTGTTGGACTGACTGGAGATTTCCAACTGAAAAGTCTATGTAATTCAGAAATCCAGCGTTGTTGCTGACAGTGTCCTTACAAGTCAAGCTGGTAGACATTCCTTAGAAATATGTAGGGCGGCAACTGAGATTCTTGCCAGATATAAAAGTCTCTTCCTCTCTGAAATTGCACAGTTGCATTACTGTAAAAAGGAGGGGACTATGTGGAGAAAAACGGGAAATGAGCTTATTATAGAATCATATTTCCACTACTCAGTGTGATTTCCAGTGGCTTCACACCCACATGATGTCAGTGGAGATAGGGCACATCAGGTGTGGGCAAAGCAGCTCCTACATCTGCTGTGGAGCTCAGAGTCATAAATCAGCTCCTGATGGACTTTTGGGAGAACCTAGGCCCTGAGCTCTGTTCCTTGTCACTAGCAGTTAGATACCATGTACAAACAGTGACCTGTGGAAACAAGGAGTAAGAAGAACAGTTTAGCCACTGGTGCACAACAAATGAGCGGCTTCTCCCCCAACAGAGGCTGTGCTCAAACCATACACTATGGGGAGAGCTCTGTTCTCTGCTTTGGGCTGTTGAAGCACTAAGACAACATCTGATGGGTCAGGTGTTCGGTGTCTATTGTAATATTCAGTGTATTTGGAGGCTCTTTTCGTGGTGTTTATTTTCTTGTTTGCTCTGGGTTTGTTTGTCGAGGAGCTGGGGAAAAGAACAGCGTAGTGTAAAGATTGCCATGGAGTCCTGTCAGTGCTGGGGTGGAGTGGAGGATGGTATTTAGGAGGCAGATGTGAAACTATCATGTTCCCTCATGACTGGCTTCAGCTTTCCTCACCCCTCTGCTCTGCTTCACAGCCTACATGTGTATGCATCATCTCTAGTGGGAAAATCATCTCTGTTGCAGGAGTCTGCATTTGCTTGAGAATGTATAACCAAAGGGAGGAGAATGGCAGGAGCAAGGAGCAATACCTGTCTGTCATGTGTCTCGATTTTCTTGGTTCCATTTCTTGCAACAGCACCTGTTTGCTTGCAGCACAGCTTAGCTTTGCTGGCTGGGGCTGAGGGCTGCGGTATGATTCAGCTCTTCACTGTTCAGTCAGCAGCTGGAGAGAGGCTGTTGCTTTTAGAGAACCCTTTTCTCTCCCTCTCTGTCACTCTGCCAAGATGCAGAGTGAGATTTGAAAACCCTCAAATGGTTTAAAGAATAAAGGCCTTGGACCAGTCTGTGGCCAAAGTCAATGAAGGGGAATGTTCTAATGCTTTGCATGTGATGTGCGTGTTGAGGTGCTGGGTAGAGTCAGTGCTGGCTGTGTGGAAGCAGGACCAGTGGGTGAACTTTTAGGAGATGAGGATGCAACAGGACAGATGAGACAGCACTCACTGTCACTCTGGTAAGTTTGGCATCAGCCTTCACAGAGCTGGATAAGAGATTTGCACCAAGTGTTCCAGACAACCTGTATAGAAGCCTTGAGATCAGAACAATATCATAGAATGGTTTTAGTTAGGAGAGGTCTTAAAGATAATCTGCTTCCAGCTCCCCTGCCGTGGATCCAGATGTCTCTCACTAGATCAGGTTGCCCAGAGCCCCATCCAGCATGGCTTTGAACACTGCCTGGGAGGGGCCATTCTGGACAATCTGCTCCACCCTCATCATGAGGAATTTCTTCTAAAGATCTGATCTGTTCTACCCTCCTTCAGTTTGAAACCATTCCCCCTTGTCCTGTCACTAGATACCCTCATAAAACGTCCCTCATCATCTTTCCTCTAGACAACATCTATTTAGGAATAGCAGTCTGTAATGATGTACTTAATACTTACTTGGCAGCAGATCAGAAAGGTACCAAGCTGCTGAAATCCATGAGATGACAGCAAATGTAAAGACATTAAAAAGGGTCCAGGCAATGCCAGAAAGTTAGAGAAATAAACATAAAGCAAGAATTCTCCTAGAGATAATTACCAAATACCACGGCATTCCCGGCAGCAGCACCAATCCATCTGGCTGTGACGTTGCTGGGGTTGTGAGCAGCGGCACAGCATGAACCGTTTGGGATGGGATGCTGCATGCTGGCTGCACGAGTGGAAGGCGACTTTCCCTTGCTTCCTTGCCAGTGCGGCACTACTGCCTTGGACTTCAAACGCTTGTGGTTTTCAGTTGGGGGCACTTTGATATGCTCCGCTTTGAGCAGAGCTTTAGTGGCTGGAAGGTTTGATTTACAACCTCTCGGAGAAAATCTCAGTTGGGAGAGCTGCTGGAAGGATAGGGCATGGAGGAGGGGAAAGCAGGGAACAGCATGGAGGCTTCCTGGAAAGAGAGACTGGCCATTTGAACAGGGAAGCCGTAGTCTTTTAACTCCTATACGTGCCTCTGCCATTCCTCGCAACACAGACTGTTACTGGGGCATATTTGGACTGTGGCAGTGTTTCTGTAATGCAGTGATCTGACAGAACTGACAATGCTAATTAAAGTCACCACTGGCACAACCCAGCTCTTTACTGCTCTGAAACCTTTGGCCTGAGAAGAAAAAACCAGTAGAAGTGTTGCTGAGAACTGTATTTTTATTGCTGAAATAGGTTATGTGAGTGCCTGGGAGACTTAGCACAGTAGGAGATAATTAAAGGCAGCCTGTGAAACTGGATATTGTTAAATGAACTTGGAGCAATCCTTTGTTTATCAGCCCCCTCTCCTTGCCTGATAGAATAAGAGATGTTACTGTATAGTTGTGTTCCCCACGTATCCATTAGAAGAGCATAGCACGTGGAGAGATTATCCTCATGCCCATAACCATGTTTAACTTTACAAAACAAGAGATAAGTCTGAATTTACACTGTTCATGTAGTGAGACGGGGGGGTGGTGATCTAAAGTGAAAGCATATTCCCAGCAACAGCTCCTTTCTGATTTGGTGAGGGTAGAACCCCTCTGGCTGAATTGCTCGTACTAAGGGTAGAAGAGATTTTAGCACCTGGTTGTCCACTTAGTCCTTCACTGCACACTGCATTTTCTTTAAAGAGTGAAAACCAGCTTAGCCATTTACCAATAACACAGAACAGGGGTCCTGTTATGCCTGGGTTCATTTAGAGTTTGGTTATACTTCTGTTCTCTCCCAAGGTAGAACATTTCCCTGGCTGAATTACAGTTGCTCACACCAGGACTGGATCTGTCTCCCAGTTCTCAGATGTGGGAGTTGAACTCTTTTTTTACAAATTGAGGACAGCACACAACAATCCACACTGCAAGCAACTGAGAAACAGTATTAAAAGTTAGAAAGGGGAGGACAGAACTTCCCCTGCACTGCCCTTTGAAAAGCTGGCTTGGTTGGAACAGATCTGTGATAATTAGGTGCTTGCATTAATTATTTTTCCTCCCGTGGCTCCTGAAAGTTTGGGTTCAGTGACAGTGTGGTGTCCCTGCCTGTCTCTTACATGGGTTTAGAAGCAGGAGTCTCTCCTGAGGAGCTGGATTTCTCCCAAATGCAGCACCCACCCAAGTGCAGCTGGCTGGGTGGGAGGGAGGGAGTGGTTTGCTTTGGTAGTGTGAAGTGACACACTGGAAGAAACTTCCTGCCAGTCTGTAGCACGGAGGAGTCAGTCCCAGAGGCTGGATGGAGAGTATGATTTTGTGTCCTGTTGGCCCTTGCACAAGCAGAAAGCTTTTCAGAGGAGGAGCACCTGCAGGTCCTGTCCTGAGGAGCAGTCCTTGCTTCCCAACAGAGCTGTCCTTCTGCTCTAAGCCCATGTATTGGGATGAAACACAGACGTTTTCCTTTTTCTCAAGCCATTCCCAGCCTTCTCTGCTGTGGTTCAAAACACCCCCAGGTTTTTTTAAAAGATTTAATCCTCCTGCTAAGTGCTCACCCTCTCTGTTGTCAGGAGTGCTGAACAGGCTGGTTGAAGGGTGTCCCGTCCCTGGGAATTACACAGCCATCAGGCAGATTCCTCACACACTCCCAAGCAAAGGAGTACAGGGGTCAGGAGTTGAAAAGAAACGAGCTATTGCATTCTGTGCTTCTAAGCGATTATGTGGCTTTATTGCGTGACTGAAGTGTGTGATGTTTCTGTCGCTGACAGGGAAGGCCGCTCCAATGCTCACGTTAAAGGAGATTACCAAAGAATCGGAGACGTTATGCTAAGGAACATTCAGAGTATGAAGGTAAGAATGATCCTGTAACTATTAAGCTTTGACACGGGTTAGAATTCGTGTGCTTTTTGTGTGATGCTGCCTCTTGTGCTGTGTCTTGCCAATGCTTAGGCTATAAAAGGTCCTTTTGCTGAAGTAGCAAGCATGTGGTGAGCCCTGAGATTTCGTGCCGTTTAATAAAATGCATGTGTGCATTAATGAATGCAGATAACTGGCAGGGATCCCCCTAAAGCTGAGGCAGAGTATGCATATACACTGTAAATCTGGGTGCAAGACTCAGAGACTTTGCGTCAGTTCCTAGTCTGGCTGGAGCAGTGGTTTTGATGCTCTGTGGTACTCAATAAACAGTGTGGAAGGTGGGCACAGGAACCTGTGAAGACCCTGAGGGCTTTTACAGTATGGATGGATGACACAGAGCTCTCATTATGATGTAGCTGTGTGTCCGGGGCTGTCTGTGGCAAAATATGGCACTGTACCTTTCGAAATGAATCTTTCCACCTTGGCACTCTGCAGTCAGTAAACAGAGCAGCCTTGAGTCCTTGGCTGGAGGAAAGGGCAGTTTAATCTTTATAGCTTTCCTGGGATGTTGGTACTAGGCTTATTTTTCAGAAGGGCAGAGAGAGATGAAGAGAGCTTAAGTGAAAGGCAAGACCAGAGAAAGACAATGTAGGAATCTTAATTGTATCTTCATTGTCATGCGCTCTCTCTGTTGCACCCACTCGCCCAAGGTGTGTTCGTGTCATCTCCTGACCTGTGGATTTCTCACTGATGTCACTTAGTTTTGTTTGCTCGTGCACGTTTGATTGACAGGGAGTGCAGAGGGGGCAGAGGGGTGCCACTGCTCCTTTTCGAAGGAGTTATCAGAGTTGTGTTGCACAGTTCATTTTGTTTGCAAGATCCCATTTTGTTTGCTGTGCCAGTTGGGATTTTGTACTGGAGCAGGTTTGGGCCAAGCCATGTCTCACAGTTGTTGCTAATAGCTCTACCACACGCTCTTTCTTTCTTTGTGCCTATAAGCAACTGACAATTCATCTGCGGAAGCACAATGAGGTTTTAATTGAGTTGGAGAATGGGATCAAGAACTCTCGCAAGCTGGAGACCTTTTGCAGGGATTTTGAGCTACAGAAAGTCTGCTACTTGCCTCTCAATACCTTCCTCCTCAGACCTTTACACAGGCTTATGCACTATAAGCAGCTAATGGAGAGGCTTTGCAAATACTACCCACCAAGCCACACAGACTTCAGGGATTCAAGAGGTAAGTAAGAGGCACCAACTTCTGAAAATGGGAATGGCATCCACATGCATTAATGGTGCATGGATGCACACAAAGGTAATCTTTCTTCTGAGGCTCCACTGAAAGGGGATTGCGTTGGAAAAGCCAGCACTCAGAAGAGCAGAAATGGTCTGTTAAGGTCACTCTTGTATGCACATTACGCCACAGTCTGGACAAGGCCTTGGAAGAGAAGTCTGCTGGGGGTTATTAAACACACAGAAGTGCCATGCAGTTCAGAAAGTCGCTTGAGCTGAAAACATGTGAGAGGTTGGGAGAAAGCACAGAGAACATACCATGTATACTTGTCTTGTTCATAGCCTCCCGTAGAGACCCCCTCAGAACACAGAATACCAGCCCAGATGAACTCTTGCTCTGACCCGCTACAGCTGCTGTTTTCTGCCCTTTGTCCCAGACAGGCAGTGTGCTCTGTTACCCTTTCCATGGCTTATTACAGGAACTCAGAGCTGACAAC
The DNA here is from genome assembly GCA_013397515.1 of Upupa epops. Lineage (NCBI taxonomy): Eukaryota > Metazoa > Chordata > Aves > Bucerotiformes > Upupidae > Upupa > Upupa epops. The sequence continues at coordinate 523,672 of VZRI01000172.1, forward strand.
ACGCTGGGGTTTTTCCCAGATGTAAAGTGTTCCTCCTGTCGCCTAAACTCACCGCTTGCTCTTTCTTTCTGATCATTTGGCTTCCTCCTGTCTTACCCTGTGCCCCATGCCCATTGTAAGTCATCTATCTGTATTTAAGGATAGCTCTGTTATGTCTACAGTCAGCACTCGGTGCAGACCCATGCTCAGTGTGACTGCTCCCTGCTGCAAGGTGTTAGCTGAGTTAGCTGGCTCCTTTCCCTTAGGTGCTGCATGACAAGAGCATAGCATGACAGTGCGCGCGGTGTGGAGGTAACATGGTTGGACGTCTGTGGCGCTGGAGTGCCGTGTCACATGGATGTTTGCCTAAATGTTCCTGCTGCCTGAATAATCTTAAGGAAAGCACCGAGTAGTGCCTTCGTTTCTTTCAGCCATGGCCGGGTGGTGAGAAGGATGGTTCCATACCCATCCCCTTGGAGAATGCAGCAGTAAAGAGCTGATTCCCTTCTGGTTTTGAGGTGGATACAAACACGGAATTCAGGGGTGGAAATAAGAGCTTGCAAAGAACGGTGTGACTCAGGCCACCATCACTCTGGGATCAGCCTCTTACTAAAGTCCTTGCAGACTTTCATTAAAGGTCAGAGTGTAAAGGAAGCAGAAAAGTGGAAGGTGTGGGTGTTCATCCCAGCAGAGAGCACAGGTCTTGCATAAACAGGTCAATGGACTGTGTCCTGAGCAATAACATCAGCAAGAAAAGCCATTGTAGCTGTTGCCTTGGTTGCATTTGTTTAGCACAGATGGCTGTAACTGCTCTTCTAGTACTGAAGTCAGTCAGTGAGTATGTTCAGCCCATTCAGAGACTGCACGTCTCTTTGGGTATAGCAAGGTTGGCACGTACGTCGTGACAGGGAGCCGGTCTGCAAGCTGTTCTCCCAAAAAAGATTGATGAGAGATTTTCAGCTTGGTTCTCTGAGTGGACAGCAAAAAAGACAGGACATGGGCAGCAGACTGGCAGCAGCCTGCGTTTGGTTTTGCTTCTGCTCCCACAGAGTGAGATTTCATAGTGCCTGCTTCCCCCTGTAAGCCACCTGACCCTCATCACACTGCAGCCATCCCCCTCAGCAATGGAGATGGTGTGGCCAGCAGAGAGAGGGAGGTTCTCCTCCCCCTGTATTCGGCTCTGGTTAGCCCGCACCTGGAGTATTGTGTTCAGTTCTGGGCCCCTCAGTTTAGGAAGGATGTTGAGGGGCTGGAAGGAGTCCAAAGAAGGGCAACTAGAATGGGAAAGGGGCTGGAAGGTCAGCCCTACGAGGAGAGGCTGATGGAGCTGGGGCTGTTTAGCCTGGAGAAGAGGAGGCTCAGGGGTGACCTTATTGCTGTCTCTAACTACCTAAAAGGGGGTTGGAGTCAGGCAGGGGTCGGTCTTTTCTCCCTGGACACTGCAGACAGGACAAGGGGTCACAGTCTTAAGCTCCATTGGGGGAGGTTTAGACTTGACATTAGCAAGAGGTTTTTAACTGAAAGAGTGATCCAGTTTTGGAACGGGCTGCCCACGGAGGTGGTCGGGTCGCCGTCCCTGGAGGTGTTTAAGGTTAGGCTGGATGAGGTGCTGAGTGGCATGAGCTAGATGGCAGATATTAGGGTTACTGGGTTGGTTTTAGGTTGGACTGGATGATCTTTAAGATCTTTCCCAGCCTCATCAGTACTGTGAGACTGTGTTAGGAAAATGACTCCCAGGTGTTGCTGGCAGAGTCTTTAGAAAGAATGGAGTAGAGCTGTCATGCAGCTCAGCCACACGCCGTTCTTTTAGTTGTTCTTATTGCTGGGACTGAGGATGAACGTGGTATTACTGCTCACTATCTGCAATGATACAGAGAGTGACTCTGCCATTTTTCCTAGTGTTCTCAAATAGGGACCTGCCCCAGTGAGCTGCACATGAGGGGAAGTGCTTTTGTTTTCAAGCGTAGAGAAGAACCCTAGATTGATTAGGGATGGAGAACCTGTTCATTGGTGCCCTGAATTGACGCCTTTATTCCTACATAGTTCCTGTGGGTAGAACGAAGCCACCTTCTGGCTGAGGAGATAAACCATCCCTTCATTGCAACACTGCACCCTCTCTCTCCATCCCCAGCTCTGTAAGATGACGTCCACACTTCGTGTGGTTTTCAGTCTGCCTTTAGACTGTGAAGGGCAAGGTAACGCAGGAAGGGTGATGCTCGTGAGCTGGGTGCTGCAGACAAACGCCAGCTGTCTTTCTGAACACTCTTTCTCCTTTTTAATGAGCGTTGTTCTTTTGTCCATCTAGCTGCCTTGGCCGAGATTTCTGAAATGGTGGCTCAGCTGCATGGCAATATGATAAAGATGGAGAACTTCCAGAAGCTTCATGAACTCAAGAAAGACTTGATAGGCATAGACAATCTGGTGATCCCAGGAAGGGTAAGTAGCAGGGCAGGGGCCGAGTTCTGATGCAATTTCAAAGCGTTAGGTATGTTCTAGAAAACCCGTTTCTTCAGAGCAGCTGTGAAGTTGACTTTCCTTGTCCAGACTTCTCTCATCAAAAATAAAGTGAAGGCATACTAAACACCACTGACAACACCAGCCTTCACAGTGGGAAGAGGCAATCATCTTCTTTACCTTTTAACCAACTGTATTAGGTTTGTCTTTTCTGTCGATGTGGACAGTCACAGGCAGTTCCAACCATCTCTTACAACCGAGGTGATAAAAATACAGTGGTTGTCACAGCCTTTAGAGATTGAGCAGTTGAGGTTTTTTCAACCGTCAGTGCTAGAGCCTGGCAGATGAAAGCAAAGGCATCTGTGCAGGAGGACCTCCAGCCCTTTCACGATTCAGCAGCTGCCATGGCTCATGCCTCCTTCCTGTCATCCTCAGCAGTTGACTTCTTTGGCAGTCCCCTCCAGACATTTCACAGCTCATGCGTCTCTCTATCACACAAAATTAAATGCTGTCATCGGGTGTTTCTGCTACCCTGTTCTGTTTAAAGACAGAGAAGTCTTCCTGGCCTAGGGAGTTCAAGAAATAACAGAAGGAGGGCAGAGATTGTTTGCCTGCTGAGGCAAAAGGCATTGGCCATCATGCTGTGGCACCTGACCAGCATGTTGCTGCTCCCAGCCCTTTGGCTGCTCTTCTGGCTCCAACTGAAGTCCCTGCCCTGGTGCAGGCTGGGCTGAGAGACAGATGCCACTGTCACCTACAGCTACACAACTTCTAAATGCATCCAGGGGTTTGGATTCAGCGGCCTTCCTGGGCAGCCTGGTGACCCTTTCAATGAAGGCTTTCCTAATGAAAGACTGTGGAGGAGTTTATCTGAATGAATGAAAACATACCTATGATTTTTAACATAATCACAAAGTCTTGGTGACGGAGAGTTAGGTCAGTCCTGCGTCCAAGTGGTCCAGTTTGTCTTTGTGTAATGAAAAACTGTTGTCGTTCTTGCAGCAGGTAATCCTTGTCTTGGATTTGTTTCCTACAGGAGTTCATTAGACTGGGCAGTCTTAGCAAGCTGTCTGGAAAAGGTTTACAGCAGCGGATGTTCTTTCTGGTAAGCGAGCAGCATTTCTTTACGCAATGAAATGTACCTGCAGGCAGCCATTGGAAAGCCAGTTAGACTGGAATTCTGAGCCCAGTTCAAGCTTTTACATCACCTCTGTAGCTCACTGTAAGAACTCGTGTTTCTGTCCAACCAGTATTCCCTTTGTAACTGCTTCTTATAAAGAGAAAACTATTTCTTTTTGTGTGGCACTGCGAAGACAATGATAAAATTACACCTCCTAGCACACTGTAGCTAGCTCTCCTAGCTGGAGGGGGACTGTGTACGAGGGACTCTAGTGATATTCAGATTTACATTAGATCTTAGAAAGGAATTCCTCACTCTGAGGGTGCTGAGGCGCTGGAACAGAGCTGGTTGCCCAGAGAAGCTGTGGATTTCCTCACCCTGGAAGTGTTCAAGGGCCAGGTTGGATGAGGCCTTGGGCAACCTGGACTAGTGAGAGGTGTCCCTGCCCATAGCAAGGGGGTTGGAACAAGATGATCTCTGAGGTCCCTTCCAACGTAAACCATTCTATGATTGTCTTAAATAAAACAGAGACATCATAAAATGCAAAGTGGCATCAGGGTTAGTGATCATGTCCAGGGGAGAATGTAAAGATGAAACCCTGGTGATATGAATAATCATGGAGTCATAGGATCATTCAGATTGGAAAAGATCTTTGGGATCACGCAGTGCTCTCAGGACACACTACAGAACCAAGTCTCTTCACAAACCAGCAAGATTCAGCCCGAGTGCCCAGCATGTTGATGGACCTGCCTTTACCTGGAGATACGTTTTGTACCTCTCACACTAGGAAAGGTTATCTCCTTCTACCACCACTCACAGCATTTTGGGGTTACAGTGATCCCACTCGGTCTCCAATCCACAGGAGCCAGCTAGGTGTTTCCTCCTCTCTTATCTTCCCAGCCTGCTGACTTATTCCCGTCCTGCTGCTGCTGAGCCTTTGCTGCTGGGGCACTGGGATGAACCAGCACAGGGCGTAGATTTTCTAATGCAGCGTAACAGAGCAAGACGTTAAAGCCAGCACAGTGTGGCCGGAAAATAGAATCAAGACTCATAGAACAGCAAATTGGAAGGGACCTCAAAGCTCCCCTGGTCCAGCCTTTCTTGTCAAAAGCCCAGTCTAGATAAGGAGACCCAGCCCCCTGTCCAGCTGAATCTTAAGCGTGTCGAATGCTAGGGAGAGAGTTCCTTGGCTGCAGTAGGTGAAAACTCTGTGTGTGTAGAAAAGCTCATGAGTGTGCTAGGTTTTACAAGGTGTTTGACATTTAATCTTCCAAATGAGCCAAAGATATATCTGCTAAATCTGCCAGAATCTTTTGGGAGGTGAAATCCTGGGTCAGTGTTTTGGAATTGGGAACACGTGTAATCACTGGCAAAATCCAACCCCCCTCTAGTGGCTGAGCCACACAGCTTCAGGATTACTGCTCTTGGATTGCGTTGAGATCTGCTCCACACCACAGAGCATGATTTTCTCGATAGGGCTGTCCGGTTTGAGAACACCATCCCTTGACTCGGGTGGCACGGTGCAACAAAAGGCAGGCAGTCACTTAACTTGCTTTGGACAGCTGCTGCGACAGGCAGGAATCGCTGCAAATGGCCAGTCTTGTCTCTTCACCTTGACAGTCTTAACCTCGAGGCATGGACTTCCTTCAGAGTGAGGGGAGTCATAGGCAGTTCTGTAAGAGTTAAGCTGGACACACATCTTCTAGCTTGCTTGCTCATCGTTCCACACAAATCAGAAGGTATCGGTGAACCACAGTCACCTCCCACAGCGGCAGAATGAAAAGCAGTACTTGGTCTCCCTGCTGTTGTGGCTTGTTAGTTCTGAGCCAGAGAGTCACTGCAAGATACCCAGTGGAAAACTGTGGGCAACGTGCAAGAAGGCAGGGAAGTGCTGGTACTAGGTACTGGAGTACTGTGGAAGCTGGTGCTCTGGAGCCCTGCGGTAGGACTGACGCATAGGTGGGCAGCCTGGAGTGGGTAGCTTTCCCGTTTTACGATCCCTAGGGTGCCTTCCATTCTGTGACTGACTCTTCAGAGGGGGGCTGCTATGCATGTGCGGGCCAGCAGCATTGTAACCATGCTATTCTTGCTTTTCAGTTCAATGACATCTTGTTGTACACAAGTAGAGGCCTGACAGCATCCAATCAGTTTAAGGTCCATGGGCATCTTCCACTATATGGCATGACAGTAAGTACTGTGAGAACCTAAGCAGGGGGGGGGTCATGCTGAAGTGGCCACCTTGCCTGATGAATTTTGGCTGGACTGAAATCAGCAGGAAAGGACTGTTGTGTGATTGAGAGAAGCCGTGGTTACATTCCTCAGCATCCAATGAAGCTGTGCTGGCTTAGGCATGGTGTTCGTGCACCTTCTGCACAGAGGTGGTTGCATAAAGTCGGGGGAAAGGTGAACTGGGGGGGCAGCTTCCTTATAATACTGCTGTTCTTAAAGCCCCCCCACATTTAACCACGACTTTTACAAGTAATTCCTCACCAGCTGCTTGTAAACACACTGTGCGAGGCAAGTGAAGAGTAGTGGCAATCGGATTTCTCTATAAAAGCATCCCTTATGACTCCAGCTCAGTATCTTAAAGCCAAAGCAGTGGGAAACTGGCAGCGATGTCACTCTGGAGCTCTTGTTGCAATTCTTTTGGAGAACAGCCAGCTTAGAGCCAATAGCAGCCTCTACCAGTTCTTCTCACATGACTTCAAAAATAGTTTTACTACTTTCAAACCACTTGAATTCCCTCCCGTTGTTTCCCTTGGAGCCTCTTACGGGTTGTATCTGTTCCTGGCTGGTTCCCTAAGAACCAGGTTAGGCAGTCACTACCACACTACCTGCCTGAGAGGCTTCGGGGGTTTTCAGGCTGGCATCTGTAGGAACCTGCTCAGTTGTTGACGACCGCTTGGCATGGGCTTCCTCACAACAGGCCTGTGCTTTGCTGCAGTGCACCCAGCCTGACGCTGTTAGCTGTGAACGTTTTAGTATTCCTTTCCTCAAGGCTAAGAGGTTGCTGAGGTCACTGTTTGGTGTTAAAGAGTGCGCACTTGCTGCAGCCTGACTGCATGTGGACTTTTATCTCTCAGATAGAAGAAAGTGAAGAGGAATGGGGGGTTCCTCATTGTCTAACACTACGAGGTCAACACCAGTCCATCGTTGTTGCTGCCAGGTAATTAGTGGAGACAACGTGCAAATGTGGGTTGTATTTATCAGCATCTTTGACAATGGGACAGAATGAAAAGGAGGGAGGGGTCGTTTCAGGGGGTCTGTTGGCCTATTTTCGGTGTGAAAAAGATCTTTTAAAAGAAAAGGTGATCGGGACAAAACAAAACATCAACGCTTCTGGTTCTCATTGGTTCTGATTGTCACAAAGCCTTTGGGGGTAAAAAAACCCCCAACCCTTAGTATCCTGTGTCTGAATTTAGGTGAGCTCAGAGTTTAGCAAGCTCAGAGCTCAGCTTGTGCCTACTGCTTAGAGTTTCTTAGAGAGTTCTTGTGAAAGTGAATAAAACCTGAATTTCCAATGTTAGTACCCGCGCTGAAATGGACAAGTGGACTGAAGATGTTCAGATGGCAATAGACCTGGCAGAAAAAAGCAGTGGCCCTGCCCCAGAGTTACTGGCTAGTAGCCCACCTGACAATAGTAAGTACATGCTAGAGAGATGGTTTTATTCAGTGCTGACAGCATGGTCGATGATTGCTTCTAAGCCAAGTGGTGGAAAATGTTGGTCGCAGGTAAAGCGATGCATTTGAAGCTGATGTTTTCAATACGTGAGTTTGCTCGTGCCCCGTTGTTAGCAGAATACTGAGTAGAGAAGTGACTTAATGATTCCAGGAGCTATTTAGCAAGACATGGGCAGTGCCTGTCCTTGGAAGGTATTAAAGCACCAACAGAGCATGGTAGTCAGTCTTTGATTCTAACGCTTAGAGAACCATGTGAAACAGAAAACCCTAAACAATCTACTTAACGTCTGCACAAAATCATTTCTGAGCCTTTGTTTTAAAATTAGCTCACGATGCTGTGGACAGGATTGATCTGTTTAATTTGTCCAATTATATATGTTGTTGCATAGAGGAAGAAAGATGCTTTTTCCCTGCATTTCATAGAGTCTCCTGATGAAACTACTGTAGACCAGGAATCTGAGGACGACCTCAGTGCATCCCGCACCTCACTCGAACGTCAGTCACCACACCGTGGCAACACTACGGTGCACGTCTGCTGGCACAGAAATACCAGTGTTTCAATGATCGACTTTAGTATTGCTGTGGAGGTATCTGCCTCAGAACCATCTGAACTGCAGCTCCAGCCTCGCTCTTGAATGACAATTTCCTTTCTGCTCTCCTTATCGAGTGCCCTATTCCCCTGCCTCCCTCTGGGGAAGTTTCAGGCACACCTCTAAAAAACCGGCTCCCGTGTCCTCAAACGATGGCGTAAACCATCGGTCAGGAACCACGGATCCGCTCCCTCCGTGCGGCTTTGAGCAGTCAGTCGGAGCACTGATTTCCATAGAAGTAATTCCCCCCAAAAAAAAAGGCTGATGCCCTTGAAAATTTGAAGCAGCTCAAACGGTTTTAATGCTTTCGGTTACAGAGCCATTAAGTCGTTGCTCAGGCAGAAAGGATATTGTCTTTAGCTGCTGCAGCCAGCGTTTCAATTCCGTGTATTACTAACGTACTTTCTTTACCCAGCCATCTTTTCTGGAACCTTGTCTCATTGCTCAGTCTCATCTGCTTTTTCTTTATTTGCGTTTTACACCTCAGAATAAAAACCCTCCTTCCCCCTCCGATCACAGCAGAGCCAGGTAGAGACACGCAGTCCTTCCTTCTGCAGACGAGATGCACACACTGAGTTTCAAAGATTAAGATGAAAGACTCCTGGCTCAGGGTAGGTTGTAGGATGGGTGGTAAACCTGCTTAGGTGTTTCACCCAAGAGGGGCTCCAAGGAGCCCTGAGTACTTTATCAGGGTCTTCATCAAATGGGAATGTATGCTTAAGTGAGTAGTGAAAGGAGTCTTAAAGCTGAGTTGGGTTCTACTCACGAGGGAGCCCACAGCCATCAGGTCACCACTGCTCTAGAGAAGACACAGTGACTCAGAGCGTGGAGCTGCAAGGACAGGCAGTACCTGCAGCTTGTGTAACCGCCTGCATTCTTAAACTGGGGGAGCTGCTGTGCTGGAAAGCGTGATGGGGCAGCCTCTTCTCCCTGGTGGCAAGTGATAGGACTAGGAAAAGTGGCTCCAAGCGGCACCGGGCAGGTGAGACTGCACGGTAGGAAGAACCTTTTCACCAGTAGTCTACCAGTCATTGGAACAGGCTGCCCAGGGCAGTGCTGGAGTCACCATCCCTGGAAGTACTTAAACAACACGTGGATCTGGTGCTGAAGGACACTGTTTAGTGGTGGCCAGGGTCGAAGGTTGGATTTGGTGATCTTCAAGGTCTCTTCCAACCAAAAAAATTCTGGGATAGATGCCATGGAGGTGGATTTTCTGCTCTTTGAACCCTCATGTCCTGCAGGGCAGGTATATTTCCAGCACGGAACAAGGTTTCCTACAGCAGAGGGCTTATTATAAATAGATTGCAACTTAAATCAGTCACTGATTCCAAAGATTAAGCCAATTAGCGAGGCAGAGCTTTTGGTCTGAGCTCAGCGCTCATTTTCCTTATTCTTATTCCTCCCCATGCCTCAACTGATTGCAAACAGAGCAGCGAAGTGCAAATGCACCCTGGAGACATACCTTGTTCTGTGAAAACATCTTCAGCTCCACCGCTGCTCCATGTGTGGCAGGTTACACTCATGATCACTTCATTCTGTTGGTGGCTCTCACTTCAGCATTATCGTTTATTTTCTTTGTGTCTCTCCCTCCTTTCTGTCTCTCTCGTGGTAGAAGATCCTCTCTCTGTCAGTGACTGTACTTCCCTACCTGCTGGACTGATCAGTGATCAGCGGCCTGTTTCCATTTCATATGTCTGCTGGTACCGAATGCAAAGCCTGTCCTTTTATGATATCATCCAGAGTAATGAGGTAACAGAAAACTAAGGAGTACACCGCTAACTTAGGGTGAGGAGGCAGCGGTCCCAGTAGCAGAGGATGGGATGATTTGAAGCAGAGACTTTATTGTATGTCCAGGACTGCTGAAAGTGGACCGTTTCCAAGGCCGTTTCATTTGCAGTAGATACATCAGCACCACCAGACCTTTACTGGGAAGGTCTGCAGATCGGTTAACTCCTGCAGTGGGTAATCGGGACGGTCTAAACGGCTTTTCTGATCCAGGGGAGAGCCCTAACAAGGAGTGGGAAGCAACCAGTAGTTCTGGGAGCACTCCCCTTCTTTTGCAGTGCGCAGCGATGCTGCACTTCTCCTCTTCACTATGTGAAGAGCAGTTTCTTCTGATGGCCGTTGGTCCTTGATTATGGCTTCTTCCTCCTTTTTTGCTAACATACCCCAGATCCAGCTGAGAATAAGGTTCACAGTCCTTGCATTTGAAATCTTTGGGACGTTTCCCTGTGACCTCCCTGGGTACTGAGCGCTCAACCTCGATCAGTTCCGAAGTTTCTCATAACTTTTTTCTTTACATCACAAACTCATGTCAGCCTTTCTGTTCCCATTGTTCTACCCAAGCACCATTGGCAGAGAGCAGACAGACTAGGATTACAAGCCTATGCTTAGTAACGTGTCACTGGGAGCCACCTCCATTTATAACCAGTAAAGAAGTGTAGCAGCCTGATGGGTTTGGAAGTACCCGGCTACAAACAAAAACAAGTGACAGACAGTACTGCTCAGGAGTAGACAATCACAAAATCCTTCTCTCAAGCCAAACCCTCTCACATAGCACAAGGTCACGTACAACCAGATAAACACAGATAACGTTTTGCATAGTAATGAAAGCCCAGGAACGTTCCCCGGGTTGATTTAGCTGCTTTGGCTCTGTTTCAGAACCAGCTGTCTGGAAACCTCCTCAGAAAATTCAAAAACAGCAACGGGTGGCAGAAGCTTTGGGTGGTGTTCACCAACTTCTGTATGTTCTTCTACAAATCGCACCAGGTAACCGACTGCAGGGGGGGGACTGGGAAAGAGCTTGTGTTTTTTCAAAGCACTAGTAACGACCAAATGACCTCGGTCCTTGATGCTGTAGGTAGAAGAAGCAGGTGCACTGCTCCCAGCCATTACAGCTCCATCC
>VZRI01000172.1:534721-582002 GCA_013397515.1 Upupa epops
CCACAATAAGGTCACCTGGGAGCCTCCTCTTCTCCAGACTGAACAGCCTGGTCGTGTTATCTTTCTTGCGTGTTGCTGACCTGCTCTGTTTGATCTCACGGTTCTTTCTGTCTGTCTCCTCAGGACAATCATCCTTTAGCCAGCCTTCCTTTACTGGGATATTCCCTTACCATTCCTTCGGAATCTGAAAACATTCACAAAGATTATGTGTTCAAGCTCCATTTCAAATCCCACGTGTACTACTTCCGGGCTGAGAGCGAATACACATTCGAAAGGTAAGGCGGTCGCCTGGGAGAGGGACCTCGGTCACCTTTTTCCCAAACAAGGGCAGCAGAAGCAAAGTTCAGTGAACTGACCCAGTAACCACGGGCAGGTCGTTCAGCACAACTGGAGGAAGAACCTGTAGGGTCTTAAAAGCAATTTGAAACCCTGGAAGGTTAGAACTGAGAGACTGGTTCTGATCCTGTGGTAGCTGGAGTAGTTACCCTACAAAACCTGTGCTGCGTACAGGAGTTACCCGGTCAAAACTGACCAGGCTGGCTGCACGGGGGGCTGCGTGGCTCAGACTTCAGGAAGGCTGTCAACAAAGCACAGGACTTCGCTGTAGCTCTTAGGAGTGTTTGCATTCTCTCTAGTAGAAGCCATGGAAACTCCCCCCGTGAGATAAAATGACATGGTTCTCAGGGAAGCAGCTCTACTCATTACCAACTTCTGTCACTTCAGCGCCTGATTTTTACACCTCCCACTGAATTTCAGATACCGGGAGAGCCGGGAAGCAGGCACAGTTCCTTCTCAATTGTGGTCTGAGGTTGTTCGTAAGGGGAACTCCTTCAGCTCTTTTTATGAAGCATTAATGTACCCAGAATCTTCAGAGCCGTCTCTCGCTGAAGAAGGCTCTTAGGAATTTACAGCCACGTTGGACTAAACTATAAATAAGGCAAATAGCAGGGAAAGCAGTAGATCAGGAAAAAAAATCCACAACAGCCCTTTCTCAGGGCTTCCAACATGAGGAAGTTAGGAACTGCAGCTGAATTACCTTTTCTTGCTCTAGAACTACGACTGTGTGGTCTCAGCTGCTTGCCACTCGAACCGTCTAGAGAATTTAAAGAGCAATTTAGTGTCTGCAGAACAAGTGAAACCTCTGCTGAGTTCATGAACGATGAGTTTATCCCCTCTGTTTATCCCCTCTGAAACTCCTCTCATCTATGTGTTCGGCTGGCATTTGGCTCTAGAGCCTCTTGACTTTGGATAGGCTGAGAAGTAAAGCAGGCAGCCAGGCACTGCAAGTCAAGCTGCGCACGGCTGATAGCGGAGCCTGCGTCTTTCAAGAAACCTTTCTTTAGGAACTGACCCCCTCCTGTTTGTGTCTCTCCTCCCAGATGGATGGAAGTGATCCGAAGTGCCACCAGCTCTGCCTCACGCACTCGAGCTCTGAGTCATAAAGAGCCTCACGCCTATTGACGGCTGAGCGAGCCGCCGCGCTGACCGTGCAGCAGCTGCCGATTTTCTAGAGGACTCCTGAAACCCTTTTCTCCCTCCAACTTTGGTAAAACTTCCGGTTTGGTAAAAGCAAACAAAACATCGGTGGGGTTTGGCAGAAACCTTCACAACTGCTCAGCAACACTGCTGAAGTTCTCTGTACGGGCAAACTAGCTTCCCCTCGGCCCAGCGGCTGCCGTTTGTTTCATGTCTTGTATTTGGTCATTCTGTGCTGTTCTTAGCTTGTGCCAGTATTAAAATATTGTCCTTATTAGAGTGCCAAATGCCAGGAGACGTTCTGTTGCCTCAAAGATTGCACCTAGAACAAACAGAAAAGAGACTTCACAATCTGAACTCTTTCTCCCCCGAGGCAAACGCTTCTTTCTTCTCTTTTCATAAAAATAGTCTTTGTTTTTTTTACCGTGCTAACCTGTAGGCTGCTGGAGTTTTAAATGTAGCTGGACGCTCACGGCATGGGACATAAACACAGATCTACAGGGAGCAGCCTAACAGGAAGGAGAGAACTTCCGTTGTTGTTTTCCCAGTCTTTCCACATTTAATCAGCCAGGATTTACTCATTTTCTATCTTTAAGGAGGAAACGGTTTACAGCTCGCTCGCTCGCGTCTCCCTTCGGGGTTACAAGTCCGTGGGGTATAAATAACGTAGAGGATTCTCATCTAACCGCGTTCTTGGTGCAAGTTGACCAACCTGGTCATCTGTTGGCTTTGAAAAGCAAATACTACTCCCAAGGTTCAACATTTTTAAAATAACCCAGTGCAATATTCTTTGGGCTGTCAGTGTACTGTGAATGGTTGTTCCAGAAGAAATTAAAGGCTGTGGTGATATTCTGCTGTTTGGTTGACGAACTTGAAAGAAACCCCCTGCGCTCTGAGAACCGCAGCTGCTTGCGATTCAGTTCGTGGAGCGTTTGTTACAGTCTGGGGGTACTGCTGACGCCCCAGGTTTGCATCGTGCCCGGTACGTGTCCTAGCCTGACTGTCAGGCTCTCGTTTCAGTCTCGCCCTCACCCCGGTGCTGTGCACAGAGAGCAGCGGACACAACCAGGAGTGGAAACACTAGCTGTGTGTACTGGCCTGGGCTGTAAGTTTAGGTGCCACCACGTGGGGGGATAAGCTGTTGGCCTGCTCAGAAGGTTGGCAGCTCCAAGACTACTATGCTTAGGTGCTTTTCCTTCTGCTTCTTATCCTTTAAGAAACCCTTCATGATGAGAGTGTCCCAAAACTCCATTAACAGAGGTTCAGCCTGCTGGGAACACTCTCTGTTGCCACTGTGGGCCTTTGAGGACACAGCATTACATGGAGGGGGCCTGAACATAGCAATGGGAAATGAAGCCAGGACAACTGTACCCCCTCCTCCCCGTTTTCTTCATCCTGCTACCCCCGTTGTTAATGGCTCTACCTGCGTGCAATGTGTAACATGGCTTGAAGCTTTGCTCACAACAAAAGGGAATAAAATACCTCACACTACTATCGTATATATTGCTGTTTCAAAAGACAGTGAAGCCTTCTTTCTGTTCCTCCCCACCCCAAACTAAGACGATCTGTTACATTCTGTATGTGATCGTGTACCTGTCTGTATGGAAACCTTCAAACCCCTGCCCCGGGCAGGCAGCTGTAGAGCTGCTCTTTTCCTTAGCCGTTTCCCCTGGCTGTCAGTCCGTACGTAATACTCACAGGGCAGGTGAAGGACAAAGTTGAAAAGTAATCAGGAAACTCCTGAAGACCTTTCCCAGCGGCAGGTCCCACCGGCTTGTCCATTCCAGGTCACTGATCCTGCCTGGCAGGGCCAAAGCAAGTGAGTGCAGGAAGAGCGACTCAATAATGCAGAGCAACTCCAGTGCTTCAGGACTGACCAGGAATGCAAACACTGATCTATAGAGCGATGAAAAGTGGAAATAACACGACAGAGATTAACCTACAGGCCTGGAACAACAAAGCTGAAGCAACCCCAGAACGCTGCTACAAAGGGCTACAGCCCTTGTTGCTGTAAAACACTACCTGAGGAACCCCAGAGGTGAGGTCCCTAAAGCTGCCCTTTACAGTTACCTGTAGCACTGGAAGCGTTTTGTTTTGGCACGGCGAATCGACTGCGGTCCTTGCCACTAATTCAGCCCAGACGAGGCTTCCATTCAGAGCACTGGGGCTTGCTGGATGCAGTGTCTGTTACAGCTCTCTGCTAGAGCTGTTTACTGAGGTCTCAAGAGAAAAGCTGTCCTTCACATTCCTGAGGTCAGACAACAGCTTGCTGAGGTCTGTTTGCTGCCGTTCCATTCCATGCAGAGGAATTTGCAAATGTATTTTCTCCTGTAACACTGCAGGCAAAGACTGCGCTACAGGTCTGTTTGTGGATGACGACAGCAGAGCCCTGGCTGGGCTTTGGACGCAGCTTCAGGTTCCACCCGATTCATCACTCACCAGTTGCACCTTTTTGTATTACCTTGTTGTTCTCTTCCTCTTGAAAAGAAGAGCTTTACAAAGATACCCTTTCCCCCTCCTTTACCAGTGTGATTTTGTTGTCTGAACAGGACTGGTTGAACCGCTGCCAGCATTTTTATATTCCTTTACCCTGAGGTTAACCCGAAACGGAAATAATCTGTGGACGGAGTGCCTGTCTTGACAGCCGTCTCTTGCAAACGGTTGCAGTTGATGTGTGTGAATAAACTTCCGTTTACTAGAAAGCTGTAATACAGAACCCCTTCTGTTCAACCCTGATTCACCTCGTACTGCCGCCCGTCTCGTCAAGGGGGCATGGCGAGTCACGGCTGTTAGCCAGCACAGTAGCCGTGACCTAGTGCATCACTCGGGGAAAAAGCCAGACCAGTCACAGCAGTACCTCTTGTTGCTGCTCAATGCGAGTTGCCAGCCTCGACTAAAAGCAAAACAGAGCCTGTTCCCAGAACGCTCCTGGTTGGAAGGGACCTCCTAGATCACCGAGTCCAACCATCCCCACACCGCCGAAAACGAAAGTCTAAATACCTGAGAGGTTGAAAACTACCGAATCATCCCCTCTGTGCTGCGGCTGAAGCCTGCCAGGATCACCATGTCCACACACGGCCTTAAATACCTCCAGCGATGGTGACTCAACCGCCTCCTAGGGAAGGCCATTCCAGTCTTTCTGAGTGGTTTCTCAATGAGCTTGGTAGCTCTGCTCTGGACCTGTTCCTGCATCTCAGTGTCCTTCCTATAATGAGGGGCCCAGAACCGAACACGGTTGCCACAGGAAGCTGCACCACAGGCATTGGGGTTAGCAAAGCCTGGACTCCCATAGATCTCTTCCCCAGGACCTGCAGAGTTTCTCTACTGTGTAACTCAAGTGTTATTAAGACGTGTGTATTCATACGGGTTGGACTTGATGATCTCCGAGCTCTTGTTCAGCTTCAGTGATTCTGTGACAGACCTTGGCCCTACCTGTTTGAACAACATTTTAATTAAACACTGTTGTCACCTCAGTGCCCTTGTAACTTTAGCTGCAATCAGCCAAAAGACTGAAAGATGTGTTAGCAGGTGGTGAAACAACCTGTGACCGCAGTGGGGGCCCTGACTAGCAAAAAGAGGTCTTGCAGGGGAAACTCGTCTCGAGACAAAACCTGGGGCAGTATCCTACCTGTCCATCAGCCAAGAACAAAACCAGGGAAAGGAGCAAGACCTGAGTCTGATCATTCTTCTTTTCATTAAGGAACTCCTCCCTCAAAAGAAAGCACAGATACACAGCTCCAGTTGCCACAGCACACAACCACACCCCTCCCCTTCCCTGCAGGTAAGAGAAGTTGGTAGAGACAATAAAAGGCAGCGTGGCACACAGAGGTTTTTAACAGGAGAGAACAGTAATGCAGTGTGATTAGAGGAGTGTGGCTGTCACACACGTCTGTCTCCTGTTCTGGGGTGATGTCTGGGGTTAGCTAATGCAGCTCGATGGGAGCACTGCATCACTTTCACTGGGCTGGCAGAGGGGACAATGCAAAGCAGGTTCTAAATCACTGCCACCTGTGAAGTGGCAAATTGTCTGTCTTACCGTAGGACAGGGTGTAACCCGGGACTGCGCGTGTTTAACCAACACAGGACACTACCAATCACCTGTAGTTAAAAACAAATCAAATCAAGAACTTCCCACGTGGCTAGGCCATGTGTGAGGAAGCAAGTCCTAGAAACCTGCAGAGGCAGCCTGTGCTGGGAGGAGGTCCCGAATCCCAACTTACCGACCACTCAGATGGCAAGGCTTCATTAAACTGTTCCTTCTTTATTTCTAGTTCACGTGGTTCACAAGGAGTTTTATTACGTTGGTGTAGAGTGACAAAAAGTAGGATTTAAATACACGGTATATAAACAGGCAGCAATATTACAGAAAACAAGCTATCATACACTCGACTGTCCTCTGTAACCATGCTCTAAAAGAAGGCAGAAATCCACTACGCACAATTTGTCTACTGCGTGTGATCGGTGCAGTGACTGGCACGTCTGCAACATACAGCGGAGAAGAGCGGGCTCACATGTTTGCACTGCACTTTAAGCTCCTCCCCAAGTAACTTAGAAAAATAATCTGCAGCTCCACTGAGCGCGGCGTGGTACCTGTGCTCATCAGCACTTCTGGTCATCCTGCAGCTGTGATGATTTTGAAGGCAGAAGTCTGTTTCCTTAGAAGGCTAACGTAAACCCATTACAGACTGGTGCCACGTGGGTTAATAAAACAACGTGTAAGGTGGGGAGAGCTAAACGAGACGCTCACAAGCACAGCAACAGCACAGGCAGGGGAGAGCTACGCTACAGTGGGAAATGCAGGTGGTGAACTCGCAGCACAAAGCTCCTGTGCAGTTCAGTGCCAATGCTTACACTCCTACCTTCCTCCTGCGGACAAGAGTGGGAAACCACCACTACATGGCTCTGCTGTAACTGGTTCGTCTGTTCACCCTTGCACGGACAGAGACAAAATCATGTTGGGAGCCGCTAAAGAGCCACAGCTCTTCAGAGAAAGAGCCGCCTTGTTATTACACCAGCAGCGGTCTGTGCGCCAGCAATGGTGCCATCGCCCTTTCGTAAACTGCTGCTCAACTACAAAGTGCAACTGCAAGGAAAATTAGGCTAAAAAAATAGATTACACCTCTGGTAGTTACAAAAAGCAAGCCTTCAGCACTAATTACTGAGGGGGTTTGGTTCTTTTACAGCGAGTTTGGTGACTGCCTAATCTTGAAATCCCTGATAAATAAGCCGTTCCACTAATTGAAATGCTTGCATAAGCAGGGATAGCTTGGCTTCGTAGATTCACGACTGAGTGAAGAGGTACTACCTGCACAAACTGTCAGTGTGACAGTGTAACACAGACACGTGTTCAGCATGAAACCACGTCTCAAAAATACCACTACTCTTGTTTTTCTTCCACGAACAGAGGCTCTTCTGTTACCCAGACAGATCTGATTTTTAAAGCATCAGTACTTTTCAGTAGCAAATGATTGTAACTTTACATTCAAGATAGAGCACGCTTTCTTTGCGGTGAATCTCAGTGTAAGAGAGTCTATATTTAAATAATCTCTATATTACATAGAAAAATACACATCTCTACCATAAATGAGGTCTTGTCTTTTTTTGTATGTACCCAGTTCTGGCCAATTGCCCTTGCCATAGGTCTGGCTCATCTTAAGACTCCTCCTAAGCCAAGGGACACATTCAGCCAAGCAAATTTTGCCACAATTACACAGAGAAGTATTTCCTCAACTTAAAGTCATGGAACACAACTGAAATGCAACTCAAGAGAAAAACAACAAAGGCAGGCACGTTCTAAAATTAGCGAATTCCTTTAACTTTCTGACTGAGGAATTCTTGAGACTCCAGTCAGCACTGTGAACTTAACTTCCCCACTAAATCCCTGTGCATCTCCGAGTATGCTTGCTTGAGTTTCAAGGCCTTACGCTAACACACCTGGGGGAAAGCTTCCATTATTCTATTCATATTTCAAATGCAAACACACCTGCTGAGTTCTGTAACAGCACCTATTTACTGAATAGCTGAATGTTCTACTAGCCCGATGCCAGCAGGGAAGTTGCCCACTGCACTGGGTTCAGATATTCAGCTCACAAGAGCAGCACTGATTCTGTTTCCTCAGGGGTAAGCTTATCCTAACATTTAAGGGCACGAGAAACAGCACAGTTAAGGAGATGAATCAGAGAGGAGTTACAAACCAGGCCTCAGCCTCCTGTGTTGTTCAGTTTCCCTCACATTCACGCAGCCCGAGAAGAAAACCATCAGCTCATTATGCTGGTGAATGTGTTGTGCCTAAGAATGTGGCTACCAGGCGTGCACGTACACCCATTTCTTTGAGCTGTTGTGTCTTAACCCAGGCAACAGACTCACAGCTGCGTTAGCCCAACAGTTTCCTCTTACTGTTACATTAGTAAATGAATAATTAAGGCTATTAATATGCATAGAATAAGGGCTACTGTGGTAATAACCTGCAAGACCACTTCGCCTGCTTCCCGAATGGTTACAGAACCCAGGTCTCCTAGTACCGAGACAGGCAGACATGCTGAGACTTGTAAACCCGTAATCCTTTCTTTTCCAAAACTGACATCAATTTAATTAAAAAAAATAACAAAAAGATGTTACCTCACTGTCACACAAGGCATAAAATCATCAATTCCTTCACTGAAACAAGGCAAAAATCATCTCCTAGTGAGCATAGTAAGAAGCACCTGAATATAGTTTTGGTGATACAGACCAAGGTAAACCTCAGGGGAGAAAAGCCATCTCACCTCATCACCTGGGTGTGTAACTAAGTACTGTTTCCGAGAACTATACAGCGTCAAGCCAGCTTGCTAGGAGCACTCACAGCAACAGGGGAGACTTCTGCATTTCCAGAAACTCTTTCTTTGGGAGAGAAGGAACAGGCACAGTGCTCAGGCTCAGCTCTGCAGTCTGACATTCTATCACTTTCAGGAAAGAGATGCACAGATCTAGGCAGCAAGTCTGACCGTGGAACTTAAGGATGAAGTTTCTTTTATGCTGCCAGACATCTGTTTGAGTAATAAAAACAGGCGTGAGGAAGAAATACTTGCTGCTGTCTCAGAACTAAGACCTTACTGAGACACTTCAGAATAAATGCCATACAGATACACTGGTGTGAGCATGCAGACACGTTCAGGTGGGAAGAAAAAAGGAAAGAGACCGTATGTGAACTTCAATCGGAGCTTCACAAACACCCAGTTACCGAAACTGAACAAGACACAGGGTTCAGAATTTGCATTGGCACAATTTGAAAATGGAAATATGAAAGAGCTCCTTCTTTAGGGAAAGTGATGAATTCGAAGCTTAAAGAGACAAAGCATATGAAACGTAACACACCCAGGAGTAGTACCGTAGTGAGGAAGTCACGCTCAGGATACAGCTGAGAAGGATGAAATACAGAACCAGAATAGAGCGGTGTCGCTGCTATAGGTACAAACCTCTGGTTCTGCAGGCAGGATTAACTCTCTCAATGGCAAATCCTTCACACACAAAAACCAAACCAAGCTTCACTTACCACATCATTCCAAATGTACATGTAAGAAAGGCAAGGCGATACTCATTATGGCCTGTCCAATATTTACCCCACTAACATTATCTACAAAAGCACTTGTCCAGTTTGTACACAGTGATTCCTTATGCACGTTGAAAGGCTTTTAGTTAAAAAAAGACATTATATACAGATCTGTACACAATCCCAACAAACAGACTCCATCTCCCAGTGGAATTCTTAAAGCAAGATACCTGAGGTTTCTCAACATCTTCAGTTTCTCTATCACAAACCTAAGTATACATATCAGATTTTACAAAAAGACACCTCCCTGGTATATGTGCATTATCGTTTAAAAAAATTATAGCTTTAAAGGAGCTGAAAAAGACTGCCTCCACCCAAGACTTCACGCTCGCTCTTGCACGTTTCAGAACACACTTCCACTCTAGAGTGGGGCACAACAACAACAGCGGGTGCGTGTCTGCAATGCAGACCTGGTGAGATTTGTGTGGTTTTAGAAAAGGCAGGAACAGCACATCAGTAGGATGAAGTACTTCCTCCAGCTAGCGAATATCTGAAAAGAAACAGAAAGTTACTGTTGTGACTTTCAGAAAGGTGGGCTACAACAAGCAGCAACTCAGTTATTCAGGTTTATACTGCTGATGTTACGGCCTCTTTCACAGAACCACAGAACCACAGAAGGTATTAGGTTGCAAGGACCCTTTAAACATTACCTAGTCCAACCCTCTACAGTGAGCAGTTTAGTTTAAAAACATCATCTCTTGTCCTGCTAAAAAGACCCTCCCCATCTTTCTTGTGGGCTCCTTTTAAGTACTGAAGAGTTGCAATAAGGTTATGCAGGAGCAGCCAGTCTTTTCTCCAGGCTGAACAGCCCCAACTCTTGCAGCCTGTCCTCATATAACAGGTGTTCCAGCATTCAAACAAGGAGGAACAATCTTTTCACAAGCTGACTAGCTCTAAAATATTTACCCATGGGGGATACCTACTAAGCTCTGGAGTGGTCAGACTCCCTTTTGAAGAGAGATCCAGCCATTCACTTCCTTCACTCACTTTCTGGAAGGAGTGCTAGTCATGATCACATACTGGCTAAGCAGTAGGTTGTTTGGGTGTTTTCCTTCATTACAAATAGAAATGGATTCTCACAATTTAATTCTGGACAAGTATTTGTAGAATTAGATCTGCAATTTTCTGTAATCCCTGGTGGAATAGTTTTCCTACCTCTGAAGCCTCTGCACAAGGTGTGACACCATGTTATCTGCAATGCCTGGACAAGTCTCTTCAGCTAAATAAATAGCCTTTCTCAGTTCTTCTATGGAATCTGTGTTACCACCACACACTTCACTCTTCTCTTTCAACTGGAAGAAAGCCAAGAGGAGATCTATTAAGAAGATTTTCGTAAGTATTTCTATAAACAATGTAATTTAAAAACCTGTTAGGCAGTGACCAAGAACATTAACAATGTCAGGATTCTACTATCAATATATATCCTTACATCCTGCAGACTTCCTTCATCCTGAAGTCTGTATCTGTAGTCGCTTTCATGTATCTGCACAAGTCTTCAATCACCCACATACCTTTTCCAGAATGCCCACATTCCGAACTCACAACAAAGCATTCCATGAAAAATGGACAATTGGCATGTAGCTATTGATTGCCAGATGTGCTACTTACACATACAGATATACACACACACACATTATATATGTATTACATACACACACACATTCACTTCAGTGTATGTGCTTGTACACCTACAGCATATACGTATACACTGCTGGTGCACTTGTGCCAGCACTGCTAGGGGAAATTTTCCCTCTGTCAACTCTCAACAGAGTATCACAAGGACTCTCTCTCATGTGTATCCTGAAACAAAGGATCCCACGATTAGGCAGTAGCTGAAGGCTGTGAAGGAAGGTTTCAGTGCTTCATTTGTGCTGGAGCTGGAAAAATGCTTTCTTTCTCAGAACTTACAGAACGTTCAGAAATCTTAGCTGGGGCTGGGCGTCTGCATTTACAAGTTTCTCTCCACATTTATCACTAGTGCTGCTGTAAAGACCTACTTTGCAGCATCCTATTAAGGAGGATGGAATGAAATACACTTTTCATGGGAAAAAACCTAAACCAGGCTAAACCAAACACCCACTGGTGAAAAAAAAGTATTCCAGTTTGCTTTGGACCAAAGAGGTTTTTTATATATAACTGAAGAACAGTTATAAGCACGATTCTATGCACTAGAACAAAATTAAGACAGCAACCTTTTATCAGAATAACTATTTCTGTAAGTTTTGATTGAAATAATTTTATTTTTAAAATGTATATTCAAGTGAGGGTGAGAAAGGAGTCTGTTCCTTATAGTTCTACTTGCTATTAAAAATAATCATGCCTTCATAAATATCTGGCTTTCCCTTCATACGGTTTTTACAGTTATTTTTAACTATTTGTAAGCTGAATTAAAAATAAAGAATCTAGAATGGGAAACAAATACAACTTGAGTACTGAAATTCAAACGCTAAAACTCTTGCTGAGCTGGTTTACAGCTGTATGTCAGAACACTGAAGAGCTTAAGCTTTGTAACAAATAAAATCACAACGGAAGAGATAAAGCAGTGTGAAATAAATGGAACGCTGCAATCCAAACATTTACACACCTTTTTGGTTTTCCTCTTGGTTGCTTTAGGCTAGCATGACTGATGTTGCTATCCTGCATATGAAGTACTGATAAAGGCAAAATAAACACTCCAGAAGCAGACACGCATGAAAGCAAAGGGTACAGCTGTAACTGTAGCACATCAAGTTGCAAATGGGTCGTGCTAACCTTTGGTGTCATTCATCATATTTTTCATCATCTGTTTTTTCAGAGACATAGATCTGGGCAGTGCTAAGTTTTAGAGCAGTAACTCACCTCTGCAAATAAAGGGGATAAAACTGTAGGCAGACACTGGGATACAAGCTTCTTTGGGATATCCTTTTCCTATGAAGAGAAGAAAATTCTGACCAATATAATTTCTGAAAAAGCACATGCTCACTGTATTCTGTTGCCAACCAAATCAAAACAACGTTCCAATAGGCTACACTTTATGAAATCATCTGCTTCTATGTTGTCTTGGTTTAGCTCCAGCCAGCAAACAAACACCATGCAGATGCTTGCTCACTCCTACCCACTTCTAGTGGGAAGGAGAAATGCAAAATCAGTGAAGCTTGATTTGAAGCTTGAAAATTTGAGGCTGTGATACCTCAAATATATTGAAGTTCAAAAACAAAACACTCCAAAACCAACAAAAACCCAGCCCGAAGTCCTACAATCCTATTGAAGACATAAATTCATCATNCATGGAGTGTCCCTTTGTCTGGTGGGGTCAGCTGTCCCAGTTCAAAAGTTGAAAAACAAAACACCCCAAAACCAACACAAACCCAGCCAAAGTCCTACAATCCTATTGAAGACATAAATTCATCATGATATTTACTAGGTTCCTCTCATATGATACAAAAGTTTTGTTTCTCCAGTTCACCCAATAGCACACAGGAAGAATATTCAGAGCCAAGGAAGCAACCACTTGCCCTTACACACAAGCTGAAGAAAGTATGAACCAGCTGCACCTTAACATCCATTATTTTGTGTTTGTTGATCACTCTGGGTGTTTTTTGGGTTGCATGCACTTACTGTTCTTTGCTACACTGCAGTCTTTTTCCCCACAAGACCAGAACACCTTCCCCAAAACCCCAGCCTTGCTTCATACTGCACTGTTTTCTTTTTCCCAACAAAATATTGCATGCTCTTCCTCCAGTGGTAACATATCATGAACTGGAGAAACACAACACATTTTAAAGTCTTCTGAATTACACAAAGTGATTTGTGAAAGGCAACCACAGAAGTTCTCAAAGTTTTTTTGCAATTCATATGCTTTTAGAGGTAAAAACTAAAAATCACCCCAATAAATTATTAAAGCAAGAATTATCTCCTTGTATAATATAGTCAATATTGTTAGTACCTTATTCCTCTGCAACTCCAAAGGTTGGGCTGCTCCATTCTCTAGATTCTTGGGGTCTTTTTCTCTTATTGTAAAGATCCACTCTCCTGCATCATTCCCACCTGAAGCCTGGCCATCTGGTTCGCTTCAAGGGACAGGGAAAAAAAAGAATGAGTTCTACTACCTAGCCCTTATTGCCTTCCTTCATTCAGTTTACATGTGAAAAATGAACACTACAGTCAAGACCAAACCTAGGACCCAATAAGTACAAAGAGAAGTGTGAAAAGTAATGCAATAAATAAACAAACCAACCCATAATATTTCAGTCATTGCTATATTAATTTCAAAAATTAAAAAGAGGGACATTACAGATTGAAAACATTTTTTCAATCTACATACACAAGTGACATGAAGGGGTTTATCATTATCTGAAAACTGGCCTTAAAAATCATTAGGGAGAGCATTCAACATTTACAAGATTTAATGCCTTTTTTGCCTATAAAAACAGGTAAATAAACTATGTTAGAACACCTTTGAATGTGTTTGAGAACTTCCTTTGAGAAGCGTAGATATGGAGCATAGGGGCATGGTTTAGTGACAGGGCTTGGTACAGTTAGGTTTATGGACAGAAGTGATCTCAAAGGTCTTTTCTAACCCAAATTATTCTATCATTAATAATGTAGGACAAGTACACAGCCATAATAGCAGCCAAGAAATCATAACCAGCCTGATGCACACCATTAGCGCAGGCTGGAGGTGCAGAAAGTATCTGTGTTTTCATTATGAGGTATTTAATCCATTTGTGAATAAATTGTGAATAAAATCCTCACTTGATTTTCAATCGTGTGCAATCCGATGATACCCACTAGAAAAGTTAACTTCTTAACTGACTCATAAGTTTCCTAATGAAACCAACTCATGAAACTACTGAGCAGTTCTATCAAAACCTGAAGAGAAATAAAAACAAATATTTACATCATTTCTCCTGTTCCAAGAAATAACTGGACATTCCATGACTCTCATGCCGTAATGGCCCAACCTTTCTTAAAGGACAGAAAAAAAGCCCCATCTATCTTTCATAAATAAAACGAACTAGTTAATATGGTTTGTATTGCAAAAGCCTATTACCACAGAAACATTGCCTACTATTATTTTCTTATCTCCACAGACCTACTTCTGTCTTTTTCACTCAGGCAGCAAAATGAGGGACAGCGTGTCACCAAGGACATATCTGCCCTGCTTAGGTGGCCATGTGCATGCAAAGCACAGTGAGATGCAGACTGCTTCTCGACTTTCCAGGGTCAGGCCTACTTTCTGCTTGCTTAACAGAAATAACAATTAGCCTAAGAAAGACTCCAGACCCTACGTAAAAGAGAAAGTAATATAGAATTGGCCAGAAGAATTGCTCTCAGCAGCTGACATTTGGATGACATTCCTGGCAGTACCGAAATAAAGACTTCATTACATTACCAGGGCTGTGAAGCTGAAAAGCTGTTAAGTAGCAGAACACAGTGCTAAAAATAACTACTTGGGGCCTATATTTACTAAAGATATTTTACAAACTCAGACTCACCTATCTGAGTCATCAGAACTGGAGTCATCATGACCTTGTTCAGACTTCCATCTCTTATGCCTATCAATAAGGTCAGTCAGGTAGGAAGTTTTCTTTGAGTTTCGTAAAATAAATTTGTGTTTTAAAAGCTCTTTTGCAGTAGGTCTCTTAAAAAAAAAGAAAAAGGAAATATTTGCTTACTGTGTTTGGAAGTGCTGAAAGACTAAAAAAAAATCCAATTTCAGTCTTGATACAAGCAATACTTTAAACATACACAGTATCTGGTATGTTACCCCACATTAGACAAGCAGAGCTGCACTTATTCATGTGAACTAGTCAAATTCTCTACTACATATTGACTAACAGACTAAACTCACAAAGCTTGGGTCCTTGTTTAAGCAGGCCTCAACAAATTCTTTGAGGGATTTACTGAAGTTTCCTTCCAGCGTTGGTGGATTGTTCTTAGGAATGAGGAATAAAACCTTCATTGGATGCAATTCTGAATGAGGTGGCTCTCCTTTTGCAAGTTCTATGGCTGTTATGCCTAATGACCAGATATCTGCCTGTAAGAAACAAAGCTTTTAAGATTAGGCTGGAGAAAGAGAAGAAACAGTTTGGCTTGCTGCTGTGGTTTAACCACAGCTGGCAACTAAGCACCATGCAGCTACTGACTCACTGCCCCACCAGAAGGATAGGAAAAAGACAACTGGAAGGGTAAAAGCGAGAAAACTCAGAGGCTGAGATAAGAACAGTTGAATATATTAAATATTAATAACAATATATTGAGATGAAAAGGAAAGTAATGAAGAATAAAATACATAATGCTGAAGACAGACAAGTAATGCAAATGAAAACAATTGCTCACCATCAACTGTAGACCTCCCAGTCAGCCCCCAAGAAGTGGTCCCCTAGCCCACCTTCCCTGCCTAATTTGTACAGCAAGCATGACATCATACGATACTGGATATGTTTGGTCAGTTGCCAACTTCTTCTGCATACTCAGTCTACTTGCTGGCAGGGCAACATGAGGAGCAGAAAAGGCCTTGACTCCATGCAAGCACTGCTGAGCAACAGCTACAGCATCCCTGTGTTACCAACACTGTTTTCAGCACAAATCCAAAATGCAGCCCCAGACCAGCTACTACAAAGAAAATTAATTCTACCCAGAGATTTTCACAGAATCACAGAAAGTTAGGGGTAGGAAGGGACCTCAAAACATCATCTAGTCCAAACCTCTGCCAGAGCAGGATCACCTACCACAGGCCACACAGAAATACATCCAAGCAGGTTTTGAGTATCCACAAGCTCTCTGGGCAGCCTGTGCCAGTGCTCTGTCACCCTCACAGTAAATCAATTTTTCTTATGTCTATGTGGAACCTCCTATGATCCAGCTTGAACCCGTTGACCCTTGTCCTATCATTGGGCATAACTGAGAAGAGCCTGGCACTGTCCTCCTGACACTTGCCCTTTACATATTTATAACCGTTAATAAGGTCAGCCCTCAGTCTCCATTACTCCAAGCTGAAGAGCCCCTGTTCCCTCAGCCTCTCCTCATAGGGTAGATGTTCCACTTCCTTATAATCTTTGTGGTTCTGCTCTGGACTCTCTCAAGAAGTTCTTCAGGAAATGAGGGGCCCACAACTGGACACAGGATTCCAAATGTGGTCTCACTGGGGCAGAGTAAAGGGGAAGGAGAACCTCTCTCAATCTACTAATTACTCCCCTTCTAATACCCCTCAGGATACCATTAGCCTTCTTGGCCACAAGGGCACATTGTTGGCTCATGGTCATCCTGCTGGCCACCAGGAGCCCCAGGTCCCTTTCTCCTATGCTGCTCTCCAACAGGTTAATCCCCATCCTGTCCTGGTCCCTCGGGCTGTTCTTATCCAGATGCCAGACTCTACACTGCTCTTGTAGAATTTCATCCAGTTCCTCCCTGCCCAACTCTCCAGCCTGTCCATGTCTCACTGGATGGCAGCACAGCCTTCTGGTGTGTCAGCCACTCCTCCCAGCTTTGCGTTATCAGCAAGCGTGCTGACAGTGCACTCTATTCCCTCATCCAGATCACCAATGAATATATTGAATAGAACTACTACACTGCCTGACTAAACCCAAGCCATTTCCTTGTTCAGACAGCATTATTTTGTTTAAGAGCTCAGCCACTTAATTCTGCAATTATGGAAAGAAAAGAGAGTCAAGTAGCATACCATCAAATTGATGAAATGGCATTTTGTTAACCCTTGTTAAAGAGCTGCCATCTCAAGTTGAGCACAGAGGATTATGTAAGTAAATGAGCTCCTAGATTCTTTTTTTTTAATAACAGCATTATCAGCCAAGCATTCCTGAAGCTTAAGTCTAATTGTGAGTAACTTCCTACCTTTTCTTGATTATGAAAGAAAATGTCACATGTGGAGAAGAGTCTTGGTGTTAACAACCAAGTATTACTATTTCAAATGTATTCTGAATTTCAGTTTCTTAAGAAAAATGTGTTAAAATCATAAAAACTTATATACTTTCTTCTGCCAGACTTCCAGCCACAGGTAGAGTATGTGTATAGATAAGCATAAAAATTTATGCACGTACATGTGCAGAGATATCCTCGTGCATGTGCACACAGACACACACACACACGTGCGTGTTTCCATATCTTCCTCATACATTTCTAACTTGCTACTGGCCAGTGACCTTCCTCTACAAAAAATGAATGAAAAAGCCCAAGAAATCACATCTGCACATTCACAGCTAAGCATCTCAAAACAGGGATGCAGGTACTGGTTACTCAACTAGGTATGCACTTGTCTGTGACAAGAGAACTCCAGTACAGACACAAATCAGTCCTCCAAATAGGGAGGGAGAAACATGACCTTAAGAAGTGATCACACCATATCTTCACTAAGTTTTACCACGCTACGACTTTTATGGTTTCAAATCCTGAACAAAAATTGTTCTTTCAAGTTCTCAAGTAATCAAATCACTACTGCAGACTGTTTTTTCTAGAAACAAGTGGAAGCATATTAACATTTTGTACATACTTATTCTCTTTTGAACAACCATAAAAATTGCTCATCAATACAGCAGGATAAGAGAATGACAGGACCTACTTGTCAATACTGTCATATTTCTTACCATGTATGGGATTAATACATCAGGAAACTTGAACGTTTGAGCACACATGAGAAAAACTTTCTTTGCCAATGGCTTTCAGCTGCTAAACATCATCTAAACACACACCTGTCTAGATGCAGCCAAAGCTATTAGCTATACTCTGAACACACCCTCATGTGAAAACACCAATTTTTAACATGGAAAGAACCTTGGATAAAGCCTTGATATACCTCACCTTTGAATCATAGGCTGATTGCTTTATTACTTCAGGTGCCATCCAAAATGGTGTTCCTACAAAGGTGTTTCTCTTTATCTGTGTATCTGTTAGTTGTCCCGCTACTCCAAAATCTGCTAGTTTTACTTCTCCTTGTTCAGACAGCAATACATTAGCAGCTGGAATGAAGAGGAAACAGTGGAAACTAAGACACTTGACACTGGAAGGGTTCTCATTTATTACATTATTATTACTATTATTTATTTATTTTCTACTACAACTACTATAATACAAACAAAACACCTTTACCTTTAATATCTCTATGGATTTTCTTTTCTGAATGCAAGTAATCGAGTCCTTTCAGTATCTCTCTCAGTATTGTAGCAATCTGGGTTTCATCAAGTGAGCCAGGTTCTAACTAGGAGACATAAGAAATATTTGTGTGTGCATATATATACATACATAAAAGAGAGAAACAGAAAGACCACTTAGTGTAAAAACACTACAAAACTCCTATCATATCTCAAACCTTTCTATTTGCTCATTTTGCAATATGAGATACAACCCAGAGCACTCTTTTTAAAAAATCCATAGTTCTATAAACAAAGAGGTTCTACAAACAACAGCTAAAGAAATAGTTAATTGATCTATAACACTTCTAGAAGTTTAACAGCTCCATAAAGAGAGTTTCCAGTTACTGTTTC
The DNA here is from genome assembly GCA_013397515.1 of Upupa epops. Classification (NCBI taxonomy): domain Eukaryota; kingdom Metazoa; phylum Chordata; class Aves; order Bucerotiformes; family Upupidae; genus Upupa; species Upupa epops. The sequence continues at coordinate 553,265 of VZRI01000172.1, forward strand.
ATGGTCAGGTCATACACATACACTCTGTCTTGAAAAGAATCTACTTTTAGTATGATTATTAACATTACACTCAACTTAGATTTTCCACTCTGTAGGCCCTTTATGGATTCAAATTTCAATGTTTGAGAAAGAAACTAAGGCACATAAGGTACCACATAAATCCTATATGCTATCACTGTATCGTGCAAGGGATTTTGTGAAGCTCCCCAACATTCAGCTCAATATGCTAGGCTGACAGAGCATTGTGTATTTTATTTAAAATAACCTTTCTTCATATAAATCTGCACATTGCTAGAATTAATTTAGCTCTTTTGAGAAGAAACAGCCTCAGAGCTCTCTACAGCTGACCTAAATTCTAGAAGTGAGTATGCCACTAAGTCTAAAGGGACAGAAGGAAGGTTACTACCCAGAGAAGCTTCTTAAGCAATAAGGGCATCTCAAGAGAGCCTGAAACTTCATGGATGAAAATTAATACTGACAACATTCTGATATTCCAGTTTTCCCCACAACAGGAGTCTGAATTTGTATTTCTGAAGCTGCACACTGAAGAATGCATTTCAGATAAGAATGTTCAGATAAGAATTACAATTTCATGGCACTCAGAAGGGGTTGGGAAACAGGCATGAACAGAGGCAAGATTTCGTATTTGGTTTACCTTTGTAGGTTTAATGACAACCTCTTTAAGTTTTGTTTATCTTAGTAATATCCACGACACTGCTACTTCCTGAAACCCACTGCGACATTCTCAAGGCTTTGCTCTAGATACACTGGGCATGCCAGTTGAGTACTTGGTACACAGATACATGGATCATTAGGGGTTGGGAAAGACCTCCAGAAGCCATTGAGTCCAATCCCCCCTGCTCAAAATGTATTACAGAATCTAAGACAGGTTATACCGAAATGCATCCAGCTGGCTCTTAATAGTCTCCAGAGAAGGAGCCTCAACAACCCCCCTGGGGCAGCCCATTCCAATGCTCAGTAATCACTCAGTGAAGTATTATTTTCCTCATGACTTCAATAAGATTCAAACAGGGAAATTTGTGCTTGTTTGTCTGGGGCTAAGATACGCTATGAAGAGTTGCAACGGCAGAATTCAGACAGAAAAAACTATGTGCAGCCACCAGTTCTCTCTGGCTTACTAAGGGGTTAGCATTCCAAGATTTTTATATCCTGCTTTCAATATTATGTTGCTTAGTGCCCTTCCATCTATACAAATAATCAGTCCTGCCTCATGGAAAATAACATTTTCCTGGCACTGACAAATACTTTTTCTTCTTTACTGGAAACAAACACTGCCATAGCCAAATGACATACAACAGTTTCCAAAAGTGTAAGACAGGAGAATAATTAGGTGAGGTTAAATAACAAAAACCATACATAATTTACTTACTAGATCTAGTGCTGAGCCTCCACCCAGATATTCCATTATTATCCATAATTTTGTATCCTGTAAAACAAAAACAACCAAAAAATGTATTACATTTTTTAAAAATTATATTGGTTATGAACTAAATGGAATTTTTGCTGAAGAAACAAACTACATTTTTGGAAAACCACTAACATTTATTTATCCCTCCAGAATATCTTTGGACTATTCTTCAAGATAGATCATTTGTAGTCCAATAGAGTAAGGATTAATTTAGTCTGTCACAATCTATTTACACAATTATGTGTGTTCTACAATGCTTAATTCTGTTCTTCTAAATTAAAAAAAGCCATTTGATGTGTACCAATGAGTAAGGGCACAGACATTATAAATTCATTACTTCAAATAATTAATTGATGCATATGCTTAATGTCACACTCAAGCTCTGGTTTTCTGTACTGGTGTATTGCTCGAATACACAATATACAGGGAAGAAGAAAATTCTCAATAATCCCTATCAAAGAGTCACACAGCAGAAGGAAACTTCTTGCCTCTGTGCCAATTAGAACTGAACAAGTATTCTGAGCTCAAGCGCAACAGCACACTGACTCCCAAAAACTCCCCACCCCCACGTTCATATCACACTCTTCAATATATTTTGCAAAAGTCTCTTCTGCAAAAAAAACCCTTTTCCCTGCAGTATCTTATTTCAAGATACACTAAGAGAAGCACTCCATCCACCTCTTCATAGCAGTACCAGCCTTGGAATACATTTTAAAGCAATGCCATAAATCTACTAGACAGATATTCCTATCAAATGCTGCATGGAAAATAGAGTGGGACTTGGTTTAGTTTGCAAGATTACCAAATTATACTACAGTTTGTTAGTTTTAACTCTAGGCACCAAACATTCACAAGACATTCAAAGCAAAGGGTGCATAAATACCAACAGTATTAGTTTACTTTGTCCTTCGAAACAGAACTTTCCAACCAGGATAGGCAAGACTCTGAACACACATCTGTGAAGATGGGCTAGAATTTTTAGAAAAGTGATAGACGTATTGCAGAACATGACTTCCTAAATCACCTGAGGAAATGTCACCCCTTAGTACTCATTTATGCCATGAATGTTAGTCACTATTGTAGCCAAACTTTCAACTTTCTCTGGTTGTAGAACGCACCTTTTGTAGGTACATTCTCACAGCCCTCCCCATCTGCTTCACTATAAACATTGTACTATTTTTAAGTAAGGCCCTGTGGATTTGGGTTCCTTCATATTCCACTATTTTTAACACAGAGATCTACATACATTTAGAAGCCTTTCTTCAGTAAAAAATTAGTACTATTTGACAAACATTCATATTAAAGATGTTATAGAAGATCTGGAATACATTTAGGGAAATGAAGTCATTTTAAAACAAATGTGCTTAGTAACTGCATACAACATGTTGACAATGAGGACTTTCTGCAGATACCACACATATTCCATGAATTATAGCTCATCCTGAGAGAGTCCTTTACAGTACTGAAGTGCTTTGATTTACTACTAAAAGTTTCTCTGATTTTGTCTGTTCCTTCAAGGCTCTAGATCTTAAAAGATCCAGAACAAGTATGCTTGTGAGACACACATTATATTAAGTAATTTCATCTTCAAAATCTTCCTAAATTTCATCAAAACTCTATCCACATATATTTGCTTCAGCCTGATAACAAGTCTTTGAAATTGCACAAAGTCTTCTGAACACTCAAATATTGTGTGCCTGAAAAATGTAGTCATTTAAACAGAAACGTATCAACGATATCACTACTTTTTCTGTCAGTGGTAATGCCTGAATGGGAAAGAACAAGGCAGGACACACAGCGTTTGTTCATCTCATAAATAACTGAAAGCACCAAACAATATCCATCATCTGCCTCTGCCTCTCCCCAAAGAAACTCCACTCCACCTCAGCAAGAAATCATTAAAAGATTGTCCCAGGTAAAGGGAAAAAAAATCTCTCAAACACAAAAGGAAAGGCAGACAGGTCTTGAGAGGTCTTGGACAGAATTTACCAGGCAAGAGAAAAAACAGCTCCTGGAAGGGTTTATTGAATCTCCAGTTAAGCACAAAGAAAGAAGAAATAAAGGCCCAAGTAGATGACACAAACAACACAGAAACTCTGTCACAAGACCATTACACAAAATCTGAGAGAAAGAAATGGGCAAAGCACTCTGTAGCAGTCTATGGCTTCAGGACAGGTCCCCTGGGGAAAGGGACACACACAGCACAGTACAGCAGCAGCAATAAGGGGGTACCCACCCCTAGGACACTTCAAATCCCATGTTCCCAACATTCGGACAAAGGTTTAAGAGTTGTTACAAATCTTCAGCTTGTTCTATGCAAACAGTTCTTTAGAGACGCTTTGCATACATACAGGTTTTTTTTTCCATGGAGAACCTACACATCTTGTAGTACTGTGGTATTATACAGGAGAGATGGGCCTAAAGCAATCAAGCCACAGAAGGTACTGATGAAAGGGTTTATAAATCATCTCTCTTGAGTAAAGAAGAGGTTGCAGAGGAAAACATAATACAGAGCCACTAAAGAAGACTACAAAGACTTGGAAGTAAAAGCACCTGTACAGTAATATAGAATTGAACTAAAAGTCTTAAATCAAGGAAATCAACTAATGTAATTTTACAACAGCACAAACAAACATGCTTGTTTCTAAGTGTAGTAAAATCACACCCTGCTCCCCCTCCATTCTGAAAATAATTTCCCACATTAAATTTATTATGAGAAAGGGTATTTCCCATTTAAATGTATGGTACACAATTAGCTGCAATCCCTCCGTTTATTGTGAGAAAGAGAATTCTCCACCTTAAGTTTATTGCGAAAAAAGGTATTTCCCACCTTAAGCAGATGATACACAATTAGCATAATATAAGGTATTTATAAATATGTATAAAAGGCCTGCTTAGTTCTGGAGACAAGGCATCCTAACATGGAACATTACAAATTGAACATTTATATTTACAAGCAATTTAAGTCCCATAATCACAAGCCACACATTATATATTTGACTGATACAACACAGTAGATTTGCTGATCAAAATGAGAACTATCTTAAATTGATATTTACATTGATTGATATACTAAATTTTTACCATTGTTGGATAAGCAGAAAAACCTACAGCATTAAAAAGCATGAACAGATTACCTTGGTCAGAACCTCACTTATATATACATAGTTCAATTAAAAAAGTTAGCTTAACTGGTGTATATATGCCAAACTAACACAGATAGAAGGAGAGAGATGTATTTCAAAACTGGTAGAAATTCAGCATTACTATTCATACTGATTCTCCCACATAAGAAACCAGGCTAAAAGAACCTTGAGATACACAGTGCATGCAACAGGACAACCTCTCTAATCTGACTACAGATTGTTTCCATTCCTTGTAGAGATTTGTATTAACTGTATAAATACAACAACAGGGAAGTCTGACAACTGTAGCAACCAGAAGCTTCTCAAATGCTTGCACAGTGATTCTTAGACACCTGACTGCAAAAACAAGATGAGAAGATGATGGAACTTGTCTTCTCTACATCTACTGCTTTGGAAGGATAGGATTTTTTTCAAGATTTCCTCGCTTTTAACTATGCATACGAAGCCCATGCCACCAGGTGGCAGAAACTCCTAATGTCAAAGATCCTCTTTCACCAACCACCCACAAAAATCTGTCCCCTAAACAAGCTGCACAGCCCACTGAAGACGGTGGCACAAAACTACTTGTTTAAAACGGATACAAAAACATTTAAAAATGTTACATCCTTCATACAAAGAGCAAGAAACAATTAGCCAAAGAAAAACAACACTCCTAAGGAGTATAATTACTCATATATCACCATTATTCAAAATGCTTTTTTCCCTTCCTCACAATCACCAAGGTCAGATTCAGGCACTATTTTATTCATTCAACACCTCCTTTCAAGACCAAGTAACAATATTAGTCAGTCTTGTTACACAGGGAAAATAACCACACCTAGGCATTTGAGTTCTTAATATTTACTCACTCAGCTGGATATCTGTCAGCTTATATACACACATTGTATGCAGAGAAAAGACACGGATCAATCAGAAATATGTAAGTTGTATGCAGTGTCACAAATGATGCACTGTGGCAGAAAACAGCAGTCATGTATTAGTGGTTCCTGGTCCAAATTCAAACTTTTCCACAACACCAATTACTGCCAACTGTCTCTGACACATACCAATGTCTCAAACATTTTAAAGGCTCTTTCCATGGAGCTTAGGCTTTCATTATAAAAACAAAAGACTACATGTAGAAGAAAATTATTATTTTAGGCTTCAGAACTAAGACAATTATGAGTTGATGGATTGCTTTGAAACTCATCAGGATTTGTCATCTGTCTAGTCGTTAGTCAACTGTTCAATCTCTAGAACAGATCAGTATTAGAAGAGTTGTCACTAGCCAGAAGTGAGCTTTCTAATAGCACACAGCAGCACTTTTATTCATACAGCTGTACCTCATGGCCTCAATTCTTGTCATTCCTTGACTAGTTACAAATCTTACCTTTACAGATTGTTGGTTCAATTTAAGTCTAATCAGAACTAGACCCGATGCCGTCATATGTTAATTTTGCAAAATGAATAGCATACCGCTAACTGCTCTCATTCATTCTTTCCAATGCAATCACTGGAGAGAGAAGGTAAGCAATGTCCTATCGAACATTAAACAGCCTACCCAGATGGCAGCTGGATTGCTCCGTGTGATACAACTCTTTTTTACACACACAGGGGATGAGATAAAGGATAGAATTACTGACGACAACACAAAGTTATTTGCACTGTATTTCCTCCAAAACGTTAGCATCACCGAGATCCAGTATAAGCAGTAAATAAGTATAAGCAGTAAATTACTAGTATAGGCAGAAAATAATCAAGCCCTTTCCACTAGAAATGGATAAGACGATTCTACTAATCCATATCTCAAGTGATAAGGTCCCCCATGAGTCTCCTCTTCTCCAGGCTGAACAACCCCAGGTCCCTCATCCTCTCTTCATAAGACCTTCCCTCTAGTCCCTTAACCAGCCTCGTTGCTCCCCTCTGGAATGAACCTGTTAAGATTTACACAAGTTGCAGCATGCTACTGCTATTAGAATCATAGAATCATTAGGGATTGGAAGGGACCTTGAGAGATCATCTAGCCCAATCCCTCTGCCACAGCAGAATCACCTAGACCAAGTTGCATGGGTACATATCCACGCAGGTCTCGAATGTCTCCAGAGTAGGAAACTCCTCAATCTCTCTAGGCAGCCCATTCCAATGCTCCATTATCCTCCTCGGGAAGAAGTTCCTTCTGATATTTATATGAACCTCCTCTGTTCCAGCTGGCATCCATTGCCCCTTGTCCTATCACCAGACGACCTTGAGAAGAGCCTGGCTCCATCCTCCTGACACCCACCCCTCACATACCACATTCTGTAACACTTTTGTAGAGATAAAAAAAATGTTAGAATAATTCTTCAGAAAATACTTGCAGTTTTATTAAAGTTCCCTTCTTTGAATTTGATTTTTTTTTTTTTTGGTCTCTTCAGACACCAGAAAAATAGGTATAGAAATAACACATAATGGAAAGAATATATATAAAGGGGGAAAAAAGTCCAGCACCCAACACATTAAGTGTAGATCATTAGAAAATAAAAACTACCCAGCAAAACTAAAGGAGCTGAGTACTGTAAAGGAAATCTCAGCCTTAAGTGGGAGGAAAAAAACCAACAGTACAAAACAACCCAAACCCATAAAAAGCCAACATTAACAACCAAATATTTGAACACAGTCAAACAAAACCCAAGTTAATTTCAGTCTGGAGGATCTCCAAGTTGTTCATCATATCCTTAAGTAAAATCTCTTCCAAAACTAATTAAGTGTAGAATTTGGTGGGTCATTATTTTACAGGGTGATCTACTTCTTTATTAGCTCAATATACTTAACCTTACTGGTAGAGCCCAGTAAGACACTAGCTAGATGGCAATTAAAAGTAAGCCTTCATAGTCAGAAAGCTCTTCCTTAGGTTTAAAGCAGAAAAAATAATAGCTGAATTATATAGTCTTATCAGTTTAAAGCATCTAAGTGCCAACTATGCTTTCCAACTCCACACCCTTAAGAAAAGTAAATACTCATTCAGCAAACATATAACCCATATGTACTAATATTTACTACACACCTAAATGTTCCCATTGAAATAAAACAAAACCAAAACCTAACAGAAAATGCCCTAAGAAAGTTCTCCCTTATGGTTCCAACCATATTCTTAGTCTTTTTCATGCAAATTTTACTGGAATAACAATAAAACCAAGATCTGCAGCTAAGTATTCACATAAGTAAACTCATTGTAGTGGGGGAGGGGTGTAAATCACTCCTGAAAAGTCTGCTGTTATTAAAAAATCAAAGTAAATTTATAAGCTACCATGGGATTTTTGTGTTTAAACCTCAGATGTCAGGTAAATGTCTGTTTATTTTTAAAAATTCTTTCTACCAAACAATTATTTCATAGGCATTAGGAAGACCAACAGCTGTGCTGCATCTAGGAGACATCTCTAACAAGAAAAAAAAACTAAGGATGTATTTCCCTCCAGGAAAATGAAAGACAATTTGTTTCTACAAAATTTTCCTGGGATAATGCTCACAAGAAATTTACACACACAAAGAATCAGGTAGAAATCATACAGGTATTAAAGAATCACTCAGAGTTCCTTTTATAATTGTTTGGAGGAAGCAAGGTTTGGGATGGGGCTGACTTTAATTTAACCTTCAAGATCATGAATTGAGAAAAGGTCAAGTTTGAACCTCATTCAAAATATAAGAATCAAAATAAGGGAAGGAGAGAGGTGTCTGAGTACAAATCCAGAAAGTATAAAAACTACTTTTTTCCCTAAACTGGGGCTCATTCTTAAGAAAATGCACAAGGATTGCAGTCAGCAATGAGCATCTCCATGAATCTTAAGGGGTCTGCAACTAGCTGATGAGGCCTCACTTTGATCTCAAAAATTTTCATGAAGGATCCATCAACAGATATTTTTAAGAGATGGTAATGCTGTACTAAAGAATATTACCACACTGGAGGGCATGGCTGATATTTTGTCTGGGGAGCATTTCTGAGGCGCTTACCTCCTTTGAAGTGTCTTGGCGTCAGGATGAACGCTAGCTGTCCTCGGGCTGCCAACCCTTTGAGGGGAGGGAGATACAGATGAGCCCAAAGGTTCTCTTCTAAACACAAGTCCTTACTGCAAGCTGGCCAAAAGGTCCCTGCAATCAAAGAAATCATTGTGGTTTTGCATGTGGCGCATTTATGTCCTTTAATCAAGGTTTGTCAGCCATCTAACATGTTCAACCACAAAGGAAAAAATAAAACCATCTGCTGGGTAGCCAATGCAGAAGACACTAAGGAAAGAGAGAATTCATTCCAGTTTGGACACTATGAACTCCATGAAAAGCACAGGCAATGTGATTTGTCAGACTGAGCAGAATCACCTCAGTATACAGTATTTTATGCATGTATGCATGTACAAAAAGCTTTGAATACTTTCCCAACACTCTGAAACTCCTAGCTTCTTCAAAAATAAAAAATGCCATTTTCATTTCTAGATAAACATACGTGTCAATGTATTCTAAATCACTCTTCAACGAATACTTCTTGCAGTTACCACAGCAGTACACAAGTAACTCTTCAATACACTCTTCTTACCACAAGCTAGCTGTAACAGAGCCTGCAGAGCCACTTGCTCAGAAAAAAAGATGAAAGTTCTGTCAATGTACCGATAAAAGTTTTATTCTGCAAAATTTTCAGCACACTTCTTGCGTTTGCAGGCTAACATGCTGAAACCACAAGCTCCACTCCTTAGGGCGAGTCATGTCTATCACTGTCCATATTCACAGCCTCTTTGGCACATTTCCTGAGCCCTTCCACCATAGAAATTAACCATTCTAGCCCAGCTGTCACAAGCCTAGACATGGCAAATCATACTAAGAACACATTCCCCAGAGCTTGACATTAACAGGCAATCTATTGCTGTGTGGGGCTGACAACAGTCATCATCCCTTTCCCTCTACAGGCTCTAAAAAACTACTTCATAACCACACCTATTGAGCTGTTACATTGGGGGTAAGAATAAGCTAACTGCAGTCTGTGGCAGTTCCTTTTCCCAGGAAGTCCATATAAAGAAAGAGGTACATGACGATTAAGGAGTGAGTTACATGCTTCTATGACAATTCAATCATTTCATCCATTCACCTCTTACTAAAAGTCACCAAAAAGGTAAGAAACAGAAAAATGTAACCGACAATCAAAGCTACACATGAAACTGAATTTTACTGAGAAATATATCAGATGCTAATTAATAAACTGTAGAAATAAACACGGAGCTAACAAATGAATCTTGTATCCAGTGAATACTGAGATTAGAAATAAATTCTTTTTCAACACAACATCACCCTACTGCCACCTACGTATCTTGAACCTATTTGAACGGAGTAGTTCACACCAGTAAAACTCAAGTTTTCCACAAATTACTGCCCTCTCCAGACCAGAGGCACAAAAACCACTTCACCTCCACTGTCCAAAGAAACTTGTCTCAATGCCAACATCTATTCCTGCTTACCTATTACATCCAATTACATTAAAAATTGAATCTGTAACTCAAATTTACTTCTCCTTTGCACAAGTAACATTCCACCCACCAGTTTATTCCTTTTGTTCACTGCTTGTATATACAACTTCTTTTACATCCCTGCTCTGCAGTCTGTACTAAGTCAATTTCTTCTTCAAAACTCTTTCTACTAAGAAAGTTGTGTCTATTAGCTCATCACTCCACTCCCTGCAAAGCAAGTAATTTTTCAAACCCCTTATTATTTTCTATTTTTTTCTCCTTACAACTCTTCCCTACTGCCTTCCTCCCTTATGGTTTTGCTTCCTTCTTAAAAGCTTCTGTTTCAAGGAAAGCAGAGAGATGAAAAAACCTCAGCATCTCCAATGACCTGGTTTTTTTCTGCAACTGTTATGCAAGAGCTTACAAATTTTGTAGTGTAATGAAAAAAAATAGAACCTCCAGAATTTGGTTGAAAAAACAGGCTCCTGAGTACAAGAACTCATTTTATAATAAATAGAGTCTGTAAACCAGTTCACCATGGAACTCTCCATTGAAGTTCAATGTTTTTAAGTCTAAGCAACTTTTTTACAATAACAGTTGCTGAAAGTTCTACATTCAACCATTTTAATATACTTATTAACATGCTCTGTAATATGCCATAATACTGCCTTATTAGGGTAAAGAACGTGACTTTCCTGCTTTTATACAACTATCACCGTACGGACCATATGAAGACCTAGAAAAATTCAACCAACCCAAAGAGCTGCTAAAGTATTTTGAAGTAAAAGAAAGGTAACTAAGCAATACAAACTACCTTACATTCACACTAAAGATATGGCATGAGCATTGTAACTATGTTAAAGCACAAGGTAATGACGGGGTATGCAAAGAAGTAACTTTTTCATTGAAATAGCAAATGTTTTAGAGGTTCATGAGAACATCTGACCAGTACACTGGCAACCATCAAATAATGCCATTAGTCACATTCTAGCTGAAAAGCTTTGTGCCAGGAAGGCTATTTGGACAACGAGATGTGAAACCAGCTCATGGAACTGCTCCACCCAAACCTGAGCACAAAGACATACAGACATTTTACCAACACTATTGTTAGCTGATCGTAAGAGTTTCATAAACAATGATTTGGCACTATGCTCCCATAAAAATTTATACTGAATCACCAGTGTGCAATACCCCCATCCTTAAGAAGAAAGATCATGAAAAATACAAGGTAATTAGTCTCCAGCCTACTCAGTGAACTGAACCACTTCACTGAAAGTTTAAATAGCCTCTGCTGCTAGGGTGAGCTGGATGTCCCTTTTCAGCAGCAGCGAAAGGGCCCTAGATGCCATACTAACACACCCTTTTCAGATACCAAGCAGCAACAAGCATAGCAGTTGGAATCAACAGATCAGTGAAGTGGCAAGAACATGAAAGCAGGAGGGGAACAAGGTACTGCTGCTGCCTAGTTCAGAAGTGACTACCTGTAGAATCTTCCTAAAGACAAGTACCAAGACATGAAATAATGAACAGAGTATTTCATAAGATACAGAAGGCAGCAATGAAAGTGGTTCAGAGGAAGCTTTAAAGTTCATCAGAACAAGGACAACACATATTACATCCAAGAAATTACATTTTACATTAAGCTTTATAAATTTGTATTTAAAACAGGTTCAGAATAACATCAAGTTATTAATTACCTAAACAGGCAATATAAAATGTAGTTATTATGAACTCTGTTTTTTGGGTTATACTACTGATGCTTCCCAAACTTGATACCTTGTGCAGTAAGAATTATTTAGGCAGAAAAGAGTAACAGTGCAGAACTGATTACACTGATAAATCAAGAAAATTCTGGAAGCAACCACTGTTTACGAGGAATCTTTTTTTCCACAGGTTCAGAAAAAAAGGACAATATAATGCAGATTCCAGAAAGTAACAATAATCTCTTGGACTGCTGAATACACAACCTGTAAAGACTATAAGCTACAGAGTTGAAAGGTAATCATCCCTGAAACAAAAAGGACCGGATTACTTAAAGTATGAAAATAGTCTCACAGCAACACCACTTGTGCTTTAAGATAAACATGGGTCACTCATTCTTCCATGCTCTTTTACCTTATTTATGGCCATTAGAGGCTAGTTCAATGGAAACTTTCAACTTCTTCTAGCAGCAGACCATCTAGATCTGAAAGCCTAGCAGAATCATGACAAACTCTCATTACCTCTTTTCAGATCTAAGTTCCACCTGTACTATGGGAAAATGAAGGCAACTCCTTTTCAGTCATTCTGGAGGCTAGTGTTGCCTGGTGAGAAGAGAGGTGAAACGACCATGCTTTGCAGAAGTCTAGTTTGAATGGGCACTAGCAGCTGCTGTTGGGCTGGGCACACATCATAAATGGTGGAGCATCTAGAAAATACCGTCATGTTTCACTTTTCTCTGTGCTGAGACAGCATCCCCTGTTGCAGTGGATTCTACATTCCTAATATTAAGTGGGAATTTCTGCCCTGCTCTCCCACCCTGACAATCATTATGTAACCTGCCACAGGCTGCTTGCTCTATCAAATGACAAAATGCACCAACTGCATTAACTTCCAGCTGACCCACAGCATATATTTAAGGTTACATAATTTCAGAGATGCTCATAAATGTTCAAGTAAACCAGTTTAACCTGTAATGCAAAAGGACATTGACTTAAAAATTAATTAGGTCACATATAAATATCCACATTCTCAGCTACGTTACCTAGATTGCTGTGTCAAGAATATTCAACATATCTACATTAATGTTCTTGACTTTCCTGAAGTGTGCAAGTTTAGACTTCTTTAAATTCAGTAAATGCCGACTTAAAAATAGCTGTGACATAAAATCTACCTTATATAAACTTTTCCAATATTTAAGGTATTTTCTTTTTTAAAAGGTGTGCTTGATTACCAGATCAAATTTACTAGTTCGACCACCACCAAACCCCTCAGATAAACAAAATAAAGCCTCAACTTCAGTCTTTTTCCAGAACACAGGCTTTCCAAACTTCCAGCTATTCCTGAAACTCTTTACTGAATGCATTAAAACCGGTTTTTAACCACACCGTAAACTGGCTGCATTATTCCAAGAATGGCCTCACTGATGCCATGTATGACACAGTCCCAGCCAATGCAAGATCTGTTCTGGCTCAGCCACAGCATTAATTACAACCTTACACACATCCAATTACCAAAAATAACTATAGATACTTCCAGAATCCCTGCTTTAAAAAACAAAACAAAACACCAACACACACCACAACAAAAAACTAGTCTTTCTTTCTAGACTTCATTTGCCTGAACTCATTCTATAGAGCTCAGCATGGCTTTTTTCAAACTAGTGAATTTTGTCATTCATAAACTTTAACCATAAGCTTATTTTCTCTTTTCATGCAGTCTCTATAAACACCAGCTTGAGTTATGACAGTAAGTATATTATATCCTAGTCAAGAAATAAAAATCTATAGAGGTATAAACACTACAATCAAAATTACCAGCAGCTATCCTTTAATCTCACCAGTATCAGTTCTTATAAACCTTTTTTAAAGAATTCTTAAAATACTTTATAGAATGGGAAGTTGTCTGGGCAAAAGAAGAAGTAAAATAAACCAGAAGTCTGATTCTCATTATGTCAAGAAGATCAAACAGTTCAAAAGAGGGTATCTCAAAAACTGTCAAGTACGCTAGAAAAATACATCACAAGAACAAGGAAACATGAGTTTGGAGACAGGGAAAGTTCTTACAATACATACTACAAGACCAGCTTCATACTTTTTCGGTATCACTTGCATCTGATCATATTGGATGTTGAAGCTACTGTGTGATGATTACCATTATAATTGTATGTATCTAAGTCTACGCCAGGCAACTCAGAGACTTCTTAATGTATATATACATATATAAACACATTGACCCCAGTGTTTGTCTATCACATATACCAACCTCTGCTTTGCATGACATATGTATGTGAATATGAAAAAAAAAACAAGAAACTTTATTCTTCAACCATTTAAGGATAAAAATAATTTTCTTAGTTATTTCTAAATAATAATACAAGATTCAAGACATATGAAAAGAGTAAGAAGTTACAATAAGAGAGTAATTAAAGTTATCAACAGAACTGAAGACACATTAACAAAGAGGTATCTGAATCCTTGAAATAAAACACATTCCAAATTACTTGGTGTTATGGTTTTACAGGAAGCAGGGTTCTGTATTTTCCATAGCATTTCTTTTTCTGCTTTACTGAACCAGATTTATGTCTCTCAAAGATGGGGTGATATCTTCGAATCTCAGCTTGGAAAAATTTATTGCCACTCATTCTGACCTTTCACCAATTAGAGAGTTTGTTGATCATTATTTATTGGATAAACCAGTAGACAGGTGGGACTTTCAGAAAGGTTATAAAAGGCTGTGCTTCTGTTGTGACAGGCAGTCACCATTATCCACCTGCAAAAACTAGCCACCATCAGTCTGCTGTCTCTGCCCCACAGCCTTGAGACAGCTTGAGGGAGAACCTCCTGGACAATACAGAGGGAGATAACAAGCCATTAGTCACGGAGTTCAGTGAGCCATAAAAGGACATTTAATCTGCTACTTTCTTGGCAGATTCCCCTCTGCTCTTCTCCCCGCTTATTCCTTTCACCATTCCCTCTTTGGGCTCCCCCACCACAGTGTGAGAGCCATGGAAACAGGCAGGGGTGTGTGGTGCCCTGTTACTCTCTCACTCTTTCTCTCTCTCTCTGCATTTATGGGGGCTTGACTTCAGTTAGTCCTTGTTCTGCTGGGACACAGCCTTTGGCAGAAGATTTCTCCATGGTGGGGATTAGTTTCTTCCCTCTCCTACCCAGATGCACAACCTTTCAAAAGGGCTGTTTAGTGAGAAACCCAGTTTTCCACCCCCACCTCCTCTCCCGCAGACAACTCATGATCTTGGAGTAGTGCCAAAGGGTGAGGATGGGGTAGTCTAGGGTGAGACTTCTGACTTCCCAGGAGACATCAGGCATCCACCTACCCACTTTCATCACTTCCACCAGGCGCAGGAGCCCAGTGTCTATCCATCATTTACTATTACCTGCAAGGACAAATCTGAGCTGGAGCCCTCCTGATGGTGGGCCACTAGGACAACTGCTTCCAGAGGAAGAAGTTAATTTCTTACCCTACAGCGCCATACTGTGAGCGAGATGTTATACTGCAACACCTCGAAGACTGACATCCTCTCCTAGTGAGTGGCTAAAATAGCAGCTCCCAGAGAGGTTCATTTCTTATCCTACAGCGCCATCAGGTGAGTGAGTGGCAGCACTGCAACTCCTCAGAAAGGCTGGTCGTATGTTTTATAGGCTTATCTTTGTTTTGATAAGCTTTTTGTTTGGTTTTATTAGCTTATCTATGTTTGTTTATCTTATCATTTTGTTTGTTTACCTTAGTTTTTAATAAATATTTACCTCTTGTTCCACCTTCTTGACTTATTCAATGAATTAATATTTAAATAATTGGGAATTATTTAAATTTTTATCCTCACTTCTAATTGGAAAAAAATAAAAATAAAATAACAGAAATCTAACAAGAAAGACAAAGCATTCCTACTCCATTAGAAAGGGAACAGTACATGCTGTTACCTAAAGAAGTAAACATACCCATAGAAACTTCATAAATGAGTTTTATAAGGATCTAAAAAGATCTATATAATTCTTCTATTCGTGTAGCATTTAATGAATCATAGATGAAACAGATCAACCTTTCATTTGGGAGATAACAAGGATAGATAGTTCTCTTAGCAGAAAGAGATAACTGAATCACTATTTCATTAAGATTCTATCAGTAAAGAACACTGGTAGAGGTTTTTAACACACCATGGCAGCTAAGGAATGGCAATCCCTCTAGACATGTACACCCATTGCTTGCTTACTTCAAAGTTCTTTCTGTGAGGAAACATTAATACCTTTCTTGTAATCAATGCTAAACTGCCCAATCACAGATGAAATAATGTTTCCTAATCATTCAAGAAAATTAATGTGTTGAACATTCTTGGTGATGGATTATCACACTGTCAGAAATACAGTTAAAGAACGGCCAGCCCCTTACAGCTACATATGGCAGTCCTGACTTGCAAGTACCACAAAGATCTGCAGCTAATAAACCTAGATCCCCAGCCAAAAATATTAACTACTTCATTTAAACACTAAAATGGTCCTTTATAGGTGTTTTACAATATGTTATTACTATCCAATTATGAGACTTATCACTAATAACTGCAAAATGTTTCTTTTGCAAAGGTTCTGCCACTGCAGCATCACCTAGTAAAATCCCCATAATAACTTTTAACAACTTTAAAAAAAGACTTTTTAGTTTTGAAGACCAACAATTCTGTAGAACCACGTGACTTCCAAAACAATATACATTCACAAGTGCTTTCCTCCAAAAGTAACCAAGCCATACCCATCTACTGTTAGGAAGTATCATTGAAAATTGCTGCAAGCTGGAAAATTCACAGATTACTGCACTTGACAGACCATACACAGAAAATAAGAGGATTTTCAGAAGGTCCTATTGACAACAAGCACAAGTATCACTAATGATATTTCCATCCAGAAATTTCTGAATTTTCATCCATGCCTATTCAGGCTACCAAGCTCTAACATCTCCTCTCTCCTTCTATTAGAAAAAGTAACCATACTACCTTCACAAAAAATCTTAGCATTTAGTCAGTTTGAATTTGAACATTGGATTTTCTTTATCTCATACATTGCTATTACACATTCTAAAAATTATTATGTAGCATTCACCTCAAACATCTTTTGTATTTGTATTCTCTTTCGCTTACCCTGGAGATCTTACTATTCCCCCTATGAAAGGTACAAATCTGAATTAGAGAGACAGTTGAGAAGAGAAATAACATTTCTGCCTTTTTGACACACTTTGCTTAACTACCAAACCTAGACTGATTATTTCCAAAAGTAGTAATGAAAGCCATGATGAAAGATTTATCCAGTTGACTGAGCTAGGTTATGTGTCTCCTGATGCTTCTGAGATCTAGACTATACCTAATTTCTAAGTCCAGTTCTGGTGAAAACAATTCACAAAGCCTTCAGTGATAAGATGTCCAAACAAACTGGTTCAAAGCAGAAGGAAAGCGAAAAACTGTCTGTCCCTTTAGTAAAGTACCTCCTGATTCATAAAATGTCCTTTTTCCCTTGGAAACTAACTTGCAATTCTAAGAAGTCCAGAGATGAAACATGTTCACCCTTTCAGAACATTCATATCTTTGCTGATAAATAGAATACTTCCACAAAGGGAAAAAACAGACAGAAAATTCCCTTTCAAGTATTTTCTGCCTACTCATAAATTCAACAGAACAATATCTTATTTAGACTGCCATCTCACTGTCATAAAAGAGCAAGCTATCCAGACAGGGACAAAGTCTGACCAAATAAATAGAGCAGTACAAAAGTCTCTAGATATTTTCTCTGCCTTCTAGAGGTAATAAATCACTGTATCCATTCATTTAAAACAAACGAACAGAACCCCCCCCCACTTCTATCTAAAACTTAACCCTGAAACTAATTAATACACCAGGGGAGGGAAGGGAAGCAGATTCAGAAGGCATTAGCTTCACTTACAGCTAATGTATTGTTTGCTAATGTGCAAATAAATTAGCTTCTAGTTTTTCATTTTTAAATCACTCAGATCAAGGCTGGTTTCAGTCTCCTTTGAAAAACAATCTAAAATTTGCTACTAATCAAAGCCTGACAAAAATTTTCAGGTTTCTCAAAATAGAAACTACATTGGTTTTAATGGTTGGACAATCTAAACGCAAATGTAATATATATTTTCTGAATTTAAATAACTTAGAATTACATTCTGCTAATATTAAAGGAATCAAAAACATATTATTTAGAGATTAAGGAATTGGTGATATTTAAATGTATTTTTATACAGAAAAAGCAAGACACGAGTATTGTTTTCTCTATCAAGTTCACAAAATATAGTTACTTTCAATGGACAAACATATATTTGTCTTCATCTGGACTGAAACCTTGCCAACAAAATCCAGCACCACTGGGTAACTTGAAAAAGAATTACTTATAAAAGCAAGGAACCACCAAGTGTGAGCTTCTTACCTTTAAATAGGATCCATAATACTTCGTTACATATGGACTGTCACACTGACTCAGCACCGTGATTTCTTGTTGGATGTCTTCTATTTCATCTTCTGCTTCTTCTAGGTCAATAATTTTTATAGCAACCACTTTCTGAGTCCGATTGTCAATTCCTTTAAAAACTTCACCAAAAGAGCCCTTACCAATTTTCTCCAGTTTTGTAAACAGCTCTTCTGGATCTGCCTTCAGAGTCTGTTAAAAATAAGAGAAAAGTTTCTCAGTATATGTAATGTTAAAATGAAATGTACTATTTTTAGAGGTAAACACACACTTCAAATTCTACACATTCCTACTTATCTAGTTATTCTTTTTCCATATCCACGATTAACATGTTCTTCCTACATCTCTTATATGTAACACTGTGACATTTATGATGCCCTGTATATAAAGTATAAATTTAACATGATCCCTGTGACAGGATTTTATCCTACCCAGCATCATAAAGTTCAGCTACATCAATTTCTTTGCCAATAAGCTGTACACAGGTAATGAGAAAGAAAGATACTTGCAAAGATTTGGTTTCTATTAAAACCAAAACACACGAAATACCACTAGCAATAAAAGTAAGTACTTTCTCTTGAAATTCGGAATTTTGGAATCTGCCTTCATACATTAATGTGTTAAATCTGAGGTGATGTGCTGTAGAGAGCTGTGTATGCCTAATCCATCTACACAAGCCTTCTAGTTCCATTCACTAGCCACAGGACTGTAAGTGTTACATCATTACAAAGGCATTTATGTAAATCACAAACCAACCCCAGTCACAGCTGCCTAGAAGTTCCATATTTCACTTCTGGACACTAAAAACCCAAGGCCACACAAAGCCACACCATGCTGCAGTTGTTCATAAAGGGAAAAACGCATGAACTACCTGCTGTTGGCCAAAGTTACGCACAGAATCACAGAATAATCATGGTTGAAAAGAACCTCTTAGGTCAGTGAATCTAACCATACCCACACTAACAAAAAATCCAAATACCCGAGAGATTGCAAAACACAAAATAACCCCCTCTCCTCTATGCCTGCTACTATAACCTGTCACGAAGCACTACGTGTCTATATGCTTCTTAAATACCTCCACCCACCCCACCCCAGGAAGGTCTTCCAATGCCTCACCACTCACCCCCTATTGTCCTTTTTCCCTTCAATCCCTCAAACATCTAATATGATCATATTAGAAAGACTATCACTTCCTGACACCACTATCTTCAGGGACTTACAGAACTCTCACAGCTTCATCTTTACAATATCAAGCTCTTGGGATTCTGGTATTAGGCTGTCAGTTCTATAAAAAGACTTCAAAAGAACATTTTCCGGGTCATTCTGTGTTAACAACTCCAGAAAAGCAAAGACCACAACTCTTTCTGGAAGTCCTGAGAAGCATGGAAGAATTGTTCCTGGTTTATTTTTCAAAATCAAAAATTTACAGCTTTTTTGGATAGGAATTATTCAGGAATAGCCAGGACTAATGTAATTAAAGTATTATTCCTTGTGAAAGTATTAGCTACTAAAAAACCCTAATTTTGCCTTCCCAAATCCAAACTCTTACATTTTAAAATTAAGAAATTAATTAACAAAAGCAGCCTTTCCTGAATTTTGCTCAGCAAAATACCCGCAAATGGTATCATCTGTTTAAAAGAAGTTCATTTAATTCCATTGACCACTACTCCTTGGGCCCAGGCATTCAAACAGTGTTTAATCCAGCAGAGTGCATGCTCATACAGGACAGTATTTTCATGCCAATTTTGTGTGAAACAGTATCAAAGGCTTTACAGAATTCCAGATAGACACATCCACAGCCTTTCCCTCATCCACTAGGCAGGACCTCTTGTCACAGATCATCAGGTTCATCAAGCAGGTCTTGTTTTTCATAAGCCCATGCTGATTGGGCCTAACCTCCTGGTTGTCCTCTATATGGCACATAATGTCATTCAAGATGATCTGTCCATAAGCATCCCCAGCACCAAGGTGCACCTGACAGGTCTACAGAAGCACCATAAACAGTCACCATCCATCTAATAATTTGAGTAACCTCTGTACTTGTTCCACATAGGATTCACCACTTTTGACTTTAAATCAGCTAGAAAAAATATACTGCACTTAAAATTAATACTTCTCAGTACCTAACATCACTGCTGCCCACCTCTACAGAACAAAGGTAGTCTGATTCATTCTCAGATCTTTTTTGTTCAATTTAGCCTCATGGCTCAAACTCTGCTCTGACCAACTTCATCCATCCACCTCTTCCTAATCCTCTGCATTTCCAACTAATAAGGATCAAGCCTATTGCAAAAGTTCTCTGTAATAACTCATACTTACTGACACCTTGCACTTCATGCTATTTTGTTAGGTAATTCAAATCCTCAAGGTTGTGTAGTTCTTCAGTAATGGCTTCTCAAGTATAACGGGTGCCATTAAATTTTGTGCCATCAGCACATCGTATCAGCATTCATTACCTCTTTTTATGTTAAGGTCACTTTTCAGTCACCAACTACCAGAACAATCTTGGAAAATTGAGCAGTATCATCCAGTCTGACATCACCTCTCCATAACCTCTACTGTTACATAGCCAGGAATATACATGACTTTTTTTTTAATTATTTTTATTTTTTATTGCTCTCTAACTCTCATCTGCACTACATGCCCCTACAGCTCAACAGAAAACATTACAGACATTCAAACTAACTAGATCAAAATTTATCCATAACTATTCTGACTTAAGATGTAGCTTTAACTGGAGGCTTATTCTGCATCTTATTCCAGTTCTTATTTTTAACCTTTTTAAAGAGTTATTGTAGAAAAGGATATTAAAAATCCCATTTTTCTCTTTAACTTACAAGTATTACAAGCTTGGGCAACGAATTTTACTTGTGGACCTCTAATTTCTCCATGCCTCCTGTTTTGAAATAGTCAATTGTCTTTCAACACCTCATTTTGTACACTTTTCATTCTACCAAATCAATTTCCAATTAGTCCAGTCCTCCTTCTCTGTCAAGACCAAACCAAATATACCATCATCTGAAGAGGTTCAGATATTTCTGAGGAAAATAAAACACCATATTGTGAACTGGCTAGTGGCTGTTGGTGATTACTGCTCTCTGCTATCACACCCGGAGATATGCTCGGAAGGAATGTTTTGAACTTTGTTCACATGCATGAAGATAAAAACTTTCATACACACTGATAGGATGTTGCAGACAGCGAGCCCTACAAAATCATTAAAAACTGGAGAACTACTGGAAGGGCAAAAAATCCATCAAGTTAATAACTTTTGGCTCAAGAAATCCCTGTGCAGTAAAATATAGCAAAAGCTGTGGAAGCATGCCATAGAAGAATTACCAGTTAGTGTGTTCTTACACTTTTTTCTTAGATATCAGCTAATAGCTGCTGTCAAAGACAGAACAAGACCAGATAATTAAATTTTATCGCACCATCAACACGTGTTATAGTACAAAATTAAGAACATTTAAAATTAGAAAGGAAGACTTTAAAGCCACTGCCATTTCAGGAATTGTGTTCTTTTCCTCTGCCCTATAACAGCACATCAACGACCCTTTCATAGTCTAAGTAAATCACTGAGAACTCTTTCAATTGATAAAAACAAAAGATAAAAATAAAAAGCAAAAAGAGAGGCACAACATAGTTTATGAGAGCACTATTACAAGTTTGTTCATAATCAAGGTATCTGGTGATTATCTGGCACTGCTTTCACACAAAAATGTCAACTTCCTTCAGAAATTAGCTGCACAAGACTGTAACAGAAGCAGTGACTACTTTGTATGTACTTATCTGAAGCAACTGACAGGTTTGGACATCTCAGGTTAGGTGCATAATCTACCACATTAAGTAACAGAACAACTTGCATCATCCACAAGGTACATCAGCTTCTTGCTCAAACTTCTATACGGCTCAAACAGTAACCAATCAATGTAATACAGAAATGGAGTACACAAGACATTTGGTTTGTGACAATGTTCAGAGGAAGCTTCAAGGTTTTTTCTCCCTCCCTGTAAAGGCACAGAGGTCCCAATCTTCTGACTTGACCTGGCAGTAAAGTTGGCCATTGCAGTTTCCCTGGAAGGGGGCCAACTCCATGGGTTTTTTTGGATCTTTTACTTATTTGGGGATTTTTCCTTTCCTTATTGCTTGTGGGTTCAATAAATTCCTTTCTTTTTTGCAAAGACACTTTGTTGACTGTTGAATTCTCAGCAAGAGATGGCTGGTGTGCTTGAATTGCAGGCACCAACCCAGAACCGATCTAGACCTTCATTTGAACCCAGGACATGGGGGTAAGGGTCAAAAACACAGGGATCCATGTGGTATTCTCCTCAATCCTAATGGTGAAGGGCTTGAGGGAATCTGGTGATGGATCAAGCATCTGCCTGGAAGAAATTCTGGGGAAACTAGAGTTTCCCCTGAGTCCTAGAGAAATAACTGATTATGGAGTTCCGATTGACTTTCAAGGAAAACTTGCTCCAAGTTCAAAAATTATGCATCTAACACACAGAAAGGCAATAAAAGGTGTCAGGAAGACCGAATGGGTGAAAAAGGAAGTCCTGACTAAAGACAAACATGGAGAGATAGCACAAGTGACACAGGAGGTATCTGATGTCATAAGGCTTCTTCACATGACTCCACTTCAGAAGTACTGCAAAGGTTTCCCTGTATCACCACTTGCAATCTGAAGGCTATGCACCTCAATGTAGGACCACTATTAAGGAGCTTTCGTTTTTACTTTCACACACACACACACACACACACACAAGAGCTAGCTGCGTATCACTTGATATTTTAAAATGCAGCCAAAATACATATATTCATTTCCTGTGAAAAAATTGACATCAAAGCCTTGTATATGACAAAGGCAAACCCAATATTTAAACACATTCACAACATCACTAATCTTCTGTTTCTCTAGGGAACAAAGATGGCAGCTCACTAAAACAGCACCTGCTCAGACATTAACTGGTCCATGCGAGTTGCCACGACATATGATTACCCTGAGCAGTCTTTGAGGCTACCTGAATGACACACTGCCATAAGCACTATAGCTGTTCTGGAAGGCCACCAATTGGAATCGTGGAAGGCCCTTCACCTGACAGTGGTCAGATGGTCACTGATAAGAACAACCAACTATCTTGGATGTGACTGAGACCAGAGCAAAGATCCAAAACTAGAAATGGTAAGCTCAGCCTTCCCAATTAGGAGTACTTTTCCTTACACCCTCTGTCTATGTATGAACACCCCACCTTACCTCTATATAAACATGTAAAATTAAATAGAATATAATGCCTAAAATGTATTTCTCCAAAACCACAGAAGGGCTACAATAATGTTACAGAGGTTCACTAAAAAATAAGGATTCACCTTACTCCATAAAGGTGTTCTAATAAACCCATCAGCTACCGAGGAAGAGGATGTGGTAAGCAAAGCAAAAAGTAGACTGATTACATCAAACTGCTGCCCCAAACCAGAGCAGCATATACATTGCAGTTATTTTCCACCCAATAGAAAAGGACTTACAAAGGTCATGTAAAGAAAAGAGCAAAGCTTAAAGACATAGAAAACAAATCTGCACTCATTGTAACTACTCAGTCCAAATCAACAGCACCAAGATTTCACGTTATCCAAACTGAAACTTCCCCCTGGCAACACCTTTCTAGGAAATTAGGTAAAGCACAACACTAAAACATCACTCATAGTAACATGTCCAAAGGAAACCAACTCCAACTCCTCCACACATGAATAATAGTAAGATCAAGAGTATTTCAGAAAACAAAAATCTTAGTAGCTCATTTGATACTGGGAAGTCACAGGTGACTACTTTAATAGTTCCACTGCTGGTAAGAGTTGAGTTCTCTGAAATAGTTCCATACATCTTTTGCATAGCCCTGACACAGCCTTTGACCTACAGAGCAAGATGATACTGACTTTGTTTTCCACAAACTAAACTTGTACCCAAGACGGGAGCTCGTAATATGCCACAGAATCACGACACCTATTCCTAGAATATTTTAAAAAGCATTACCCAGGATGGTAATGGCTCAAGTACCTGTCAAATAATTAAATGCTGCAAAGTACAGCAGAGTATTTGTCAAACTGTAACTTAAAACAGGAATAATGAGCAAAAACTCTCAAAAAAATTAAAATTGAACAAAATTAATCTCACACACAGTAGCTGCAAGTGAGAAGCAGCAGAGGCAATGTGGCCTGTCCAGCGCATTTGATCCTACAAGCCAATGTTTCTCAACTAACAAAACCAAAGCTCACGTGTGAAGCAGATAAAACGGTTCACTGTAAAAGGAAAATGAGTTACAACAGGTAAGACAGTAATGCACATAATGTATAAGATCAAATGAAGAGCCATATGGTTCATCAGAATGAAGCATCCTCTAGGCCAGAACATATCTCCTACAGCAGTCAAAAACAAACATCTTAGGAGCAATGTAAGCACAGACAAGTAAATAGCAGTATTTCCCAAATGGCTCTTCCTGTCTCCAGCAATCTGACAGTTCAGACACTGCTGAGCCAGAAATGGTGCTTTTACATTCAACAACGTTTCCTTTCTGTTCATTTGTCAGGTTATTATATAAATATAGTTAAAATTCTAAAGTTTCTTGAAGATGGTGTGAATGTCAATGTTCATTCACATTTTGGATTAATTTAAGTACCACAGCTACTGTTTTTTAACAATGAAGGATGGATAAAAATAGCTCGCTGCATAAACAATGTTATGAGAAAACTAAAATGGAGAAAGATAAAGAGAAGTCTTTAATACAGAGAAATGTCTTTGGCTTAAATATGGTGGAGTTTTAGGAAGACACCAGAGCATACCTAAAAATACAAACAAACTGAGAAAACTAATTTTCTGAAGAGGAAAGGAAAAAAAAGGGTTCAGAGCATTTAGAGAAGAGTGGTGTTGGGGTTTCTGATAATTTATCTCCCCTTTAGGAGACTGAAACTGGGAAAATTAAGGTAACAATATTTATTTCCAATCTGCAGTCCACCAGCACCAAAGTGCATTACTCATATTGACCTTAAACTTTCTTATCTTCACTACACCATGCAAGTAGAAGTTGTACCTAGACCCATTCTAACTGTAGCCCTTTACAACCTTTACACAGACAGCTCCAGAAAGGCAAACCACTTTTTCTTCTCCACCATATGAAGCTTACAAAGCCATTTAGCTTCAGGAATTTAAAGTATTCTATTGTTACTAACATAAATTAATTTTTAATTTTAAAATAGGTTAATAAAACCTGTTCTACACAGTTGTTTACAAAGAAGTACCCCAGAAAAGCTATGGTAAATAACTGCTTTACTGGTTCTCCAGCTTCGGAAACAAAAATGTAAGCAAACAAGATGCAGGTTAACCCCAAAACTCTTTTCAGCAGGAAAAGAGAGGAGAAAGATATATAATCACTGTTTCAGCATTTAGTTGTTAAAGACTACCTCAAAAGTGGCCATTGCCACATATCCAACAACTTGACACGCTGAGCTACAGTGTTCTTCAGGTTCAACCCTGAAGATTTTCCTGCCAGCATATGTTTCCCAAACTTTTTGATCCAACACACTTCTAACACACTTTAAAATAGAGTACAGTTCACCAAACACCCTTACCATAAATTTATAAACATGATACTTTATTATTTAAAAAACAGCTTCCATAAAGAAGCTCTAGAAGCTTAACACAGCCTTGAAATGCAGGCTTGCCTAAAAATCAAGGTCACATGCACTTATTCTGAGCCAGCCTCACAGAAATCTCATGCGTTACAGACAAACAAGCATTCTCCATGGGCCACACAGCAGAAAGAAGGAAGACACATACTCCCAGTTTAATAATGATGCATCTTTACACCACACACTCCAACTTGTATCTGCACGAAGCCCATAAACCAAGGACAGTATAAACTTTGAGTTCAAACTTATTTGCACACATGGAATTTTAGGTCAAAGCCCAACTCTGGTTTTATTCAGGTTACAACATGCCCACTTCACCGTAGACAGCAAATCTCAGGTTTTGTCAACTTTCCAGCACCATCCCACATTTCTTCCACAGTTTTTCATTCGTTTGGCTCACTACCCACTCACTTTTTATGTATCACTCTTCAAACATCGATCAGATATATTGCTCAGAAAGAAATACATTAATCCTCCCCTCCTCCAGACTTCTTACACACTACTGTGCTCATGCCAAAAGGTATTAATACAATGTTGTCCCTGCATGTGATTTTTTGGAGGTCAAGAACTTAACCTTGCAAAGGCTGGGATACTGACTACTCTCTTGTGTAAGCGCAGCAAAAAATGTAGGTAGGAGAAAGCTGCATAACTTGTCACTGACAGTGCTTACACCATTTACTGCAAAAGATGGTAGGTGGGGAGGAGGGATCACACTACAGAAAAGAAACAGTCCCGTGATTCAGGCAATTTAATTACAAACCAGAGAACTTAGCTCTATTACTCTCTTTTCTACGTAATAAAATGTCCCAAACCATAGCCTTATAATAGTAGATGTCACACATCATGATTACCTTACTATTTGGATATTTATCTGCAAGTAAAATCAAAGACAAACATGTAGTGAAAACAGACCACTGTAAAATTGCTGTGTACTCTGACAGAATGGATATGGATACAGACATCTTGAAGCAGAAAATCAGCAAGCAGCATTCACAATGCTGACAGACTTTATGCCTTTACCCATCAACAGCTCTTGGATGGGTAAAGTTTAGATTTGAGATGTTCCCATCATAACACAATTACAAAAAAAAAAAATCACTGCCCTGAATAAACAGACTTCACGTAAACTCCCAAATTATGCAGACTAAAAAACCCATTTAGCACAGCTGTATTTCAAATCAAATAAAAAAGTCAAGACAATAAAAAACACAGGTCATTAGAGAGATCATAGTGACACACATAAGCAGAACGTGCATATAGCTTGAATAATCTTCACTCTCTCACTTCTGAGCAGCTATGAATCTGTTTTTTAATTTCTCAAATGTTATAGATTCTGTAAGTAAGCAAGATTGGTTCTTGGTTCTAACATATTTCAAAAGATTAAAAAATCCTACCCTCACCAAAGCAATAATGCCTTACATCTCTGTCACTTGCAATCAGCAAACTGCTCATATTTGGAAGGTGAACTGAACACTCAACAGCAGCACCTACAAGCAATAAATTAACTTGAGGGGGGACTAAGTACCTGATTTGGTACCCAGTACCATGCCTGAGCATGGAACTTACGCTATGCCTAAGCATGTAGCATTTTAAAGTCAAATACTCAGGTTATGCAAAGAAAATAGATTCATGACTTTGAACCTTAACTCATGGAAAAATCTCCAGAGAAAATCAAAACTTAAAACAAAACCAAACACAAAAACTTTCAATCCAGGGGATAAATGGTGAAAAGCCCTACATGCCATTCATAAACTCTTCTTTCATAGGTTGGGGCAGGCAAGTTTCTAATAACACATCAGTGCAGGAAATCGTAATGTTTCCCACCCACGGATACAAATGACCTTAATGCTTTTCTGGCTGTAGTTTGCATTTCGACTAAGAAACAGTGAAGGAAAAGCCAGCTTAGAGAAAACTGCACCAGTTACTTCAAAAATTATACCTATAACACTGAAACATCAAATCCCATCGTGTGAAAACAGCAGGTAACCAACTCTGGCAGCCCAACACAACACCCACCTCAGATACCACTGCCACTAGCCAGCACCACAGAGATGGGCACTGCAGCATACTCTGAAGGTCAACATTTCCAGGCCCTGTTTCTACGTGTGCTTGCTCTCATCACGTCAAAACAACGGGGCCGAGAACGGCCCATCAGGACATGCTTCTCTCCATCGATTCGAACCTCGAAGAGAACTACTAGCCAGGGCAGAGAGGGAGATAAACCACGGCGCCCTCCCCTCCACACGCTTGCAACAGAGCAGAGGCTGCTGAGGACTAAGGAGTGAGGGAAAGAGGGAGGCATTCGCCAGCCGGAGGCACTCGGTTAGGCATTACGTGAAGAGCCGACAGCACGTTCCGTTTCCAGGGGTTACGCGATCCTGGTCCTGCTCTTGCTCCTCACCCACCCCCCGTCCCCTATTACCAGCCAACCCCGGGGGCTGAGGCAGGGTGAAGAGGCGCTTTGTCTGTCTCTCGCCCCAGGGCAGCCCCTAACCGACACCTCACCACCTCAGCCGCTGCCAAGGCGGCGGCTCCTCACCTGCATCCCCGGCAAGCCCGTCTGCACAGGGGAGTGAGCCATGGCGGCGGCGGCAACAGCAGCGGGGACGAGGAGGGAACCGGGTGTCCTCAGGCGGCTCCAGGAATTAGCTCATCTCCGTGCTCTCTCACGCACGGAGCCGTTCTCCTCTTCCTTCTCCTTCCCCTGAGCAAGGCAGAGCCTGCGCGCGGCAGTGCGAAAGGGCCCGGCCCAAGCTCGGGCTCTCCAGGCCCTCGTCACGGATGCAACGGCGGCGGCGGCAGCAGCGGCTTCCTCATCCCTCCTCTTCCTCCTCCTCCTCCTCCTCCTCCTCCTCCTCC
>VZRI01000172.1:582131-602232 GCA_013397515.1 Upupa epops
GTTCCCCTGTCTCTTCTTCTCCCCGTGGGCGCTCTCGGAAAGGTCTCGGTAGGGCTGCGGCGGGATGTGGCATCAAGAAGCGCTTGAGTTCCTGGGAGCAGGGGCGAAAGCAGTGCGACGGCATGACAGGCGCTTTCTTCAGCGCGCTTCCTAAACGGGAGAGGAGCGGATCAGCAGTCAAGTCTTACACGCGAGAAGAACCCTGTTCCCAAGCAAAACCTTTGAAGAACTCGACGGTGCTGTGTCCCTTGAAGCTGGCCTAGTGCAGATGAGCTTCAGGAGCTCGGTCACGCTCTTCCCAATGTGCTGTGGAATGCCCTGAGACTCCCCTTTATTCCCCGCTAAAAGTGAGGTGGTTTCATGAGTATTAGAATGACCAAAACCTGATGGCCAGTGGTCTGGGCTCCTCCGGGCAGTGGTTCTTCCTACTTCCCCATGTCAGTCAATAGACTTTAATAAGACATTAAAAAGAGCGTTAAGTTTTGATGGAGGACTAGAAGATTAAAAAATCAAACATATTTGGTAGAGCCCACTAAGGAGTAATGAAAATGAAAGAGTGAAAGTCAAGCTTTATTTAAGTTTCACGTACAGTATCAGACCAGTAGAATAATCCCATAGCCAGATGGGTCCTGTCCTTTTTCATTTGGTTTCGTTATGACCTCACAAACAGGATTGCTCTGAATGCGAGGAAATAAGCTATCAGAATCTGATTGTTTGATTTATAAGAGGACAAGACCAAACATTTGTATTTCTGGATGTCGTATTGCTGATATAATGGTAGCTGAATTGTCAGATTACTGTTTAGACACTTCTTATGAAAGTTTAAACCTTATATATTTGCATGTTTAAGTTTTATTTGCCTGCAGTTCGGAAATGAAACTCTTCAGCCTGGAGAATGCATAGAGAATGCATGTGTCTGGGCATCTCTATCTGGGCTCTGATTTGCCCTGGGTTAAACGGGACATGGCTGACGGAGCATTGGTAGAACTGCACTAGAACTTGTAAGCTACAGGACTGCTTGTGTGATCTGCTAGTGAGCTATGCAAGAGTGGACAGCTGAACCCCGCAGGCCCAGGGAGTCGCCTTCTGCTGGAACAGCAGATGGAGATCAGCCAGCAGTAACTCTGAGCATCTTGATCCTCCTGGGAGACCAACCAATTAACAGTCTCCATATTAGGGTCCTCCTCATCTATCACCTACGCCTGGGCAAGGTATTAGTGACTTATTCACCAGACTGTCCTCCTTGTCTTTCTTCTTGCACCTCAAATATGACTTACCAGCTGTTCAGTTGTCTCCCTAAACTCTCCACCAGTATTTTACAAGATTGGTAATGGTCTGTCTGTTTATGGCTGAAGACTGTTTATGAGGTCCTGAACCACATCTGCCCCAAGAAACAGGAATTAATACCCTCTATCTGTTATTTCAAAACACTTCCTAGCACCAAATACTTATTTATATATTTTTATATAGTTATTTCCTACCCTGTCCAGCTCTTTGGCTTCTCCACAAAAGACTAAGTCCCTGCTTGAGCAGAAAGGAAAGTAGAAAGGACTGGGCATTGTTCTGAAATGAAAACCCAAAGTCAGGATGACTCAGTGTGCAGAAATGAACTATAATTATATCTGTGGGTTTTCATTCACTGATTCAGCTCTTTTATCTTTATAAAGTTTGCCCAGAAAGCTTCTTTTCTGTGGAGGCCTCATTAAGGATATTTACAATGCCCATATTCTGACATTCTTCTGCTGTGCTGAAGGAGAAATGCACATTTCCCTATTAATAATTAAAAAAACAAGCTTGGGTTGCCCGGGACCAATGTTTTTCCTACCTTTAATTGTGTTTGCTCTACTCTATAGTTTCTAGTGGCGTTTCAAACGATGTGGGAATCATAACCCTACCAAAAGTTGCCTTCCTCTGTGTTTCCACCAATATTCAATGCTTGCTGGAAAGGGTGTCCCTTCTACAAGTTCATGCTGGATTCTTTCTCTCCCTCAATATGCTGTGGGTAACTCTGCAGCCATGAATTTGTGCCAGCAGAGGAGGCTTATGTAGTTCAAAAACCATACAGAATGCCTTCCACAGCGAGACTCAGCTCTGCATTTTAAGTTCTGGTTCAGCTATTTTGTCTCTTACAAAAGCAGAATTTGAAGTTCATACAATGTCATTTTGCTTTAGGTTTCGTGAATGCTGAAGGGAAATTTTGTTCCCCAATAAAAAAATTCAGTATTTTGCTATGTTTGCATAAAAAATGCTGTTCCCTATACGTTTTCCTTCCTCTGGTGATGCACTTCATGGCACTCACAGAAAACTACAAGAGTTCACACTCTTTCTAACTAGGAAAAAAACCCCCACTTTCTGAGAATCATAATGGATAAGCCAGGATGAGGCAAGAAATGGAAGAAGCATCTCAAGTGTTGCATGCTCTTTACTAATAATAAGCAGGATCTAAGCACATGGAAGTATTTTAGCATTTCATATTTCAAGCAGACAAAATTAGATGGGGACCTAGAGCTCATTAAGAAACATGAGACTGATTACACTGCACTGTGCCTTTGCTCCTGAAGAGCATAATTTCATTAAATCTTGCTTTTTATAAACACTTCTCTCAGCTCCTTGTCACTCAATCCAAACACATGTAAACAGAAGAAAACATTCCTTCTCTATCCCACTCTCACATTTCACATTTTATAATGGAGACGTCACTTCTTATCTCAGATTAATGTCTACGTACACAGCAGACTATCAATATCTTTAGACTAAATGAATCCATTAAGGGTGACCCTGTAAATGTTATTAGATGCTCTAACCTGTAACTATGTCCCTAGACACTCCATGCTATCATAGAGCTAAAGCACTTGCTTGCAGGCTGCAGCTGTCACAGCAGAAAAAGCTCCACTGTATTAATAACTGATAAGTAGGGTCCTGCAGTCAACTGAGCTATTTAATTCAGGAATTACCACATTTTACCTTTCATTAATCTCATTATATACCAGAAGCTACCTGTAAAAAGCCTCTCTTTGACCAAAGCATCTTGAATTCATTCACTGAACACAAAACCATGGATTCCTGCAAGTTTCAGCTGTCAGTCAAGGGTGCTGATAGCAAAGGAAAAGCATTGTGATGTAGTGGGCTTTTTAGGGTACAGCTTCATGTTGAGCTGTAGAGACTCAGCTGCAGTCTGCTGCCAAAGTGCTGATCCTGCTCTTCCTTTCTCCTGGCTCTGCCTCCCATCCTTGCATTAGCAATCACATGATCACATGGTAATTTGGATCAGTTCACTGATCCCATGGGAAATGCATCCACATCCTGTTGGATTAATTTCCTGTGGCAGCAGTGTCTGGGTGTCATGCAGGAGAGACGCTGTGTGTGTGTGGGAAGAACGCCAGCACACCCATCGATTGGTAGCCCACAGTTAGCTCAGACGAGGCAGAAGGTGAAACTCCATCCAGAACGTCCTGTGCGGAACAGGATGGTATCTCCAGTTCTTTCATACCATGAAATCTGCCTTCTCAGATTACAGCCATGAATGTTCTCACATGATTTAAGCACACAACTACATATCTGGAGCAGAGCAGGTACAGAAGAAAGCAGTGAAGGAACAATTTCACTACCACTAAGCCTCTTTGCTAGGTCATACGGGGATCCTCAATACTTAGGAACACCAGGGAAAGCCCCAAAATTTAACGACAACTGAAAAGAGAGAAATCACAGACAGCCCCAAAATCATGAGTTCAGTATTTTGGTAGAATTTCTATTAGAAATATAAATTACAGTGTAATTTAAACTATAACATAAACTGTCTAACATTTGAACCTGCCATTGCTCTCACCAGGTCTGTGTGTGGGACAGTTATATCCTATAATATCTGTGCCCCCACAAAACTGAAGATTCCGTGGATGTGCCTTCCCACTCTCACCATAGTTCCCATCCCACAACCTTCTAAAAGTAGTCACCCAGTAAATTCCTGTAGCGCTTATGGTGCCCTGACATGCTCCAGTCATCTTCCACCTCCTCCTGCAGACCTTTCATTCACAAAATCTGCTGCAGCCTCTCACTAGCACCTTTGGCAAGAACCCAAAGCCTCTTGCTCCTTTGGCATCTACTATGGCCAGTTCAGTTTTCCTCCAATCTTTTTCATAAAAGCCAGATTCCTAGGGATTTTGGACTGAGCTTCTCTCTTTTTCCAGCTGAGATAGTCAGCACCTGATACTTTACTGGCAAAGAAAAGCAGATTTTACTGCTTCGCATCAGCATCTTCCCCAGTATTCCTTCCCACTTAGAAATAAATGTTCAGGGGGAGTTAAGGGCTCTAGGCTCACATTAACACTGCAGTGGAGTAGCAGAGCTGCACAAACATCCCACCCCTCTGTCTCCTGATAGCAGAGGGATTTGCTCAGTGCCACAGCTACTTGTAGAAATTGTCAGAGGGACATACAGGAGTCCTCATATCTACATCTACTTTCTGATGACACTTAAATGAGAACTACACAGATAAGCCCCTGAATCTGCTCCCAAGAATTATCTGGACTGGCAGCAAGAAATTGAGAGATGACCCTGTTGGAGTCCTTGTGTACACACTTATTTATGCTACATGCAAATTTCTGCTGCGCTCAGTGTGCAGAACTCACCTGGACCATTTGTTTCCCCTGGATCAGGTTCTTCTCTTCATACTGTAATTGTCTTACACATCTACGCTCACTTCTGCTCATTCTGCCTCTTGCACCTGGAATAGATCCTGTCCCCAATGGCACCTTTCTCACAAATGTAAGTTCATGACCTTCCTTGCACTTCCCTTGAGAAGCTCTCCAGTGCCAACACGCCACCTGCATACGGAAAGGCGCTGTAGTTAATGTACACCAAGAGGTTCAGGCAAAGCACACCGGTAACAGTGGAAAGACTTATCAACTTCACTGGACTTTTGCTTTCTGCTATTTGTAGGTAGTATGGAGACCCCTCATGGCACTTTGTTTTTCTCTCATACAGAGGCTGACAGTATAGCCACTGGCTGCTGACTTCCACGAGCAGTTTTCTTAAGACTATAATGCAGGTCTATTCTCGCATTTATGGGTAAGCTGTTCTGTATTACCACTCAAGGATCTCAATCTTCCAACAGAAACACAAAAACAAGTTAGGCAACAAGTCAGGAGAGCAAGCAAGATCATCAGCTGTGTGCTGCGTGTCCGGACACTGGGATAGCTGTCTGCTCAGAAGCTGATGTAGTGGAGAAATGGTGAGCCCCAATTGCAAGGAATGCATGAAATAAACAGCCCAAACTGAAGAAACAAACCAACCAACCCACCCCATCCTGGTTTTCTGCAGTTCAGTCAGAACAGAAACATGGAGTGGATTAGGATGGAAGGGACCTTAAAGATCATCTAGTTCAAAACCCCTCATCACGGGCAGATTTACCTCTCACTAGAACAGGTTGCTGAGAGCCTGCACCAAATCTGGCCTTCAACACTACCAGGGAGGAGGCATCCACAACATCCATGGCAACCTTACCACTATGATAGGACGACATGTCTTCCTAAGATCTAAATGATGATGATGACTGCAGCCTGGTCACATCCAGAGGAGAGGAAATGATCCTGAAAACAGCATAACCATTAGTCTCATATTCCTGCTCCCTGCAGAGCAGCGGAAGTCCAGGGTGCCAATTTTGAGGATCTGGAGGTGCTCTCACCACCCCAGTCTAACCCCTCACTATATCTGTGCTCAGTTACTCAACTGCAGTCCCCCACTCCCTATACCCAGGGCCGGGTTCAGCACTCAGGCAGGCAGGCCCTGCCAACATTTTTCACCCACAGTTCTAACACCAGGAAATGCCTGAAGCAGTGTTGCCCTCTTGCCCTCCCATGTCTGGCATCAGATTTCAGTAAAAATGCATTCATTTACCCTTCATTCAGTTAGATGGTTCCAGAACCAACACCAGCACTGTTGAGCTAAGCACCAGCCTGAAGGAGCTGCATCAGTTGAATTAACCTTTACTTGAAATGTTTTTGTAAGGTAAGACCTTTAGGAAATAGGACACCCATCTAAGTAGTAGACATTTCCCATTGTTACTACCACAGCTCCAGAAGCACTGATTTTTTGGGTTGGGTTTGATTTTTTTTTCCTTTAGATTTATCAGACTCAAAGTAAAGTCTTTCCCCGCTGCAGGAACTGGAGGGGCTGTGATAGAAAGCAACTCTAACAAGGGCATACAATGCAGTCAGCTGAATTTCACAGAACAAACTCGATTTCACACAAGCAGACAGCAGAGATTTCATCTTAATCTCATCAGGATTTTATTTGCCACTAACAGCAGAAACAGGTCAAACAAGGGACTGCAGCAGCAGCTTGAGAGTACCTGCCGTGCAAGTACTTCATGCTGAGCTCTTGTGTAGTTTGTATTGAGTTTTTAGTTAGCTGTGCAGCTTCTGCAGGTTTAATTTTTTCACCTCCAAAATACAGCAATGGTTTGAAGAGAGCAGAGCAACTGACCCCACAGATAGTCTCCTTAAGAGTGCTTCAGAAGGTCAGTTAGAGACATTTTGACATCACAGACAAAGCCAGTTTCTCTTTCCAGTACTTCTGCTGGCAAAGGCAAACCTATCTACTTAGCTTCTGCAATTATGA
Source organism: Upupa epops (assembly GCA_013397515.1). NCBI lineage: Eukaryota > Metazoa > Chordata > Aves > Bucerotiformes > Upupidae > Upupa > Upupa epops. The sequence continues at coordinate 588,747 of VZRI01000172.1, forward strand.
GGATTCTTTTAGGATGCAGCCAGTGGCAGTTGTAGCACCGCTCAAGGTTGTCCTGTCAGTGTTTGGCATGTCAGCACAAAGGACATAACAAGCTGGACCCTTTAAAACAGCTCAGGTGGCTTTGCTGTGTCCAGCCCAGCTGCTATCCAGAAAAGCCATTATAGAGGCTACACAGGGAAAATTTGTGCCTGCTGTACACAGGCTTCACATGTAAGGGCTCACTACCTTCTCTCCACCTTTTGTCCAAGCTTGCTCAAGCTCTGCTGAAAGAAACCTCCCAGCCTTTCACCAAGCTCTCTTATGAAAGATGCACCCATCCTCTCCAAAAAGCTGACAAATCAAATTCATCCACTGCCTGCTTTTTCCTCAACTGCCCTCCCTTCCCCCTGCCATAGAGCCCACACACTGCTGAGAGCTTCTAAGCAATGAGCTAGGCACCAGCAGTGGGTGGCCATAGGTCTTCACACGCACAGTTTAGAACATACTTGTGATTTGGGAAAGCATGTTGCTACTCCTTGAAAAACACAGGTTGTGTTTTGTTCATCTTTTTCTCCTCTCTCCTCCATAGGCAGAGAGTTAAACCTCAGTGACATGGAAGAGCTAAGCACCTATCACCAGCTGGCTGTGCAGGGCCAGCCCTGGAACAAGCTGTTAGTGAAGCAAAAAGTTTTAGATCCAAGGATGGCAGGGCACCAGCTCCTAAGGCTCAGAGGTGATTTTCAGCTGCAGTAGCTCCCAGCATCTTGAGATGTCAGGAAAGACTCCACCCTAGACTTACACTATCAAACTCCCTTTCTCAAGTGTTTTAATGGGAAAAGGACTCTGATCTCTCTAGACAGGAGAATTTAAGGGCCAGCAACTGGAGTGGGAACCAGGGTCCCACACATCTGCAGTACCAGCAACATTACTTGATGCATCACTGAATGATCAGCTGCGAGTATCAAGCTAGGCTTGATAGAGCAAGTAAAATAGAGCAAAGCAGTGGGAAGTCAGTACCAAAGCAGCTATAAGACTGGCCAGGCTGGTAGAGAGGCCAGGGAGTCCCAGCTGCTGATTAAAGTTAAAGGCAGGGATCTAAATAAATACAGGATTCAGCAAAGGAACACGCAAGCCACTGGCACTCCAGAATGTGGTCCACAGGGCTACAGAACCACACTGAGCTGCAAAATGTAGTCTTCCATACCTTATTTTGATGGATGTTACAGAGAAAAAAACACGGCTTAAGTGACCAGAGCACAGGGGTGACAGAGAGGTGGTATCAGGTTGTTAACATGCAACTGTAAGGTGATCCTCTCATAACACTTCCATTTCTTGGTTACAACAAGTTTTATTGCTGGTGCTTATTCCAAACATCATCTGCCATTGTCCGTTTACCCGAGTGAACGGATCGATATGTTTCCTTTTAAACATAACAGCAGTTAAGTGGTCAGTTCACAGGCACATAAAACACTACTACAGCGCATGTCCAGGTGACTGCCACGTGGAGTACAGGCAGCATTTGAATCTGAACAACGCCAGAGCGTTTCTCGCATCATCTCTGAAGTAGTACAAAAAGGACTGAAGGCACATGTGACCTGCTGCTTTCAAGTAACAGTGAGGCTAAAGAGGTCGTGCAGGCAGTTTGGCTTCAATTAATATTTCTTGTCAATACTTGCTTTTCATGATATAAAATTGAAATGCAGTATAAAAACACTTCCTTTCGCAGGGTTTAGTAGTGCTGAGTGTAATTTCAATATTTTAATGCTGTGGTATTTAATGCTGAGGTACGTTAAGAGTGCAAATTCTGCTGGCATTTCTTCAGGATACCACATTCAGCAGGAGACAGTAATATTTTCATCTTGCTTCTCAAGTGAGGTTGCATTTTAAAACAGTTTTTCTTAACCTCTCCTATGTGAGATGCTATCCAGAGGTGTTACAGATAACTACGCCCGCAGTAAGAAGAACTGGGTTAACATGATACCATCATTTACAAACACTCCTTGGCTACACCTTTCACATCTGAGAGACAGCTTCATCTTTGTTTACATAGGCATCACCAGCCTCCTCCTTTTTGGCTTGTTTCTTCTCTTCTTCATCGAGTTGGGCTTCAATCTCATTTGGATCAATGTAGGTATAAAAGTAAGCCATGACAGCAAAAATGATGCACACTGCCAACAGCAAGGCAGCAAACAGCACATACTCTGCCCACTGTAAAACAAACAGGGTAGCTGTCAGTATTCATTCCTCAGAAAGATGACATCATCTGACTCTTCGCAAGAAATGGATTTAAGCCCCATTATGAAACCAAGGTCATGGGCTTGGCAACGTTTGGTTAATTGGTTAAAGGCCTTTTCCTACCTAACAAGGAACAAGGATTTCATTACTTAAGGGACTAAGTGTTAGATGTATATAATGCATGGGGCAACTCTGAACTGAGGCCCTTTCAGCACTTCTGTCTTCATTAAAAAAAAATAGTTGACAATGCTGAATATTATCTACTGTTCTCTTTTCCTGGAGTCATGGGAGAGGACTAGAAGACTGAAAAGGAAACCCTGTCCTTTCTTTTGGTCAGGTAATCTTGTTTTACCCCAGGCTGGCAGCAATCTTCTTTGGTCAGTAGAAACTTTGACTACTGACCTCAAATCTGGGTAGAAAGCAAGACCAGGAGCTCTGGTCTGAAAGTGCTATCTCTACCTGCGAAGCCTCAACAGCTATTTTCTGCTCTTTTCTAGTTAACTGATCCAAAATGATGATTGCAAGACGAGTTTTAAAACACAGGCTTTTCCCTCCACCAGAGGTTCTATTTTGGTTCATTAGGGAATACCACTACTAGTCTGAGAAAGGGCCGTCCAAGTTCTCTTCACCAGAATCACAGCTTTGATGGCCCCGAGAATGAGATTTAAAGCCAGTGGAACCAGCAGAAGGGGTGTGTCCCAGCCAAGTTCCACAGGCAAAGGATCACTGGCAGTGGACTAAGTTTTGGTAGGTTTTAATCCCATTAGTCTAGAATTCCTGCACAGAAATTCACAGCCTTTCCCACACAAGGAGAAAACTTATCTAGAGATGCTAGAAACTGATGCTTGCAAGTTACAGTCTGATTGAGCAAGGAGTTAAGAATGGCAAAATGATCTATAAAATCAGGTAGAAACCTTCATTGAGAAGGTATTTGTTAAAGTTTTCTGAAGTTCCATGTGTGTACACACATTGGGGTAGGACTAGAGAAAATGTCCAACCAAAACCTTAGAAGCAGCTCTAGGAGACAAGATACCACCCCGATGTCAACAGCCCTCAACTTTAGTTTTAATCCAAATGGATTGTGAAGAGTCATAATTGTTACTAATTTTAACAAGATTATCCAACTGACTGGTACTCCTATAGCCAACACTGACCTCCTGAATTCCCATAATAAATGCATATAATTCCCCTTTCTCTTCCTTTTGGGAAGGGAGAGGTTAATAGAAAATATGTCATCTAGTGCCCTGCTCAGCCCCAACCCTTGATAATCTGCTTTCTTGTAGTGTAATGGAGTACCACACGGATCGCTTGTGTGCTCACCTGTTCACTGAGTTTGGATGCTCCAGCCACAATAAGGACAATGATGTTACCAACAGCCACAGTCAGCAGCCATCCCGCCTGCAGCACTGCCTTCATATTAGATGGGGCCTATAGAAGTAAAGCACATGAGTTGCAGTCAAAGGCTTCTATTACTCATTTTCTGATGTTTACAGCATTCTTTACATTACAAGATTCATTCACGAGGAGGGGAGGTGCATTTCTTTGTTAGGTTGGGGTAGAGGTTAACTAAAAATGAACTAAAGAACTATGCAGGTCTGGAAAAGATTTGAGTATAGCTATAACTTAACGTGCATCAACTAACATGGTTTATCTCAGTCACATAGGATACACTTCAAGTGAAAAAAATGGAGTGTCATAGTCTAGCAAGCCACGTGTTACAAAATTCCCCCCATCTCTGCAGCTTACAGACTCAATTCTGAGTAAGAAGCAAAAAGGGAATTAAGAGCATATAATTAAACTGTTTCTAAGGGCTATATGAAGGAAACTGATGTGGAAAAAAAGGAGTCAGTACTTGTTCATTTGTATTTGAAGGCTCTGTTTTCATTTTGCAGCAGCAGGACAGTTCCACTTATTTTCAATTGAAAGTCATATGGGAGAAGGAGGTTTGAGGACCAGTAGTCAAGTTTCCAAATAATATAATTAATTCACTGTAGCTTCATAGAAAAATATACTATTGGAACAAGGTCAACTTGCACCAGCCTGTAGTTCTGCTAAGCAGCTCTGAAGGACATCACTCTTGCACGGAGCAATACATAACCACTCCTTAAAACCAACATCACAGATCTTACTGTATTAAGGATCCTGATACAAAGTAAGACTCCAAAAGAGTCAAACCTACCTGTGAGTATGAAAACTCCAGCCCAGTGACAGAGAACACTACTTCTGCACATGTAAGAATAAAATACTGAGGGATTTGCCAAGCCATATGGACTGTATTGGGAGCGATATCTTCAGAATATGCTAAATCAAGATTGCCTCTAGTACACTGAAAATTAGAATAGCTCATTAGGAACAGTGATAAAGAGTCGGTAAACTAAAAACATGCTAAACAGCTCTGTAATCTCTTTATATTCTGAGTAAATTGAGTAAATAAATATTGTATAACTAAGTATGTAGTGTTCATCTAAAGTTATTTTACAGCACATTTGGCAGAAATTCTTAGTGGCTAAATAAAAGGTAATGATAATAAAGATAGTTAAGGTCATTAGTGATTAACATCATTCTTGCATTATATAATTATTATTCACATAATTCTTTCATTTAATGGTTTTTATGCTCAGTTTAACACACCAGGCTTCTATCACATGTACAATTAAGTGCAAAAACGTTCAAGTTTTTTAACTAAATATAGGCATGAAAAGTAATTGTCTGTTGTCCATCCAACATCACTGGCGACTCACCCCGTTAATTATAACTGTATAGGCACTGGCAAATCCAAATGACTCTTGGGTAGTCAAACAGGAAGATAAATTGCTAAGCAGCGTAACCTTAATGAGGTCTTTTCTGGAAAAGAAAAGGCCGCATACAGAGTTCACATAGTTCAGACCATATACAATTTCAGGTATTATAAGAAAAAAAAGTCCTGTGCCCTTTTTCAATCTAAATGATTAAAGGAAAATGCTCACCTTCCTCCTGCAAAGAGGCTGTAATTACTGGCAGAAAGATACCTGATTGTTCCAAAATCAGTGTCACCCATAGTGACGTTGACAGCACCCGGCAAATTGTTTAGGAACCTTTAAAAAGCAAAAGGGAGACCACACTAAACAAACTACACATAAGCCAAAGTGTACAGGTTTTACTCTTAATGACACTGGCAACACCAGCATCAAGCCTTCCACTTTCCTTTTTGTCAGTTAAAACTTCCAGAAGTACTTCAAACCATAGTGCGATTAATCAACCTACATCACCCCACCGTCTGCTTCGGAGAAAGCCCGAAGCAAGTCCCTACTACAACCCACTAAGTGCATTTGCAACTGAAAGAGGCTCAGAACAAGCAAAGCAGTAGGGTACATCTTACCCAAGATTAAAAAGGAGTTACAGACTCAAACTGTGCTGATTCTACGAACAGTTGTCTAGACAACGAAGCAAAACATACACTTACAATTTTAGCTAAATTACAGCTAAAATATAGTTTAGATGCAAGATATCGTAGATGAGCCACACTCAAGTAGTTCTTAGAGCCCCTAAATATAAAGTGAACTGCCCACCAGATGGGAGAGATCCTACAGCATCAGATACTATGTTAAGCAAGAAGAGTCCACCTAGAGGCAGATTGAAGAGACAGTCACATTACCGCCAGAATTTAAGAGCAAACTCAACTCTACCTGATGAGATTATTTCCTTCTTCTGGTTTTGACGTGGTATTGTCAAACAGCTGGTGGAAGAGATCATTATCAAGATGTTTCATTGGCATCAGTGAACAGCTTAAACGTGCACTATTACATAGCAGTGAGGATTAACAGAAGATCCCTTTCAGGATCCTCACAGGATATTTGGCCACTAGAAAACACTGTACAAACACACATTTAAATCTTGGCAGTGAACATGACAGTTACCCCTTTCACCACTTGTTTTCTTTTAAAAAGGCAGAAAATTAACAACCAAGCCCAAACATCCTGGCCTGTTCTCCACAGTCTCACTGTTACAACAGAGAAGGGGAGAGGCAGAAAACAAGAGGAAAACTAGTCCTAGAGCTTGCCCTCTCAGCTTCACATACTATACAGATAGCTGCTGAGACATTGATGTCTATTTTGAGAAATAAGACGACTTACCAATCTGGCAACAATGCCTGTCTCATCTCTTGTAATTCCAAGACTGTGACGCTTTCCCCCTGGCAACTGGATATTTTCAGTTATGCTGCCATTTCCAAAAGTTACTGTGAACGATCGCAACTGAGAAGTCTCAAACGTCATGTAGCCAGTCTACAAAGAAAAACAGATTGCTAGGCTCTGCTGCGCAACTGTCTACACGTTTGAGCAAGTGTTACTGACTCCGGGAGGTCAGGAGTTTACATGTGTGCTACTTCACAAGTGCCAGAAATGATGAGCATCTCCTGACTTGCTTTCTGCATCAAGCACTCATTTAATTTGATCATTACTTTAAAATATTTTTTTCCTGTTACACAAGCTTCAAAGGTTCTCTTAAACTTTAGGAAACACCTGTTACATTTTCCTCTGCATTTCTAAATCCAGATAAATCAGGGTTACCAGCATCAAGTAAAATTCTGTTTAGCTACAGAGGCAGCATGAGTGTAAGATGCAGCATTTCCCAAACCACAGCACCTCCTGAGAGATGCAAATTCAAGCTGCATCTTTACAGTTTCAGCTTAACAGGAGTTCCTTTTACCAGGATATGCTTTAAGTAGTCTAAATATTTAAAATTCATAAACTTGCTCATGTAACACTGAATAATCCTTGTGGTTTCTAGGGTATTCCAATCAAAAACTTAGGGATAAGATGTCTGTAACAGCAAACAGAACATCTTACACCCTTCATTTTCAGGTACACATCATAGTTATATTAATTCAACATCAGCACACAATTTAGTTGCTCTTGCTTGCTCTTCACAACTGTTTCCATGCAAGGCGAATTTGAAAAGATAAGGGATACATTTTGTCTTTATGAAAGCAGCACTGCAGGTTATCAGAACACACTTTCTAACATCCATTATTTCTAACATCTTCACCTCCCTTATGAGGAAAGGCTGAGGGAGCTGGGTCTCTTGAGCTTGGAGGAGGCTTGGAGGAGGGGACCTCATTCATGTCTATGAATATGTGAGGGGTGGGTGTCAGGAGGATGGAACGAGGCTCTTCTCAAGGTTGTCTAGTGATAGGACAAGGGGAACAGAGAAGGTTCCATATCAATTATCAGAAGGAACTTCTTCACAGTGAGGGTAACGGAGCATTGGAACAGGCTGCCCAGGGGGGTTGTGGAGTCGTCTTCTCTGGAGACATTCCAGACCTGCCTGAATCTGTTCCTGTGCGACTTGATCCAGGTGATCCTACTGTGGCAGGGGGATTGGACTGGATGATCTTTCCAGGTCCCTTCCAATCCCTAATTATTCTATGATTATTATAAAATGTTCATCAGCTCCAATACATTTTACTGTCAATAGGACTAGTAAGGTTGTGCTGCAATAGAAACTGAAGAGGCCTTTGACAGAAAAATCTGAAAGACTGACAGATCTGGTGCAGGCACAGAAGTTCTCTGTTCATGTGAATGGCTACTCACAAGCAAGAGCGGTGACTTACTAATGCTGAATGGACTTCTACTGAAGGAAGAGATGCTTTTGCTGTTAAAATTCTGTTAAAATTGGCACCTTTTCAGCAAGAGGGAGATTTTCCATTAGTTCAAAATCACTATTAAGTCTAAGAGTTTAAATAAAATCAATCCACTCATGCCAAAACGAATCAGTACTGTATTGAAATAGCATTTCTCCATTCACTGTGCTTTCGGTAACAATTCATTTCACAACATGGAAAAAAACCCTTTCAGGTTAAGAGGAAAGGCAGAATCCACTTTGAGGGACTACTTAAGAATCACTTTGTCTAACTCTATTGGAATCAATTTTTCATTTTTAATTTCATAGTCCCCATCTCCCCCGACTTACTGACTCCATTGATTCCACGGTCACATTTGCAAGCTGAGGTTGAAACCGAACTGCTGCGGCATCATGACCTAGGTTTATTATTTTGATTTGAGATTGCCCCTCTGCAGGGAAAACTGGAAGAGTTTTCTGCAGGAGAGAAGAAAAAATTAGAATCAGTGCACTATCCTAAGTCACATGGAAAGGTTTCTAGGATTATCTTATGGTTAAGATTGGCATGATGATCCATGATTGACAGGAGGACAACTTCAATAAGGGGTTTTGTTACTAGTCTCATAAGCTGCCTTATGCTTTTCTGAGGTAGCAGTATCTCATTCACAGCAATGCCTCCATGGTCAGATGTGGTTTCTCTTTGGTCATGACCTGTAGCACGATAGTGCATGAAGACAGACAAGCACACCTGGGTAGCTACTCAGATGTTAGACTCAGTGGAACACCTCCCAGAGATGCTGCCAATGCCCTATCTTCAACTAGTTTGAGTATGACATCTTCCTTTGGGACAAAGTAGTTTAGATGTAGTGAATCCTGCTTTAGACAGTCATCATCTTTGCTGAAGAAGGAAGGATAATCACCAGCATGGGCAATTACTACCACATGAGATCAGAGATATAAAGGAAGCCCTGCTAAGCCAAACAAGTACCTGTTTTTCAGCTCTTACTCTCTGTTTAAACACCCAAGATTGCCCTTAATGCATGATTTATGTTATGGTAGACAAGATGTTCTGCAGGACGGTGTTCATAGGTAATCACACTATTGCAACATTAATATTTGCCCTCCCTCCACTTCTGTGCTCATAGGCTTGATTCCAAGTTTACAAGTCTTGGCTCGTTTTCCCCTTGAACACACTTAGTTCTGTATTTGCACCTGCAAATTAATAGTAAATACTTGCACAGGACTGAACTTACATCTATTTGTACTTGCACAAGGGTGGCAGCAACAAAAGCCAAAGATGCAAGGAACATACCAACCGTGATCTTCCTCAGGGGCCTAGGTACAAAAACACACACACGAGTATCAAAGCCAAATATTAGTTCAAAGCTGTTGGTTGTTTTCTTTCTGCAGTGAGGAAGCTCAAGTGGCCATAGCTAGCACTTCATCACCATTTGAAAGGCTGATGATGTTGCAGAAAGTGTTCTGCTAAGCTAGGTACCTTTCAATTCAGTTACACTATAAGGAAACATTTCCTGCAGCATCTTGAACTTGCTACCCCATTGACAATACCCTGCTGCTTCATCCCTAGCTGAATGCTTCCTCTTGTCACATTAGGGCTAGAAAAGCAGTTTAAAGAAAGCACTGCAAAGAGCATCCTGGTGAAGATAGGCAAGTACATAGACTTACGTAAAATTGATCTTGCATTTCTTGATTAAAGGATAAATCAAAGCATCTACGACTGGGACCATTATAATAATCAGGATTGGATTCACAGTCTGTTGAAGAACATTAAAAAGAAGATAAGAAACCTCTCAAACTGTATTTTAAGGGCCAGTTTAAAAATTAAATCTTTGGGAAATACTTAAACTAGAAGACAGAAGATTACTGTACCTGCATTTGGTCTGGCTGAATCTGAATAGATCCCTGGTGAATCAATAAAAATAGGTTTTAATATGACAACTAGAATGGACTGAAAATGTTACTTAGAAAAACAGCAATAAAAAGTAACCTACAAAATTCCCATCCATTGTTGTGGCTTGCAGTGTCCATCTTGACCCCTTAAGAGAAGAAAAGATAGTTAAACACCGTAAGAAAATGAAGATGTCGAACACTCTTCAGATTTGTAATGTTTTCTTAAGTGCTGGGAAAGACATGAAATACAAGAAAATGAAAAGGCTATGGTGCTACCAGAGTATTCCCTCTCTGCAATGAAAACATTAGAACAAAGGGATCCTTGGGGCCCATTTCAGTTTATTAGTGTCACAACCTAGAGTAGAAGATAATTTGGATGTAGGGGTTAGCTGGAGAGATGGCAGGGACATCCTGCACACTGCCACGTGCGGTGCATAGGAGCCTCCTGAGTGCCTTTGTACCACCTGCCTGAGCTGGAGAACCCCACACCGCTGACATGGCCACCCTTCCTTCACACAGCCCAACAGTGAGCAGTGACAGCAAGGACTCCACCCCATAATTTCCGTCCTGAGCCCAGGGTGAAACAGGCACCTGCACTGCTGCATCTGTGGCAAAAGCTTTTGATCACCCATGATGTACTTCTGCCTGACATGAGTTATTCTTCGTGTCATGAGTATTTAGTACTCCATTTCATAGCAGCATTGTCTGTGTGTAAGAGGTCATACACAGTTACAGCTCACTTGGTAATAAACTACACTGGCACAGCCTAGGCAATCTGGATCCCAAGTTTCCTACAGTCTGCCTTGGATAAGGCTTTCAGATCCCTATTCTCTCAGATACCCTCCTGAATTAATCCTTCAACACTTAACTATGGATGCTTGCTTTCATGAGTGCCGAGCACCTGGTCCACCAAGTGACCAGGAGTTACAGGCCTGTAGGCTTGCTTGAGTGTGTGTGAGGCACTTACAAGTTTGAGTGGTCAAGCAAACTGGCAGGCAGTCCTGATTCTCCAGAGCATTTACACTAGTACCCTACATTTTCATCTCACAACTGACAGTGGAGGCATCATTAAAACTCAGATTTAAATTACTGTTTCATCCTTCAAGTCATGGTTGATAAAACCATGGAGAGGCCTCAGTCACAGGGTCAGACCTGAGCACGTCCAGCTATACTGAGCTTCCCCCTGGCTGCAAAGTGTTCTGTGCTAACATGACTCTGTAACTGCCCCTTTGAATTAGGAGAAGCTTAAAGGACTTAAAATTCATGTTCTGCCTTCTCACAGACACTTTTATGTCTGCTCTGAGTACATGGAGAGACATAGTAGACATTTATTGCCAAGCTAAGCAATTTCTACTGTACCTGCTGATCAAAGAGCGCCCAGAACATTGGGAGAGGGATGTAGAGGAAGAGTACTTTCAACACCATCTTAGTCTGAGCAATCAGCCGTTTCTGGAGCAGACGAGAATTACACAAGAGCAATTGATCAACAAAATGAGACATTCACAAGTCACCATTCATAGCACAGCAACAGGTTGTGTGCAACACAAGGCTGTGTTTTTTAAACAGAAATCAGCAGGAGTACACACAACACCAACTCTGCTGGCACGCATGGGATGGGCTGCCAGCTAAAAGGTGACGCTGATGTCAGAGACCCGTGCCCCTTGGCATGCATACTGACGGCAGCACGCGATTTGGCATATGGTGCTGCATTATTTGTCTAGGAAGGAACTGTTTGAACAATAGGTGACCAAGGAGTGTGATTACACCTAAAAATTAATGTAGATGAAAAGAAAATAAAGAACACAGCTACTGACAACAGGACAGGGTGTAAGGGATGTGACTGGAGACTATGGGACTCTGAGAAGAGAGCTATGGGTTCTCAGAATCATGGTTATGAGCTCTTACTGAGGCTGGGGGCATGCAGTGCTTACCCACTGAAGCTGAAATCCCTAAGCAGAACTCCGCAGTCTGATCCCAAGCCAAGTGTTACAGCTCATGACAATTAAAACCATGCCCATTTTTGCCTTCTGCAGTCACTAAACCAGCATTTTTTTTAGGCCATCAGTAAACATCAAGAGAACCCAAAAGGTTTACATCTTCTCATCTCCCTTGAGTTTCCCTGGGCAGCCTATGATCTCACAAATCATCAGCCTACTGCCCTGCTGAACTAATAACCTATAACCCTGGAAGCACTGATGTTTGGCCAGACCATTCACTTCTAAATGATGGAGAGGCCTAAAACTATTTGCCCAGCACTGGAGATCTTGGATGAGAGCAGACAAGAGTGTCAGGGGGATGTCACAGCACAAGTGCTCATGCAGTACTTACATCATACTTCTCACTTGCCCAGTCTAGCCAGTGTTCTCTCTTGGGGTACTGCTTGCTACGATGCCGAAACCTGTTTTTGATTGCAAACTGAGGAGAGAGAGGATTTTCTTAATTAGCATAATTGTTTATAAATTAAATAAGCTGTTTTATCATGACAGATGTCACTCCTGCTTCTAGAGTTTAGAGGATGCTAAAGGTGACTTATTTCCATCAGCAGCTCTGAGCACTTGGTGGAATATTGCATATCCAGGGGAGCATGAACCCAGGATGTCAAAGTTGAGGCACTGCAAGGCTGGGCCACACAGCGGCTCTACGTGAGTGGCTACTCATCTACTCATGTAGATTGAGTTCCTTTCCTTGAGGGTTTGTACTTGCACAGTACCCTCTGATCTCCGCAATACAATGGGGATCAACGTATCTCCGCATCACGAATAACATTCTTTTAATAAGCAATAATTTTTGCTGACAAGATACACTGACAGCTCTGCTCTCGACTTGGGTCGAGGCAAGTTTGACTCTTACTACAGTGCTGCATAAAGCAGAACAAATAAGGAAGAAGGAAGAAATGGTTCCCAGGAGTTGGGATAATCTTTTACATGTCATTGACATCTTATTTCCTCCATGTATAAATTCTTACTAAACCAAGATACAGATAAATAGAAGACAGTCTGAATCTGGAGTTTTTGTGAAGGTCTTCTGTAAGAAAACATGCAGAATGTCAACAGCTTTATCATATTATGACAGACTTCTGATCTAGGTGAGTTAACTGAGCATTTATTGGTATCGTAGCAGGGTTTTTGGGAATCCAAACAGTTACTTACACCAATGCATTTGAAAACTTGAACCATTATATTTCCTTGAGGTCGAGCTTTCTTGTACATTCTACTTCCAGCTATGAACACAACTACAACACACAAACAGAAACCAAAAGCAACTCAGGATTAAAGTAGCAGCAAATAATTTAAGATTGAAATGGTAGCAGTCATGGGGTTACAGTGGGGTTACAGAGGGTAAGTCTCCTGAGAAGCAATTAAATTGCCTATTGGCACATTATCATTTGGTAAAAAAATCAATATCAGCAGGTGACTTCTGTTTAAGACAAAGGATTCAATCTGGAAACCTAGGGTAAATCATCAGTAAATAATAAGTAATCGCAGGACAGTCAAAACAAGGAGCACTCAGGACCTTTTCTCTGGCCTTGCTGTACCACATACTACAGCCTCAGAGGCTCCTTTTCAGCAGAGCAGGATGCCACAGCTCAGTCATACAGGAACACACAGATGTACTCTGCCTGAACTTTTAGGCTCAGTAGAATGTCCTCAGCTCCCACACTGAGATGTTTCCCAGCCTCACTCTCTCATGTGCAGGGCAGGACACAGGCAAACCCCCAAAGCTGTCTTAGGTTGGGTGCATGGGCAAGATTGGATCCCCAGCA
>VZRI01000172.1:602318-613160 GCA_013397515.1 Upupa epops
TGCTGTGGCACACACTGACATCCCTGTTACTCAGTCCTTGTGCTGCAGCAGAAAGGCCTGTGGAGTGACCCATAGCCCAGCTGGAAAAACACAGGTGTTTGCAAAACACCGAACACACCAGTACAGCATTTCTCCAGTGCAGGGACAACTACCGTTCACTATCCTGGGCTACAGATAGTTTGCAAGCCCCATGTTTTTTCAGAGACCTCACATGACATTCAGATCTTAGTTATACACCCCAGAAGTCAAAGAAATATAGACAGAAGTATTGCATATAGACAAATATACACATGATGTGCAGAGCTCAAGCATGTATTTGTGACTCTAAACAACCACACTAGTCTCTCCTGGCAAGCTTCTTCTGTAGAAGAGAGCTCCAGATTAATATCACCCAAGAAAAAAGATATTATCAGGTGTTAGTAGAGGCTGACATCTGGAGGTTTCTACCACTCATTTTCTGAGACTGTTGTGGCCTAATCACACCTGTAACTGAAGCAGCAAGATGGAAACAGTCCTACTTACCCAAAGAAATTGCCATGAGGGCAGCAGGGACTCCAAAAGCTAGTGGGTAACACCGCTGTTTGCTGTGAATGCCACACTCTTGAGCTGAAATACAAAGGAAGATTAGACAGAAGTCCCAGTCAGCACTGCCTGTGTTTTACATGGGGTTTCTGTTCTTTGCGTTCAGTGTTAACACCGGAGGGAGGGGTACATGAAAATCTCTGCTGACATTGACAGGGTGGACGATCAGTATCCAGCTGAACTTGCATCATTCCCCTTTTCAATAATGGGCCACAAAAATCCTAGAATAGTTCAGGTTGGAAGGGACCTGAGGGTCATCTGGGCCAACCATAGAGTATTCCCAGAACCAGAGAGTATTGCCAAGGATGGAGATTCTACCATTGCTCTGGTGTCAGTGCTCTGCCACCCTCACAGTGACAAGTGTTTCCTGATATTCAGAGGTACCCTCCTGTGTTTCACTTTGGGCCATAGCCTCTGTAACAGGACATTATTGTGAAGAGCCTGGCTGTCCTCTTTGCACCCTCCCTTTGTATATTTATTACACTAATAAGATTCATACTGAGCCTTCACTTCAAGGCTGGAAAGGAAGTTTAGATATAGTTTAACAATGAAAAGTTAAGGATCCTACTAGAATGGGAAAGGAACTAGTTTACAAGTTAGTTTACAAGTGTTTGGACAAGTTTATAAAGAAAGATGTAAGTAGCATAAGTAGCTCATTGAAAAAAATCCCAAACACCACAGCCCTTCACCCTCTGCAGTAATCAGCGATTTGACTTTGTAAACTTTATGCATACACCCTGATGCTGGGAGTGTGAACACTGCTACTGATAGAGAAAAGACTACATACAATTAATTTCTTCACTATACTCCTAACCCAAGAATTAGTTTGATTTGAAAAAACTCTTTGCTTGCAGTTGATTTAGTTGCATCAGCCATTTGGTTAAACCTTTGCAGGACACAATGGTATGGCTTTCCTCAGCTGAATGTTTTTCCAAGGTAGTTTTCACCCTGTATCAGCATGGAGGTCAGCCGAATGTTGTGCCTTATCTGTATCCCCTTCCATTTTGAAAGGGGATAGAATTTGCATTAAGAGAACATCTGAAATGCTCTTATACTGTTTGTTCCAGTCAAGAAATCCACAAGCCAGAATTTCAGCCCAGCACTTTAGGGTTATTTCAGAACACACATGCCTTCCCCCCCCTTTGAGAAAAAGGCAGCCTCCTTTCTCAAACTCCTGCCAAGCATGTCCATACGGCACCATCTGTGCAAGCTCACCACAGAAATCCATAAGGATCAGTGAAACATTTGGTTTTTGTTTAGATTTGCATTTTTTGTTAGAAGCTGAAAATAGCGAACTTTCTTCTTTAACGATGTGAAAAACACAGTTTGTCACATGGATAAATGTGTTCCCATGTGCACAGATGCTTTGAGCTTTGCATGGGTACACTTCAGAATAGTTTTCACTCCCAGAGTCAGGGCGCTCTCCTCGCATCCCAGCAACAGTACAACTCTTGGTTTTAAAGTTATTAGAAGAGGTGCCAGATTTGTATCTCCATGCAATTAAAATATTGATCAGGCATACACGTTGATGGCTTCAGCATGTCTCTCCAGATCTAAAGCTTCTGATCCTGAAGGAAATTCAGATCTCAGACTGGCTTGGTTTTGACAATACCTCATCTCAATACCTCATGAGATGATGAATGGCATCAGCTAAAGCCTGAGAAGCATTTGCCATGTAACTGCACAAAGGTGCCAAAGAACAGGCCATTCATTTAATCTTAACTGAATTGCACGCCAACATTTCTGCTTTACTGAGGTTGAACTACTTCATAAATAAGCATGTGGCCTTACCTCTGAGAATTGGAGTGATCACTGTAGACAGGAGACTTCCAGCATTAATAGACAAATAAAATATAGAGAAGAATCTAGATCTTTGCTTTTCCTACAGTAGAAACAAAAAGACATTTAGAAAGGCTTAGCTAGAACAGTGTTGATTGACAGCTCTGTTTGCACAGTTCAAAACAAATTGTTATCTAGCTCCTTCTCCAACTACTCAGGAAGCACTTCAGTAATGCATGTACCTAGCTATGTATATTATTAGAGTATTATAACAGTCAAACATTGAATGGAAATCAACAATAGTCTTACTTGATCATCTTCAAACTGATCTCCACCAAACGCTGACACACAAGGTTTGATTCCACCAGTCCCAAGTGCAATGAGGATCAAGCCAGTCATGGACAGACCACTGAAAGAGTTACAAAAAGTACCCTTCTAACTTAAAGCATATGGAAGAGACTGGATGCAAGACATTTTAAACTCGAGTAGCATAAATTTAAGGTGTAATTGGTCCCACCCTTTATCAACCTGGAAAAAAACTCCCATGCAAAGCAACTCACATGTGCAAATGTAAATTATCGGGAGAGCCATCCCGGTTGCTATCTGACAGGTCATTTATGGAGCTCACAGCCATGACTGCCTGCCCGATTGTGTAGACTACAGACAGGGAGACAATGGTCCTGTTATAAAGAAAAAGATGGTTTTCAGACATTTAACTCAATTACACATACATACACATGGATAATGCAGAACTGCTCTAAACATAGAAACTCTCCAAAAATACTGTTGCGAATAAACACCACAGTCTTAATCTCTCAGCTGTAAATGTGGTGATATCTTGGAACTCAGAGTTGAGTGAGAGCACACTAGAGAGCAGAGACGATAGGCTTTCAGCCCACCTGTCCTCTGCCAGGAAGGCAGTAGTACTACAGAAGCATCAACTTGCACCCCCATGCCTTTAGAGTCTGTTCCTCTTTCCTGTATGTGAGTACATGCTGGAACCTGAGTACATGATCCTTAATCCAAGTTCATTCACTTCCTTGGCTATGGCTCCATTCAATGGGCACAAACCTAGATCTCCAGTTTGAAGGAAAAGCAGGAGAAACAGGATGCAGTGATGTGAAATTTAAAAGTCCAGTTTGCAGGAACAGCAGTTCAAAACCTTTGTCATGGGCTGCATTGGAAGAACAAGGCTCAAAAGGTCTAGGACAAGCTGATCCTACTTGACAGAGGCAGGAGATACTCACAGCAATCTTAGAGCACCCTGACACAAAAGGGACAGAGAAAGCACCACACAAACCACTGATCAAGTTCTTCTCATCTTAGAACAAGACTCCCCAATGTAAAATTGCTCTTTCCCAAAGCAGGGTAAAAATTTATCCAAAACAGTGATTATGCTACTCAGTTACATTTAATAGATCAATTAGAGCTTTTGTTTAGGTAACACTTCCGTAAAATTGGAACTGGCTGCCTAGGGAAGTAGTTGACTCACCATTCTTAGACATGTTTAGTACATGGGCTTGGTACATGTAGGTTAATGGTTAGACTTCATCTCTCATGTTTTCTCAATCTAAACTTATGATTCTGTAATTACTTTAGTCACTTAACCACTTGGGAAAAAGTTTACAGTTGAAGTTAAACTTGAGCTGACCAGAAGAGAAGACTCTGATTTCAATCTGTGAGGCTCTTAGGCATGTAGTGAGGACAGCATTTACAGAACTGGTACTGCACAGATAGCATCTAATTTAAAAAATAGTGATTTCTGTACTGTTGTCCCCAAGAGCATCACATCTAACAATATGTGAGCACGTCCCAGCATGCTTCTTTAACTGTTTAATCCTTCCTCATGGCACCTCATCATATTTTAGAGCATCTATACTCTCAATCCACGTGTTTTCAAAAAATAATGTATTCTCTTATCAAGCTTAAAAAAACCCCCCAGATTTCAGCCCTGAACCATCCTATAGAGCTCCTCCTATTAAGGTCCTGGTAACCAGGGCTTTACAGCTGTGACACTGTTATACACAAGTACCAGAGGAGAAGGGATGCGAGATCTGCAAAGCTTCATCTTTATAAACCCAGTAAGAGCCAAAATAGTTTAAAAAATTCATACAATCTAAACAAGGGAGTACACAAGGTATTTAGGCTGCAATCTGCCAGCAATTAGTTTATTATCAGGCCATCTCCACAAAGCACATTTGACAGTGATTGCAGCACTGGGCTCCCAGAGGCTGTCAACACAGTAGAAAATTGTGCAGCTTTCAGCCAACCAACTGCAAAGCCAGCTTCATCTCTAATCTCTGGGTGACCTTTGACAAGTCAGCTAACATTCCTGACTCATATCCCTCCATAAAATTGTTATTGTGCCTTTTTTCAGGCAAGGTAAACACTATTAGAATCACAACATCAGTAAAGGACACCGAGTTCAGGCTGCTGGAAATAATCTAGTGACATTTCAAAGCACTTTGTTCAGCAGTACCTTTCTGAGCAGCTAGCACACGGGAAAAACCCTAGAATTTAACATTTAAAGAGAAGCTGCAACTCAGTAAAGTCTTCTGCTGTGAAGCCAATGCTGAAGACACAGAATATCATAGAAAACATTCTAACTCCCAGTGAATACCAGGCAACAGTGTTTCACCATTTCACTGACCACCTGCAGGAGGTGTAATGATAATCTCTAGCATCCCTTTCCACAGTTTGGGGAATACCTCCCTTAATTTAGCTTATATTTCATTCAGATGAGAGGAAAGTTATGCAACACACTTAGAAAAGCAAGCTACTACCCTTAACAGATTAGCAGAACTGCAGCAGTTAACTCACAGTGCTGTTCCACATCTGAGCTAAGAATCAGTCCAAAACAAAAGCTTTGAGGGGAAGAAAACCCAACTAAACAATCCTGGAGTAGCCAAGACTGGAGTAGCTGATGTTCTAAGTAACACTGGTTTCAGGTGAGCTCATGACTTCGGGTTGTTTATAGATGAAGCACTTACAGAAACTTCCCCAGCCAAGAGTCCGCAATAAGGGCTCCAAGGATTGGTGTCAAGTAGCACAGGGCAACAAACGTGTGGTAGATGGCTGTAGACAAGTTGTCATCCCATTGCAGGAAATATTTGAAGTATAAAACAAGCACCGCTGTAGGGAGAACATAACAGGTTACAAACCAAAGTCCAGGCCAAGTAACAGTCAGCATGAAGGGAAACAGGACACTGGACATACCTTTCATGCCATAGTAGGAGAACCGCTCACAGAACTCATTGATGATGATGAAGAAGATGCTCAAGGGGTATCCGAAGCAGCTTGGCTGGAGGCAAGCGACAGACAGCATGAGATCGGTCTGTAGACTTGTCATTTGCTCTTTGCAAAAGAACTTTTGCAATGCTATATTTGACCTGCCAATATTGCACTACACATACTTGAAATCCTCAGCATCTAAACCCTTAAAGCAATCTTGATTGATATTAAAAAAATATGGAAAAAATCATGAAACAAAAATTAAAACCCAAACCAAACATAAAATTCACCATGCCAAACCCCCGCAGCACAGTTCAAAGTCTGGGGCTGGTTTTTAATGCCTCCAGATGAGACAACATTCCAAAATTCTACTCAAATGTCTCAAAAAGGCTCCCTATGCTTATAAATGCTCTGCTTGAAAACCTCTTCATTTCGTCACAGTGGTGCAAGCTGACTTTACTCATGGCATCAGCTGGCAGATCTGCTAACCCTTCAGTGCACAGCTTGTGACAGGCTCTTGCCCTTGAGACGGAAAGAAAAAAGCATCACCGTGTACAATTCTGGCATGGTCTGTAGAACTTGAAACCTAACTTCTGATCACCTACTTAGTGATGAACATGTGATGCAATTTCTATTAAAATTACTAGAAATTCAAGTTGAACATAATCCTCCCTTTTTTCTCTTTTTTTTAATTCTGCAAGCTGCAAAAAAATGAGAGCTTTAATAAGCATCACGGCATTCCAGAGGGAATGGAACAGGTGTGAAATGTAAGCAGCACATTCAAGAAAGAAGGCATGGCTTATCTTCACGTGGTGAGGCTGAGGAATCAAACTAACCTGTATTCTGTAAGAAACAGTAAAAAATTGAAACCCTGTGCTCAAAATGAAAGAAACCTTACAGGGGGAAACCTTGCCAGACATGAGTCAATCTGTCTCAAGCCTCTAATGAGCACCACAGCACTCATGTGCTACAAAAACCTTTTTCTATGAATATTGCAGGAGAAAAGGAGAGTGATGAGAATATTGCTGGTTTAGTCTGACTCAGCCATGAAGTTGTCCAAGCAGCTTGAACAGCACTGATCTTTGTTATTGGCTGAACCAAGCCCACAGCGCAAGCCTTGTTTGCTAACTAGGCTTCACTGAGAGAACCTGACTGCAGCTCAGATGAGTGCCAAGTGAGATTCACAAAGGTTTAGAGCAACCAAAAACAGGTGCCTAAATAGAAGCTCCTAATTTTTGATCTATCACATCATCCATGGACCTCAAGCGTTATTATCAAAGGAAGTCCATCTACATGTACCCCCACATTAGATTAAATTCATACGAGGGTACCTGTTTCCCTCAGTTGAAGATACCAGGAGCTCAAAATGATAGTCCCAAGTTGGATACAGCTTTTGGTGGCCTGGAGTTATTAGAGAAGAATACTAGCAGCCCTGGCTATGCATCATCCCTTTCAGTCATGCAAAAGTCCATGCCCACAAGGGGATGGCTGGAGAATTACATCATGAAGGTTTAGCTAAGCACTAGCTATGCTGCTAGACATACCCAAAAGGTTGGATTTCAGCAGCTACTGGTTTAGGCCCTCAAACAATAGCCCACACAGGGCACGTCTGATTTCTGTCAGTCTCATTTGGTATAACCCATCTGTGGGGGAGAGAATGTCCCCACCTGAGGCAAAACCAAAGTCTTTATTGTGTCTGGACTGCCTACAAATTAAAAACATGCAAGAACATGTTCTGCCAGAAATTCACAAAACCTCACTAAAATTTGATTTTGTGGGGTCCTCACAAACTTCTCTGGTGTTACACCATCACACTACCCAATAGCTGACTGTTTAACAGCGTGTTATGCGCCGATTTGGGAAGGTCAAAAGCTTCTATAAAGGTTGGATTTCTGATTCCAGCTACTAGCCCTTTCTTGCCTGGCAGAGACGCACCAGCACAATGGCCAATGGTAGGTCTTTATTGGCTACTCTTGAACTGCTGGACATCTGCTCTTACAGATGGAATTGAGCATGAAAAGGCAAACACAGGAGAAAGCTATGTGAAATCTTTTCTGAGGTAAAGACTTCCCATCTTTCCAAGATGCTACAAGAAGTTATGCCTTGATATAGGCCCTATACTGGTTTTTTTTTTGCACTCTACTGACCTCTCAAACCTCTCATTTGCATTCATGTTATACACCACACACACCCTTTACTGAGACATTTTCTGTTGTGATCTTCATTGACCAGGAAGTACTGGATCCACCACTGAAGAGGTGACCTGAAGGTCACGTTTCATAATGCTTTCTGTTAACCCTCCCCTGGGGATGCCGGTCACAGGTTTGACACCACCTCACTGCACGGGTTTGACTTTGGCTGCTCTGAGAAAGCTGGGGGGAAAGTTTGTGAAGTAAAAACCTTGTGAGATAAGAAAAGGAAAAAGAGGTAGGATTGCTGAGACAGGAATCATTAACAGTTCAAAGATTCAAGAGGAAGAACTTACACTGAAAGGTAAGTGTCCTAAGGGAAAGTCATGCATGATATCAACTCAATCATTCAGAGAATGGGCTCCAGGGACCCTTCTCCTCCTGATCAACATCAGCTTCATCAGCAAAGGCTCTTCAGACAATTTATCAGGGTGGTGAGCATACTCAGCAGGGATTTAATAAGCTACCAGGCTGCTTTGTGGGAGTTGGTCAACAACCAAGTATTTTATACTTTTAAAGTATGTTTATAGGATGATTGTGTGCGTGTGCACTGCTGAAATGACCCAAACAATCTAAGAGGCAGCTAGTAAAGTAGCTTTTTATAGAAGAACACAGTACTTACCAACCTGCCCTTGCTCGTTGCAGCTGTGGAGGAAAAAAATTAAAATCCCAAGTTAATGACAACTTCTAAGTAGCAGTCCCTTAAAAACACTGAAGACCTGGGAAAGTTCAGCTTGAAACAAATAATGAAAAGACAAACACAGTTTTATTTGGGATAGGTTTTAGGTTAGGAAAGAACTGTGAAATAACCTTCATTTAGTAGGCTTCTGTTTTTCAGGCGATGCACAGACTCCTGTACGTTCCCAGGGAAAAATAAATCAAAGACTGATGAGACAAAGCATCTCATCCTACTGTGGTTACTCACTACACATCAGTTAAGGTGGTAGCAGACCACCCTATCACACACAGAAGTTGGATCATGTTTCAATTCACTATCAGGGCTGGTGTCTTAAACACAAGCCTAGAGTAAGTACTCAAGATGTCCCGCATGGGGTAGATGTCAAGTCCTGAAAAGGTACAGTCTTCGCATAGGTCAGACTTTAAGGGAGTTGAATACATGGCCCAATGTAGTGATCTGTATTAGCAGGCATTCCCATAACCTGGAGATTAACCTAGGACACCCTGGAGGCACGGTAGGGGTCCCACTGAATTCAGCAAGGATAGACAGCTGCTTACAGAGCTGAAGTCACTTCCAGCTGCCACAGCAGGTTCTCTACCCATGGCAGCCCTCCAAGCAGTGTCCTGCAGGGCTTGCTTGGCTCAGGGGACAGGCTTGAAGGCTGAGTTTGCTCTGTTTTGGATAAAGGCTCTGTGCCCACATAGTGGATGTCAGCATTTCCTATAAAACCACATGAGTGAATGCATTATCATTAAGATAAAACAGTGAACTTTGAAATCCGTGCTTGCAAGTGAAGTGTCTATAACAGATCCCCATAAGAACATGTTTGCTCAGAACATTTAGTCCATAGTTCACAGCATATGAAAAGAGCTGACAGCAACACTACAGTATTTGGCACAATACTAGTCACTTGCAAAAGTTATTAGAACAAATTCATCTGATTCTTTCACTGCCATGAATATCTACCTTCACAACAGAGACAGTAGTCCTACAGATCTCAATAGACTTTCCTAGAAAACAAGTAACTTTCAAAAAGTGCTAACATACCAGCTTCAGGGCTGAAAAGCTCAACGTGAGCCAACAATGTGTGAATGCAGCCCAGAAAGCCAACCACATCCTGGGCTCAGTTGTGTGATCCTGCTGCTCTACTCCGCTCTGGTGAGACACCATCTGGAGTACTGCACATCCAACTCTGGAGCCTCCAACACAAAAAAGAACAGACCTTAGAATGGGTCCAGAAGCAGGTTCACAAAGACGATCAGAGGGCTGAAATAAGTCTCCTATGAGGACAGGTTGAGAGAGCTGGGACTGTTCCACCTGAAAAGGCTCTGGGATGACCTTATTACAGCCTTACAGTATGTGAAGGGGGCCTACATGAAAGCTGGTGTAGGAATTCTTACAAGGGCTTGTAGTGATAGGGTAAGGGGTAACAGCTTCAAATGGAAAGAGGGAAGGTTTAGATTAGAAATTAGTTCCTCGCTGTGTGGGTAGTGAGACACCAAAACAGGATGCCCAGGGAATTAGTACATGTCCCATCAACTGAAGTGTCTAAAGCCAGGTTGGAAGGAGCTTTGACCAACCTGGCCTGGTAGGAGGGGTCTCTATCCATGGCAGGGGGATGAAATTAGGTGATATCTGAGGTCCCTTCCAACCCAAACCATTTTATGATTGGAGTTATTGGCAATGTCCCTTATACAAGTCAACTAAGCAGATGTACTTCAGTCTGTCACTAATGTCTTGGTACCCTACCTTTACAACAGCACACTGATTACTTCCCAGTTGTTGGCTGTTTCGGCACAAGTGCATCACACCACAGAGGATGTGGTGCATAACACCTAGAGGGGACATCACTTTGAGCAGCTCACTCCTGCCTGTTGGCTAAGCCTTGGGCAAAAATGTCAAGGAACTTGTAGTGGGTTGGGTTTTTTTCCTTTCCAGCTTGTAAATCACAGAATCACAGCTAGGTTAGAAGGGACCTTAAAGATCAGCTACTCCAACTTCCCTGCTATGGACAGGGATGCCTCTCAACTAGACTTGATTGCTCAAGGCCTCATCTAGCCTGGCCTTGAATACCTCCAAAGGAGAGGTCACCCACCAACTATCCAGACAATCTATTCCATAGTTTCTCTACTCTTGCACTAAAGAACTTGTTTTCCTAAGATACAGTTTAATCCTACTCTACTTTTTAGGACCATTTCCCCTTGTCCTATTGCTAGATACCCTCATGAAAATTCCCTCTTGGCCTTCCCAGAGGTTCCTTTCAGGTATTGGAAGGTGGGTATAGTGTCCCCTTAGAGTCTTCTCTTCCTAAGACTGTCACTTCTGCAAGAAACCCTACACAGAAGATATTGCAGATGCTTCCCCCCCCCCCCCCCCCGACGC
>VZRI01000172.1:613236-628345 GCA_013397515.1 Upupa epops
ACTTTATCCCTCAATTCTCCTTTTGCAGCAACAGTCAGGAAACCCTTGGATGGCATTAAAGCCAATAACACATGCATCTAATCTGACCATGGAACTCCACAAGCACACAGCTTTAGGGTTGGACCTTCAAAAGCACAGTGCACCCACCATTTCACATTGACTTCAGCAATAAAACTAGGATTTGCTAGCGGTATGTTGGAGTGATCCCTCTTTTCAGCAACGCTCAGTACCTCTCATTCTCACCCCACAGAGGCAGCCTACAGAACTGCTTATTTTCATCACAAAATACAGGAGACCTTGTTCTTCAAAATAAACCTTTAAATAGTTACGCACAGGCAAGGTGGGAAGCAAGCCTACGGCACTTCCCCAGCAGCTCTCATCAGTGTGGTTCCCTGCAGCCGCAGGGATGCTCTGGGCTGTTCAGCTCATTGTGCATGTCACAAGACAGCAGCGTGTTTCTCTCCTCTGTGCAACCATCACAGCAGCTGTAGCTGGTTGAAGTGTTTCATGTCTATGGTCAGGCTACAAAAATGCCATACTCTCATTTAGAATGTCCCTGACTCCAGAGCAAACCTGGTCTTCTACCACTCGACTTGTGGCATAGACCAGCCTGTTACTTTTGCTCCTTGAAGCAGCCTTACAGAGCCTGCACAACAATACTGCTGCCAGCAAGACAAGTGACACAAAAAGTCCATGCTTCACACCGTGCTATTCCAGAAAGACCAATCTGGAACCCATCAGAGCTAACATGTAATTCAGCAATCCCTGTGCTCAGTGAGCAGACTCAGCTACATCAGGTTTCCTTCTCTTCCCCAGAAGCATCACTACTTTCCTGGTTGGCTGCTAAAAGCAGTGAAATACTGGTGTCTCTCAGGACAGCAGCACTACCACTCAAATTTGTCTCTTATGAGAAACAAGGGTTCCCCTGGGCCAGGAGCTGCTTGCTAGAAGACACACATCAATGGGTGTAGACAGTTGAAGGAGCAAGTATACAGCCAAGGACAACGGAGGACTACACCACAAAAAAAAAAGCCCAAACCATCATATGTGTCCTGACTACTTGATATTGAAGTTTCGACAGGAACAAATGTCCAGGACTAACAAACCAAATGGGCTCTACCCTTGCCCAAATCTTCCAGCTGTGTTTCTATGTATTTGAAAAACACTGATTAAGACAAACCAAGGTAAACACCCGTGTGAAAAAGCAGTATTTAACAGCTGGGAGAAACACCCCATTTAATTTGCATTAGGATTTTAAACTCCACACGCCTATAAAGGTAAAAGATAGGCCATCCCCGGTAGGGGTTCACCTCAAAAGGCCCTCTTGGCTTCCAACAGAGTTTCACAGCAGGTACCCAGGAGGTTGCCTATTCCATCGCCAGAGGGTGAGCTGCCCGGGAGCGAGAGGGCTGAACAGAAGCAAAAGGTGGGGATGGCCCAGAGGAGCTCAAGACACCCACAGGTGTCATCAGACCTGCCCCGAGCAGCAGAGCCAGCCCTGGAGTGCTAGGACATCCATCCCGCCAGCTCTTCGCGGGCTGCGCGCAGCCCAGCGAGGGCACCGAAGGGGAGAGGAGGGGCTTGGGGAGCCTCCCCTGTGCCCAGCCCAGTACCGGCATCTCCTCCGAGTCCAGCCACCCCCCTCCCCAGACTTCACCTCCCTCACCTCAGCACCTACCCATGTTGCCGGCGCGGTGCTGGCCGAGGGCTAGACTGCAGGGATGGAGGGAAGGAAGATACCGGGGGCGGACGGGCTTTAAGGGCGGCTCGAGGGCCCCGCCCGGGCCCGGCTACTCCAGGGCGGGGCCGGGCCCGCGCAGGTGGCGGGGGGCAGTTATGGCCGGGGCAGCCCGCGCTGCGCTTACCCGCCCTTGACCCCCACGCACACCGGGCAGGGGCCGGGCGCCAGCCTCAGGCTTTCCCGCCCTCCGCTCCTTGTCCCGGCTGCGAGATGCGAGGCGACTCGCTGTGGGTTTGTTGTCTTTTAGCTTCTGTGGCCATGAGACAGCGCAAGGGCAGCGCTGCAGGCTCCGCGGGTGGCTGCGCATTGCCAGTGCCACGCGTGTCACCCTGATGTCAGCCGCAGCGGGGGGAATATCCCTGGTGAGTGAACTACGAGGGCAGCTCTGGATCTCCTTCCCTCTTTTCTAGGCGGAGAGGCAAAGTTTCTTCTGAGTGCTGCTGCCAACCCAAGAGAGAAAGAACACGAGTTTGTCGGCTGCACTTTCCGTGACCCTGCGCTTCTCCGTTGCCCCGGAAGGCTCCCCTCCTGGAAGGCCAGGCTGAACAGGGCGTAGAGCATCGTGACCCAGTGAAAAATGAACGGCAGAGTGGCTGAACTAGATGAGGGTCTCCTCCAACCCAAACTAGTCTGTGAGTCTATGCTTCTGCAACCCAGTTGGGTCGTTACTCGAGTCTGTCTGCAGCAGACAGCAGTCCTACTCACGGCATGTGCTGATCCACACAACCCAGTGAACGTTAGCAATGCCTGCACCTCACTCAGTTAGAGCTATATATGAGATAAATGGAGAAAGAATTCAGAGTGAGAACGGCTGGAGTGCCAGCAGTAAGAGCAGATATGTGAAAGTGCACAGACTTGAATGAACCCAGAATGTGGAAACAGAAAAGTATTCAAAACCAGAAGTTTCTGAACGAAGAATAAAACCCTCTTCAAGGCTTGCTGATGTTGTGTTACACTAGTTTGTGGTTTATGCAATCAGTCTGATGGCATCTTCCACGGCGTGGCCTTAATAATTACCTGGCTGCTGAACAGGTTGATTTCTTCTTGGGTACAAATCAAACAAACATCGCAATATGTTACAAGGTCTGCAGTCAGCACTTTGCTGCTGCTCTGATCTGTGATGTAGAGCGGGAGCTGAACCTGGGTTCCCGAAACTGGATCTATATGGTATCATCTGCTTAAATCAGTGACTTGTGCTCTTGAGTGAATAAATGAATGAATAAATCCATGAGGTAACAAATGAGTGTGTAGTTATAGCTATATTTACAGCATGTACTGCTGTAAGAAACGGAATTCTTGCTGCATAAGCTCCACTGCCACAGCTGATGCACGTCGCATGTCCCTGTTCTGCACTACATATGGCTGCACAATGCCCGTGGGGTGTTTCTCTATTACAATTACTCCAGCAAAACAAACAATCTGAACTGCAGTGAAGAAATCACTGACAGCTTGTTCATGTGCAGAAAGAAAAGATATAGGTCCGTCATTTATGATCTGATTAAGTATGAAAACAATGGTCTGATTTTTTTGTCCTGAACATTTGGCCTCTTCCCCTCGCGTAAGCAGTAGTGGGGAATGGGAATTCTGGTTTATTCCCAAGAACACCTTCGATACCCCTGTGCATTTGGTGGAGACAAGGAGTGAGTCTTTGATGTTTCTTCCTAGAAAGAGACAGACAAGTGGCAAGCAGAAATTAAGAGAAAAACACCTCTCAAATCTGCCTCTCAAATCAAATTTGGGACTATTTTGACATAGTATTTTGCTGCTTGGATCACTCTGGCTTCTGCTCACATTACATTTCAATATTCAAGGTCTCCTTTAAACCAGAAATGAGGAAAATGAAGACTTTTGTGTTTGTGTGTATTGGAGGGACAGAATGTGCCCTCAAAGGATTTCAGTTTCCTAGCAAGGCTGGCTTTCTAGAAGAGCTCACAGCACAGGGTAGCTGTTACAAGTATTATAAGTATTGTGTTAAATATTCAGCCAAAAAGATGAAGATGTAACCCGGTTTTCTTCTACAAAGCTCTGCACTGGCAGGATTTTGCATGCATTGTCAAGGTATAATGGAAAACTCAGGGAAGATGATTCTGCATAATGAAGCATGAAGCACAACTGGTGATTAGAAAGTACAGCACGGGATTTCTGTAAGCTGTGCAGGTTAAATGAAACTATTCCAAGACCGTACCCTCACGGACTCTTTTGGCTGTACAAGTGGAAATTGTAATTGGTGAGCACCTTACCCTGTCATTAGTGAAACACCCCAAAATACTACTCGGTTAAAGGTTGTAGGGAAGTCAGTAAGGCTGTTCCCTTGTCTCATAGACAGGAAGAATATGAACATTTCAGAGCAGCTGATGAGGTAAATCCATAATATGGAATAAAAATATTCACTATTTAAGGACTAACGACCTGAATTAAGATTGAAGTATCTTAAAGAAAGTGAAATGACTATTTATTTAGAATAGGTGGGGTTTATAGATGGACTATTTTGACATAGTATTTTAGATTGGAAAAATTATAATAAGCATGGAGAAACTGCAAGGGTATGCAGCTCATTGTAGGGTAGCCAGTGTTGGATGCGATGCTGAAAACTGTTTTCAGTAGTGCATTAAATCCATCACGAGCAGAGATTAATGGCTTTTGCTCTATAACCATAGTTTATTTGGCTTTCATGATAGTAGTAGCCAAACACGAACACTAGTCACTTTCCAGTAACCGCTCCTCCCAAGATAAGTTTATCCCCACCTTCCAGATAGGGAGCCTGAGGAAAAAAGCGATTAGTGAATCAGCTGGTGCATGCAAAAGCCTTGCACAGAGGAGCTGGACTCACTAATGGAACTGAGGCATCCCAATAAACCCACAAATGCTCATGATTAACAAAGAAAACAGAGAACGTTCTCCTAGCACTCAGTCTTGTTTCCAGAAGACACCACTTGCTGCAGAGCAAATAACTGGTGAGATGATCTGGAGGAGATGGGGACCACAGAGACAGAGGGTACCAGAAGTCTCTGTGAAGGGGTTTGCAGCAGTGCAGCTGCCTTCAGCCACCAGCAGTGCAGCTGGCAGGCGCTGTGCACATCCATAAGTGACACTAGGTTTGGTATTTGAGATGCTCATGTAATGTCCATGCAGAGATCAGCTTTGTCCCCAAAATATGCTACTTGAGAATTTTGCCACACCAGATCAGGGACATGCAGAGGTTTTCCTCCCAGCCCAGCCTGCCAGCCCAGCTCAGCAGCATCTGACAGGGAAAAAGAGTACCTGCAGAAAAGGGAAAAGAGTTCATGCTCTGGGGGTCAGAAGGTACCTGGCTTCTCTGGCAGTTGTCTGTATACACACTGAACATGTGGGTGGACGGAGAAGCAGGGGAGTGGGAACTAGAGCGGAGAGCTGTACATAAATAAAGAGCCTAAGTAAACTTTATTTACCTGGAGCTGCCCCAGACTGACGCCAAAAATGTTTGTCTCATTAGCAGTGACTGTGGCAACATGCAAAGTCAGCCCAGCAGATGCAGGTCTAATGAGTTAATGGCACACGGCACGTCGTGAAGTCCCTTCTGCCAAAAAGTGACTTCATTTCTTTTATTTTTGCTGAAAACATAACTCGAGGTCAATAATTCAGAGTGGTTTCTTTCCAGTTTGTTTACTCTGTTTGATAACAGTGTCCTCTCTGCAAGAGCCAGTTGCATTCACTTGTTTTACTGCTGAGCAGAGCACAGGATGGATTGCCGGTAAGGAAAAGATGCCCCGTGCAGACATCTGTCAAAAGCAGATGCAATCCACTGTGAGGAGCAGGGGGTGTTCCCACTGAGATGGGATTTACCCAGTGTCCATTTCCTCTTTCCGTTTCCATCATGACAACACCTTTGCTTCACAGCTTTTCCCTCGGGGAAACTGAAGGGATGGTGTTTTGTGCAACGCGTGGATATAATAGGGAACTTGAGTTCTGGAAGTGCAGGTTTGTATGGAAACCAGCATTAGCTGATAGTTAAGGTGTTAAAAACCTCTGTTTTGGACTTAAAAATCATAGAATGGTTTGGGTTGGAAGGGACCATAATGATCATCTAGTTCCAATCTACCTGCTATGGGCAGGGACAACTCCCACTAGACCAGGTTGCTCAAAACCCCATCCAACCTGACCTTGAACAC
Source organism: Upupa epops (assembly GCA_013397515.1). NCBI lineage: Eukaryota > Metazoa > Chordata > Aves > Bucerotiformes > Upupidae > Upupa > Upupa epops. The sequence continues at coordinate 619,126 of VZRI01000172.1, forward strand.
ATGACCATCCCTTCCAGCCTTGAAATGCTTCTGTGGGTCCAGCCTTCACCTTTGTACCACACAGCACAGTCAATAAATAGAGACAGGGCACGTTGTGTTATTCCTGTGCAATACATCAGACATGAGACTGGGAGAACAGAAACATACAAGGTAATCCCAGTTTTGGTGCTGAGCTACTGTCAGACCTTGTGCAATCCACCTCTGAGGCTAGGAGAGTCTTGTCTGCCAAGCGAGGGCACTCCCAGCAGGTATGTGGGGTAGACAAATAGGAGCATTAGCGGAAGTATTGAGGGCAAGTGGTAAGGAAAGTAGGGCAAAACAAAAGAGTCCTTTACCTAGTGCTGCATAGTAGACCACAGCTGAAGCAGAGGGCTGACCCTGAGGACATGGAGCAGGCAACTTACTCTTAGAAGAACCAGCTGCCCTGAAGAAGGAAAAGCTGGGCTGGAGCGTTTAGGTGCTGGGATGACCCACAGCCTGCTAGCAAGAGGACTTGTCTTCTGCTGGGGACACACACCATGTTAGCACAGTGAAAAGAACTGCCAGGGGTTTTTCCTCTGAGGAAAAGGAGATAAGAGTGGTTGTGCCAGGCATGTAAATCCATGTGATTGCTCTCTCTCTGTTCTGGTGGGGGGGCTTTCATGTTGTTTGAATTCAGTATGTTTTGTTTTTTCCCCAAATTAGGCCGTCCCTATTTGCCTCTAACTAATTAATAGGTAAGCAAACTCTACGTGTTTTTGTTCCAGCTCATTAGCATATTATCTAAATTAATTAGTTAATTCATCCTGGACCTGGTTGTTGCAGACAAATGGTGACACAAAGGGAAAACATCCTTAGACTTGGTACATCATCTTTGTGGTGGGAGAGGCAGCGCTGCTATAGAAAACATTCACAACTTCAGGTGACATTGATGTCCGCAGTGGAAGCAGCTTATCTGGAGTTCAGGCAGTCAGACAAGAGACACCTCTGTTTTCTAGGGGTGCGTTTTCTGGTGTTGAAAGTCTGCAGCTGGACACCTGATAGCTGTTGCAAGTCTGTTAGAAGTTTGCAGGCGGGCTCATCTCTCCTAAGAAGGATGAATTTTATTTACACAGATGTATTTTCACCAAAGGAGACAAAACTTCTTCCATTATCTGTAGCTCTACTGCATCTGATGGAATTTAATAGGTAATTACATTTCAATGGATCAGTTTCTCTCATTGCTCTCTTGTGAAGTAGCTATCAAGTCAATTTTCATATCTCATCTTAGAAGTCTTGGTCAGTTCTGCAGCTACTGAAAGATTTAAACATCCAGGGCTCAAAGAGATAAATGCAGCCCACTATGTTTTGAGAGGTCTGTGGATGAAGAAGTTGGGCAGAAGGGAGTGTAGTGGCAAACAGAGCTAAATGAGAGTTTAGGGGTCCTACACTGTAGTTTGAAGATAGGGGCAGCAACATCTGTAGCTCACTGACCTGCATAGATGGTCAATCAGATGGTTAAAAAGACAGAAGTTCTTGTTGCCCACAGCATCAGTGAAATTTGTTTGAGACCTCCCAGGTTCTTCATCAGCTGTGAACACCCATCCCAAACCCTCTACACTGTCTTACACTGTAAAACACCTGGGCCACAGCTATGGCAGGCAGGAATGCTGAGATGGTCTTGAACAATATGGATTCACCCGTGAAGCCACAAAAGCATCAACTGTACATTGCAGCATCTCCAAGGGCTTCCCCAGCTCCCAATTTCTCTTTGGTCTTTTGAGTAGCACCTCTGACTTTCTCTACCTGGCCACCTTATTTTGTGACTCTTCTCCAAATTAGAAGTGTTCCTATTGACCTACTCGGTTATCTTCTTATTTCATAGAATCATAAAATCATTGGGGATCGGAAGGGACCTCGAAAGATCATCCAGTCCAATCCCCCTGCCACAGCAGGGTCACCCAGGTGGGTTTCAAACATCTCCAGAAAAGGAGACCCCCACAAACTTGTGTGCCTGTGAAACCATGGAGGAAATCACATGTAAGAAGGTGATGGTTCCTGAAAGAGGCTGTAATTCTGAGGAACGGACCTAGGTCAGGTGCTGGGGTTTGTATGTTGTTTGAATTAAATGTGTTTTGTTTTTTCCCAAGTTGAGTCTGTCTGTTTTTGCCCATGACTTGTGACAAGCGAGCCCTTCCTGTCCTTTATTTCAGCCCTGTGCCACTTGGTCTCGGTGATCCTGCTGTGGCAGGGGGATTGGACTAGATGATCATTCGAGGCCCCTTCCGATCCCTAATGATTCTATGATTAGCACTTTGAGAATTAGAGAAAGTCTATCCTGGCGCTGGCCAGCATGGCTAACCAGAGACAGTGCTAAAACACATTAGTCAGAAGTGGCTCCTGCAGACTCCAACAGCAGAATGAAAGACAATTGACAATGCCATCACAAAAAAGACTGTATACGGCCATTTAGCACCGTCCTTGTCAGAGAAGTAGCATCACTGGGTGAGGGTGCACTCAATTTCACTACCCATGTCACCAACAAAGATGATAAGTAGCAACAGTCTCTGAGGAACACCACTCATTCCTGGCCTAGACTTGAATTCTGAGCCATTGCCCACAGCTCTTTGAGGGTTACCATCAAGTCCTATTCATTAAGTGGTTCATTCATCAAGTTCATGCCTTTCCAATTTAGAGACCAGGATGTTGTGTGGGACAGTGTTGAACAGGTCCAGTCGGATGACATCAGCTCCTCTTGCCTTATCCGTCAATGCGGTAACCCTGTTGTAGGCAGCCACCAAATTTGTCAGGCACAATTTCCCCTTGGTGAAGCCGTGCTGGTCGCCACCAATCTCCTCCTTGTTTTCCGTGTGCCTTAGCAGAGCCTTCAGGAGGATCTGCTCTGTGGCTTTGCCAGGCCTAGAGGTGAGACTGATCTGCCTATTATTTTCCATGTGTATTCCTTTCTTCCCTTTTATTACACGCTTTGAAGTTATAGATGTACTTTATACTTATTTACTCTCATTAGAAAGCTGTTCTTTATTGATACCTATTTCTAATACTATGGTACCTTCCCTTCCATGAAGGTAATGTTGAGCAAAATCGCTTTACTGAGTCCTTCTTGTGCTGCAGAACCTGTGCCTTCGGCTCCCAATAAAAAGCCAAGTCTGTCCAAGCAGAAACCCTCCATGTGAGAAAGAATACCTCGTTCTTTATGGTCTACATAATAGCTCTGTACACTGCTGTCTCTTTCCCAATAGAATTGAGTTGCTTATTTATTTATTACAACCTCTCGAACACTTACTGGTGTGCCCCAGAAAGAGGTATGCACAGATTTATTCAACTTTGCATTGAAACAGATTATAATTAATCTGGTTTTGTCAACAATTTCTAGAGGAAAACATGGTGTCATCCTCTTGCTCCCACATCTATCCATCTGCAGTTCCTGGAGACAATGAGCAGTTCCTGTCTGGCATCCTCCTAAAATGACTTCCTTTTCTTTTGGTTGTCAGGTAACAAGAACTACTAAAGAGGCCTCTTGGCTACAGCTGGTTCCGTTAATATTCACACTGAGCTTTCCTTCATGGTTCACTTGGGAACAGCTGATGCTCAGTGCCTGCCTGAGCCTTGAAATACTCCAACCAGTAACCCTTGCTGAGCTCCTCTGGAGCCCTGCAAAACCTTCCAGGAAAGGTGTCTAAGTGCCCTCAGCTGAGATTGCAGGGTTTTTCATGGGGCAAACACTGCCTACTACAGAAAAAAATCCAGATATCTTCAGAAGGATTGTACAGACGCAGTTGCTGCCCATCCTCAATGACACCCCCCTCGCTGTGTGAGAGCACTAATGAGCAGGAAGAATGATCTTTGGTGCAAGATGACCCTGGTAAGGTTGTAATGAGATGAGATTTAGGATAGCATTGTAGAATATGTGCACAGGTCAAAATACTTGGGTGTCTGTCTCCCCTTAAACATGACATGGGAATGACAGTCAAGAAGATTTTCTGTCTGATACTGCCGATGGATGCAAAGATGAAAGAAAATCGGAGCACAGGGACTGGCTTATTCACAGGGAAGACAACTACATTTTTTTGCCTGGAACAAGGCTACTGGAACTGAAGAGAATGGGGCCTGACCCCAGAGGCCAAGCCTTGCAGGTGGACTGTTGAGAAGAAACACCAGTGAGCAGTCTCCCTGGAGTGAGACCTGATCTGAAGGAAGCTGTAGTACAGACAGAACCAACACTCTCTCAGCAGTCAAACTGCTGAAACTTAACTCAGATTGAAAAGTTAGTCCTGGCAGGAGGGATAGACTATCCGTGACTGATTTTTCGCCTTCTCACTCCTGTTGTTATGCAACACAGATGTACATGATGAAACCATTGCCACATCCTCCTAACTGGCACTGCTGCATTTTGTATCGGGGTGAAGTTGGAATCGTATGCATTTCCATTTCTTCTTCCCACAAGTATGACTTTTAGGTGCTAACACTAGCATGCCATTGCTCTAGCTTGGAGCAATTAAAATTGGAGAGACTGACCTTTGTTCTTACACAATTCAAGATCGCAGGGGTTTTAAAAATGTCTGGAAAAGCACTGAAAAATATTAAGTAGGACCATGATGGCACCTACGCTCTTAGAAAGTCTTCTAGGAAGCATCTCCATTTTATTTTCAAATCCTTTGTTTCTAGAAGCATTCACCAGGCTGCACTTCAATACCTGCATACACGCTCTGTTCTGATGGCCAGCTCACACTGTCATGTGGTGGTGCAGGCAGCTGAAACAGAAGCCCTGAGTTTGGTCTGAATGAAGTACGAGTGGGGATTACAAACATGGATGCACAAGCAGCAGCAGCACGCGTTGACTTGCTTATCCCCCACGATAACTGAGGGCATGATTAACAGCAATTAAACTGGTAAGCCCTGAGGAATGTGCTGTTTACATCAAGACCAGGAGACCTGAGCTTCGATAAAGCCCCAGCAGGGTGACTTGTCAGCAGAACACCTGAGATCCAGTAACAGGAGAACGGCAGCAGGGTTGCAGCCCACAGTATGTACAGCTCCTGCTTGTTAACCCAGCAGGATGAAAGGCTTGGCCATAAAGATACCTAAATGAGGAAGCACAAACAACAGGTAGCAACCTTCACCAGAGTTTAGGGGGGATAAGCTAAGCAAGACTATGGTGGAAAATTAACACTCTTAATAGCTGAAAAGATATTGATACCTGGTGGTTGTTGGGGTTTAGCCCAGGCTGGCAGCTCAGCCCCACACAGCCACTTGCTTATCCCCCACACAGGAGCACAGGGAAGAGAACTGGAAGGGTAAAAGTGCAATAACTTGTGATCTGAGATAAAGATTAATAATTAAGCTAAAACATAAACCAAACTGTGCTTTCCCACCCCCTGCCCAAAAACAAACTCGCCTACAAAAATCACAAAGTCAAAACAATTGCTGCTAATTGCTCATCACCAACCAACCAATATCCAGCCAGACCTCAGGCGTCTGCTGCCCTGGCCAGTCTCTCCCTCCCGCACAGCTTTCTATGCTGAGTGTAACAACATATGGCATGGGACATACCTTTGGTCACTTGGAGTCAGCTTTCCCAGCTGTGTTCCCTCCCAACTGTGCCTGATCCTCCTCACTGATGGGGTGGGGTGAGAAGCTGAAATCTCCTTGAGCCTGTAGCACAGCTAAAAGATCCCTGTGTTATCAACAGAGTTTTCAGCATAAATCCAACACACAGACTCAGACTACTTGCACTGAGAACGTTCGGCTGGGATACTTTATTCCAGCCAAACCCAGCGCACAGAAAGCTTCCCACTGTCAAGGGAGACATGGCATTTACTCAAAAGCCACCATTCCTTGTCTTCCATGGGAATTCCCAGCCTTGCCTGGCCTGGATACTTAGAATCATAGAATCACTATGGTTGGAAGAGACCTCCAAGATCATCAAGCCCAACTGCCAGCCACCATGCCCACTACACCATGCTTCCAAGTGGCACATCTGCACGTGTTCCCTGGACAATGTATTCTAATACTCAACCACTCTTTCAGTAAGGAAGATTTGCTAACATCCAATCAAAACCTTCTCTCAAGCAACTTCAGGCCTGGACCCCACACTTGTCCCATCACTAGTGACCTGGAAGAAGAGACCATTCCCCACCTCTCTACAATCTCCTTTCAGGTAGTTGTAAAAGATGGTAAGATCACCCTTCACTCTCCTACTAAAGAACCCCAGTTCCCTCAGCTGCTCTTCATTAGACCTGTCCCCCAGGCCTTGCACTAGCCTGGTTACCTGGACATGCTCTAGCACCTCAATGTCCTTCTTGTATTGAGGTGTCCAAATGTGCATGCAATATTTGAGGTGAAGCCTCACTACAGAGGGACGACCACCTCTCCAGTCCTGCTGGCCACACTATTTCTGCTACAAGCCAGGATGCCATTGGCCTTCTTTGCCACCTGGGCACACTGCTGGCTCATGTTCAGATGGCTGTCAATCAGCATCCTTAGGTCCTTATCCACTGAGCAGTTGTCCAGCCAGTCTTCCCCAAGCCTGTAACTCCTTGGTGCTTGTGAGCAAGTGAGAATGACGGGGGAAGCCTAGGAGAGAATCCATGCGAGTGACTGAGATCAATTTTGTTTAAAATAAAAACCACCTCCCTGTCCTATTGCACAGTCAATAAACTACAAAAGAGTGTCAGAATTTACCATCCCTGCAAAGGTGGATGGCTGTTGGAGCAGACCTGTTTTCCACATAAGCCTGTTTCAGTTCTTTGTTATTTGAATCTCCTAACAGACCTCCCAGCGTGGTGTTTCACACCAGCACCATGGCAACAGGCACATTATCATCCTCCACGCTTTCTCGGAATATGGGAACAGCGTGAACGTTATTCCAAAATTTCCATGCTCTAATATCCCTTTTGAAGGAATTCCAGCACACCAGTGCCTTCTGGACAAATCTTACTACACCTGGTTTCAGGTTTTTTATGCCTGTAGATACTGACTACCTGGTAAAAATATTCTTCCAGCTGGATTATATGAAATATGCAATTGTCTTCAGACCAAACCATGAAGGGAAAAATGCCCAACTTATCACTGTGCTTAACAATTTGACCACTGACCACCTGCCTAGCCATGCGGCTACAATGCAGCGAGTAAGTATTTCAGCAAAACACCTTAATGCTTGCCTATGCGCGAGGCAATTTCCCAATCTGTCTTAAATTCCTTAGCAATTTTCTGTATTTTACTATTTCCTCTTCTTTCCATTGAAGTATTTCACTTTCAGGTGTCATCATTTCATCGCTCTCCCCAGTGTGTCAAAAGGCAAAAACATTTTCTTGCTTGCTGTCACAGCGTTCACAGAATCACAGAATGATTGAGGCTGGAAACCACCTCTAAGGTCATCAAGCCCGGCTTTGCATCCATCCAATCAACTTATTTTTAAGGCTTCTGATTTTTCTGATTTATTTAACTAACAAATGAAACAGATGAATTTATTTATTTACTTAATGAAAAGTAATTTTCATTTTAGAGTTTCCTCTGCCAGCTGCAAACAAACATTGTCAAGCTTTTATTACTGGTTCCTAGGCAGGCACCAAAATCAGTATGTCAGTTATGTAACTATCACTGTCAGAGTTGGAAGGGTCCTCTAGAGATCATCTAATCCAGTCCCTCCAGTAAGGCAGGACTGCCTCCAGACAGCTTCTGAGTATCTCCATAGAAGATTGCACAACCTCTCTGAGCAGCCTGCTCCAGGCCTTTCTCACCTGCACAGTAAAGAAGCTTCTCCTCAGATCTAAACAAAACCTCCTGTGTTCCAGCTTGTGTCCGTGGCCTCTTGCCCTATCAGCTGGGCTCCATCCTCCCTATATTTATAATTTACAAGGTGCTATGAGTACAAACTGGAACACAGAAGGTTCCATCTAAACACAAGGAATGTCTATTTCCAAGTGAGGGTAACAGAGCCCTGGGACAGGCTGCTCTGAGAGGCTGTGGCAGCCCCTCTGGAGACATTCAAAACCTGCCCAGATGCACTTCTGTGCAGTCTCCTCTAGGTGATCCTGCTCTAGCAGGTGTGCTGGTAGAGATCCCTTCCAACCCCTACCATTCTTTGATTCCAAGAATCAATAATCCAAAGTGGCCATGCATTTTTAGATGCAAAGGTGATTTCTACAGGCGTATTGTGATAAGTGTGCTTTACAATTGGCTGTGAGTCACCTGCCCATGCAGATGGGCACAGTGAGCTAATCATCCAGTCCTGAGCTTTAACAACACAGCTCTTTGCCAACACATTGCTTCCTCATGCTTGACCAGCCCGTGCATTCTGTTGAACTCTACTTCAGTTCCTATGGCTTGGAGTTATCGGCAGCTCCAAAACAGATAAACAGGTACCTATTCATTCTCATGTAGGGTGTCACCTCCCTTATATTTCTAAAATAAACAATGACACACAACGAAATCCCAGCCACATCACTTCTCTAGGCACACTGAAATAAATGGTACCGAGGCTTCGTTAGGTGTTTTGAAAGTCTACTAGCACGCTGCGATGAGAACACATGAAGTTGCTTCGAACTGTGATGCTGAACAAAGAGAGTGAAGTAAGTTTTAAGAAATCTGGAAAAACCCCAAAACCAAACACCTCCAAAGGCTGCTGATGGATGAGATTTCCTCTCTTGCCCCAGACCTTTTAAAACTCTAAGTAGTTCTGTTGGCAATTCTTCCATTTCATTAGACCAGTTATAAAAGCTGCTTGCCCCCTTGTGTGCCTTGCTACCCATTACTACAGTCAAAGTGGCTACTAAAGCTTCGCTAAATGAAATAGAGCTCTGGGCTTGTCTCTCCCCAGGCAATGTTCACAGAGTTCTCTCAGTTGCAGAGTGAACAATGAATTGAACAGTTTTGCTTAACTCAGGTGCTTTTCTTGCAGTTATCTGTCCTTGGGAACTTCTTATCTCTTCCGTTTACAGTTCATGGCACTGAAAAAAATCATGTTACTTAACAGCTCTATCAGAAGTTTCAGCTCTCTCAGAAATTGAGCCAATAATGGTGACTAAGAGCTAAATGATGCAGTAACTTCTTTCTGTTCAGATTTCTGTCAGGCTTCAGGTTCTATCTTTTTGAACAGTACATGGATTCACAGAAGGGTTCACGTTGGAAGGGACTTCAAAGATCACCCAGTTCCAACCCCCTGCCATGAGCAGGGACACCCCCACCACAAGACCAGGTTGCTCAAGGCCCCATCCAGTCTGGCCTTGAACACTTTCAGGGA
>VZRI01000172.1:628360-663099 GCA_013397515.1 Upupa epops
GTAGGAGAGGTGCTCCAGCCCTCCAGTCATCCTTGTGGCTCTGCTCTGGACACATTCCAACAGTTCAATATCCTTCCTGTGCTGGGGGCTCCAGAACTGGATGCAGGACTCCAGATGGCTTTCCATGAGAGCAGAATAGAAAGGGAGTATCACCTCCCTTGACCTACTGGTCATGGTCCTCTTGATGCAGCCCAGGATGCGGTTGGCTTTCTAGGCCACAAGAGAAGATTGCCAGCTCATGTTGAGTTTTATGTTGACCAACATCCCAAAATCCTTCCCCTCCATTTGGACTTTGCGCCATGACCACAACTCTGAGTGTGACCATCCAGCCAATTCCTGATCCAGCGAGTGGTCTGTTCATCAGTCCATGTTTTTCCAGTTTGGTGCCCAGGATGTCGTGCGGGACTGTGTCAAACGCTTCACACAAGTCCAGGGAGATGACGTCGGTTGTTCTTCCCTTGTCCACTTGTGCTGTAACGCCATCATAAAAGGCCATCAAACTAGTTAGACAGGATTGGCCTGCACAATTTCTGTTAATATGTTGATACAGGAACGCTCCTAAATGGCAAAACAAATTTATAGGATATCGTCTCCTAAGAATAAGATACCTTTTGAGACTAGCTACACAGACAAGGAATGAAGTATTCTGACACCCATTTTCACAAACGAAAAAACAAAGTGCCAGTAGATAGGGTTGCAGGGGAGAAAGTGGACTGCCTGCTAACAGAGCATTATGGGTTCACTGTCTGGAAGTATTTATCTCTATTATTTGGGGTTTTTCCTTCGTTTGCCTGGTTTTTTTAAGGAAAATAATTTTAAAGAGACAGGAACTTTGTTCTGCAGACACAGTTATCTAGCATTTTACTGCCAGATGAGTTGTTGTGGACAAATCTGTGATGAGTAATGGAAACACATTAGTTTTATGCTAGACTATAAAAAATGACAGCAAACCTCATGTCATAAGGAAAAGATGATTTCTAGTGTCATGTGATGAGAAGTCTTGAAGACCTCCCAATAGTAACTGTTCTGGTGAGTAAAATCCTTAATTACTGTAATAGGCAACTTGACTCAAGTGTGACAACGAGAAGTGACACCTTAACTAATAAACTAATACAGGAAATCCTTCATTGACACTGCCTGTAAAATAAACCCTAGAATTGTCAGCATTTAATCTCATACTTAAGCAGTAATAAGCCTTTTTTGTTTTGATCAAGCCTTCATCTTTCCCCAGTCTTGGGGTGAACTGTAAAATAAAACCCAGAGCACACAGTGAGAAAAGTAACTACCTTTTTCTTTTTAATGTAGATGTAGTACAGAATGTTTAATTACAGCAGGACAGTGCTTCCAGTTAAATAAAATTAAACCCTTTTATTTCCCCCAATTATAAAATTACTAAATTAAGGTCTTAAAAGAATATGGAAAAAGCTTTAAATTATACCACCATTTACTACAGTAACCATGATCAACCAATTACAATCCATTGCTTTGGCAAAAAAGTTTTTTCTTTTAATAACTGCATATAAACCTAACATAGCAAAGACTGTATACATCTTTATATTGCACTTACTTATATACAGGAATAAAGGAACTGTAAAGTCTGCATATACTTGGAATGAGCAAATTTTCCACAAGAAACTGAAAGCAGAAGAGTTAAGAGCTGGTATGAATATTAAAAATGCTTAGAAATGCAATACATTTATGTACAGACTGTATGGACTGTATTAACAAACAATATGTACATAACAATTTACTACCGGCGATATCTTAGTATAACTCGGTGTTCATTAATACAGACCTTTGGTTGTATTTAGTTGTTTAATAAGACCTAAGCTCACAGAACTCCAAATGCAACAAGGTATAAAATAAAGCACAACAATTTGCCAAATGGTACAAAACCTAGTATCATCAGTTTCGTTAAACCCCAAAAACTAGTGTCTCTGCCAAGCCCCAAAATAGTTCTTGTACTTGGAATCAGTTTCTATGTGCCATACACAAAAGAACACCTGAATGTTACGTATCTGTGAAATTACATCCCACAACACTTTTCTTTTTGTAATGTGCAATTCGTATTAACCTTACTTTCTAATGGAAAAGAGAAATTAACTTCAACTGTATAGTTTCTCAACACTCACTTCTGCAATGACATTGAGAATCCTTTTAGTGCTACCATCGAGATTAGGAAACGTTTGTGCACCTCCCTTACTCTAAAGACTATTACCAGTAACAGCTATATGCTAAGTGTGCTCAGACATTCATATGAATTATGCAGCTTGCACGTGCCCAACATTTAGCTTCAAAATCATCCTGAGCTCGCACACAACAAGGCAAACCCACATACTTTAAATGAGAGGACATACTTTCCTTTACAAAACAATCATGCAACTGAAGAAGAACTGGGCATCCCATGAACTGTTGTGCTTGTTGAAGTTCCACTTATGGCGTTGAAAATGTGTAGCGAATTAGGCATAACACTGGCCTTTTCTTCAACTGGAGTAATCTTAAAATGGAAAACACGCATTTACCAAAGGGTTACCAAATGACACAAGCACTTACAAAGCAGCTAAACCATTTCACTAAGTGCTGAGAACCAACTCAACTTTTCCAGTACTTTCTACACTGCACAGAACTTCTTTTGGAGGATGGCTACTCTTTTTAGCCACCCTTTACTAGGGGGGCAGTAGTGTTGTATCTCCAACACTAGTTGCAGTAATCTAGGTATTACACTGCCCTCTCTACAAGAAACTTGCATAGTTTCTCACATTTCTCTTGTGAACTATTACTTACAGGTTCGACTTAAACATTTCTTATCAAAACCTATTAAAACACTAAAAAGACTTAATTCTTAACAGCTATAAATTTACTGATGCAAAGGTTAGAGATACAGGAGAAAAAAAAAAGCATGATACAAAGATTAGACAAACCAAGAGCAGAAGTAAAGAAAACTAATTACCATCCCATCTGATCAGATTGGCAAGCAGCAGAGGAGAAAAAAGAAAAATCTGTTAAGACTCTAATACATTTTTTTCATGACAAAACTTTTGCAGCTGTTTAAAGCCCTATTAAAAACACTATTCTAGAACAGCTAATAGATTTTTCACTGACATTAGCGCAAACAGTGTGAGAAGGTCTTTTGCCAAACACAGGAAGGCACAAAAAGGTGCCATTTTAACAGATTTCAGTGAGGAGCCTCATGAATTTAAACCTTCAGGGGACTGATCAATCTAATTTAAAACAACCAACCAACCCATCACCATAACCTGTTTTGATTATTTACAGCTAATTGCATTCTTCTAAAAAGAGCAGAGTGGCAGACTATTAGTAGACATCACTGTAGTCAGTGATGTAGTTTTGTTTTCTGCTCACTCGGTATCTTACAGGTAAAAGTTTTTTGCCACTTCTTGTCACTTCTTGTCTTCACAAATATCTGAGCCTTTTATAAAACACACATACGTGGCATCGAGTTCAAAGTGGGTTTTTTTCTTGTGTACAAAACCCTATAAATTTCTTTTACTTTTTCCTACACTAGAGCAATATTAATCTTTCATTTATTACCTGCATTCATTAAATTACTTGACCTCAACATTTTCCTCTCTCTTCTGAAGGAGTTTTCTGTCACAGCTAATTCTCCCATATACCTCATTCATCTCAATCAGCATTCCAATCAGTTGTCCTTTCTAAAATCCTCCACTGCTTTCTGCTTTTCAATATATCACACAGACATACAGTCAAACTGTGCCATTTTTTTCAGCTGAGCAACCTCTTTCATGTTCCAGGGATCTTTCAAAAGGTGGTCAGCTTTCTTAGCAATTATTTCTTGGATAATAATACAGTAATTTAGAGATATCAAAACAACAGTGAATGAGTAAAGTGACTGTACATCTCAAGGATGTAATCCTGAAAAAGAAAGCTTTAACAAAGTGTTTAAACATCAGCGAGACTGAATGCCTCAGGTAGATCTCAAGTTGTTTTTTTCCTATACAGCTGATTTATGAATAAAGCCAAGAAACTCAAGAAGTCTTTGTATCAACTGGTCATCTAGACGAGGTTGCACTGATTCCTAGACCAAGAACAGTTGCCATTATGGTCATACATCTCAAGAAGTCTCAGAGACATGTATTTGTAAGGTAAAATATTTTCAGGACACCCAGGTATTTCTTGTGGCCCAAAAATTGAAAGTACTCTACAGCTCTGGGAAATTATTATGTAAATAACAGTGGATGAAAAACATGGAACCTGAAGTGATTAATATGATGACCAAAAGGCAGCCATCAGCCCTTCCTGTCCTCCTAAAAGAAATAATACCCTTGCCTCTGAAGTCAGAAGACTTTTCTACTGTATATCCCAAATGCAAGACCCTACACTTCACCCCACAAGAGTTCTGCTTCCCTTCTCCCTTTCCTCCAGCTTTTTAATTCCCATCAAAAGGGTGCACATTACAGTTACATTCTGAATGCTGCAATGTGTAAGTTAATTTCAGCACATACTTGTTCATGCATTATTTCAGAAAGCTCTTTTGCCATTTCTCTGTAATTGGCCTTCATCTCTTCTTGATATTCCAACTGATCTTCCTTTATTAGTCGTTCATTCACACCCAGAGCATGCCCACAAGCTTCAACAAATTGCCTGATTTAGAGACAAGAACCATAACAAAATCTCAATCAGAAACACAAACCCCAAAAGACTGATGAAAATCATCAGCCTAAAGCATGTTTTTAATGCAGTGAGATTACTGTAAAAGTGTTTTTAAATAACAACCACAGCAGCCAATTCCCACCCGGACTGCTAAAACATACCTAAAAACTTCCTTTAACAGCTTCACTTTATTGTCTGGATATCTTTTGGTGTTTGTGTCATCTAAGAAAGCTCTTGCATATGCTAATGGACCGGCATTAACCTAAAAACAAAGAATTACAACACAGAGTCAGTTTTCAGAGAATCATGGTATGGTTGTTTAGGTTGGAAGGGACCTTAAAGATCATCTAAGTTTCAAAAGCCCTGCCATGGGGCAGGGACATCTCCCACAAGTACTATCTTAGCAGTAAACTGGTACTGGAGGGGTTTGTCTGATGTAATTTTCTTAGGAGAATGTCATATTTGGAATTTCAATAAAGTAGGAATCATGAAATAAGACAACTGCTGGAGTTAGGGCTCAAAAGCAGGAGAGACCTGTTGAGCACTCACTCTGTGAACCTGTCCTGGCACAAAGAAACTACTTTTGAGATGAACCAAAGCAACTGCTGATACTGCTGTCTTGTCATCTCCATTTAAGATACTAGTGTGGCAAAGCAGGCTAAATCTATTACCCTTTGGGTCTGCTCATCTACTGAAAACTCACCTATTGAAAGCACTCATCCAAGCTGAGAACTCTGCAATATTTGGCAGAAACTTAATTGCAATATTACAACAGCTACCTGAAAGGGGGATTCAGTAAATTCTAACACATTATCATTTCATATTGACAATAGCAACCCCTCCCTTTTCATCCCACAGGTTGGCCTGGAAGCTTACTGATTTTGGAACCTTGCTTGGGTTTATTCCTTGGGTTGCATTGTTTCATTGGGGTTTTTTCCTTTTCTCTTCAACATGCTCATTTCAGATCACTGTGTTTACTCTTCCTTTGATTGGAATCAGTTAAAAATAACAGAGCAGCCCATCTTCCATGGCATGTTTAAGATCCCTGCCGTATTGATTTGTACATGCTACAACTGTTTTGTGTGTTTTGGTGGATCTGATAGGTTCTTTATCTATTCAGTTCTTGCTTGCCTTAGGCAAAACAGAATGTTGGACAGAGAGCTTTCTACTATTCCCCTCCTCCTGTAGTTTGGCACTCCATCTTCTTCTCTGCAGGCATCTTACCAAAACCCATGACCATGCTGAACCTACAGTGGGCAGCCCTAGTTCTAGGCAAATTGTACTTATTCATCCTGATAATGGAAAGTCACTATTTTATGGCAGTTTCAGCTTTGCACCAAATCCTGATGGCGATCAGACCACCAGAGAATTCCCAAGATGATTTTAGTTCATTTGTGTAACTGTCTGTAACCAGTGCTTATGTGAAATATTTGTATTGGTCTTGCTGTTCTGACAGTAACTGCAAACTGTAAGCACATTTCTAATTTAAGACATTCTTGAATACATGGGATAGAAACCAGACAGAAAATGCTACTCAATTTTTCAGGGGCAGAAGCAAGTAAAATAGCAGGAAGGCAAAGTAGTACATGATCTTACCTGAACACTGACACTTCCTTGCAGCTTCAACTGCAACTTGATCATATCAACTTCAGCTGAAGAGCAAAGCTGTCTAAGTTCTGCAACTTTTTTACTCATTTCATCAATGGCTACTTCGATTGGATTCAAATCGGTATGGTGCTGGTACATCACTGGAATGCGCTTTTTCACATATGGGAAACAGTGTATAGCTGTGGACAGAGGCAAGTTTAAAATGGTTATAAAGAAGGTTTTGAGTAAGTCAGTCCTGTTTCGATAGAATTTTATGCTAAAATAGAATTTTGATGTAATTGTTTGCCTAATTTAACACCATGCTATGTAAGTAGAAATGCTACCAAATATACAGGGCAACAAAATATTGAGAATATAAATATGCACAGCTTTACATGCAAAGCAAGATCCTGGTTATTACTGGTAGCAGTAGTGACAGAGACAAACTACTTGAACTTCCAACGAGACTTGGAAAAAGTTCTCATCATACACACCTCTCAAAGAGGAGAATAATCAAGAGAAGTAAAGCTTTATTTCCCATTTCCTCACAAATATTAGCTATGAACGGCTGACATTCTAAAGTACTTTATTTGGTTTTATCACTGTGTTAAAACAGTGGTACAGAAGATCACACTAACAGAGATCAAGAACCAAATAGTCTTTTTCTAAGAACAGGAAAACCTGGACTCCACATTCATGATTACTTGAGCTTATGGAAAAAAACCCAAACGTTTGTTCGAGAATTATCCCCTGAAGAAATCCAGCTGAGAAAGTATTCTAGCTGACAGCTATAATGGACTTTTAAGTAAATGAAATAGAAAAGATCATGAAGAACAGAATTACATCATTTGAATTATTGCTTCCAGTCAGAGCTCACCCTGCTATGTTACAAATTCAGACTTACACATTAAACAGAAACATTGCCAATCACATCACAACTTGTAGTTATGCCCCTTAAAAATACAAGAACTGTGAACCACGATTCTCTCATGTTTGAGTCTATGGGAAGACTGATTAGAAATCACAATGGGACACAGGCTGAAAATCAAACCAGAACCTGCCCTTCAGTGTCTTTTAGTGCTTTTAGCCAGAAGAATCAATGCTGCATTTTACACCCCCAAAGGCTGAAAGACTGTTGAAAAATCCTATACCCAAATCACACAGCAAAACTGCTACTCTTCAGTGTTCTACAGCAAAGAGAAGTATGCACAGGGAAGAGCAAAGGGAGAGGTGCAGACATTCCACTATTTTAAAAAAGCCCAAATTATTTAAGAGTGAGTGGTAGGTAGAACACAGTCAGATACACAATTGTACTTTCTTTTTTCAATACTTAAGTGATTAAATAATCACACAGATATACATATTCTCAGATGCTCATCTGCAAGTATTTGCACATCACATTTTTGAGAATAATTTTCAAGTATTCTGATTTTAAAGGAGTGCTCTATCTAATGTTATTTTGGTATACTACACAATTCTTGCCACATCAAACAGTCATGTGTGAAACCTACTTCACTTTTTCCTGACAAAATACACAACACACAGAAAAACGTAGTATTGAGGTTTAAGTGTATAAAACCAAAATAAAAGAGCTGTTTTCTCTTAAAGGAAATTTCTATTCAATCATTACCTGTCAAAATAGTCCGGCGCTTACACTGTTCTTCTACTCCTCCTTGTCTTTTACCAGCTTGAGTAAAAGGCATCTCAAACATGAAGCGACGAATGTTGTGAGTTCTTTCAAAATCTGTTTTTCTTTCTTGCAATTCCTTTTCTTCAAAGTACGGAACCACATGCGTAACTTGAATGTATGCATATTTTGAATCTAAATCCTTAGGATTTACCTTAAAAAGGTGACAAAAAAAAGCAAATAGCTTAACTGTGAATGCAGTCACACGATTTTTAGGAACTGAATTTGGTCTCAACTTATAAATTACTGAAAATGCAGGAACCATTCATGCTCTGAACACAGTTATTCTGCATTGAGTTTTTAACTAACACAGCTAGGTGCATTATAACATGTGGTGGGGTTTTGTTCAGGGTTTCTTTAGCACCCAATATCAGTAATTGCTGTATTCAGAACTACAAATGAAAACCTAATGCAGAGATATACACCCACGATTAATACTGAAAGGTAAAGAAATGCTTATCTTCCACGACAGCTGATACAGAAGGTAGATTGGAGACCAAAAATTTGTAGCAATAAAGAAAGTTAAAACTACTGTAAATGGTTCAGACATCACTTTCAAAAGGCGGTCCTCCCAATCTCTGAATCAACTGTGACACCCCATGAGGTCTACCGAAGAACATACTCCTGTGAGCAGAACACGCTGAAGGCTTCACTAGTTAATTTTGTTTCTAGAACTGGATGAGTAAGAGACTCATGGACTGTCAGATCTTTGTTTTGACAACATACTCTGGTAAAAGTCTCTCCAATACAATGAGGTAAGTCCTCCTAAGCATCAAAGATGATCCTAAGATCAAACAGGATCCCTAAATGGATCAAGGATTCATCTGTTTTTAAAATTCCCCCAATCATGGGACAAAGGACGCACCCTGAACCTGGGCATTTTTCTAAAAGCTGTTGCCTACCAGTTTAGTCTCACAGCAAACATCTGTTATCGCTGTCCCTGAGACAAGTTTTATAAACCAAGTGCAAAAAACAATGCAAATACGTAAATGAAATCACCAGGAGAGGGCTAGAGCTCTGTCTCTGATGTTAATCTTTTTAATTGGAACATGCTGCCTATTTATTTTTATTTTGTTTAGTCTGGTATTTTTTTAAAATTGGTTGAATTGGAACTCAAATTGCAATTTATGGGCTCATATTAAAACCCATCATAGAAAGGCATGATATCAATTGTAAAGAATTCTGGAGAATACACTGGAAGAGCTATGAAAAACTGAGATTATATGAATTTCTTGCCTTCCATGGCATGAAATCTAGCCCTTGCCAAGTCCTCCACTCCTTTTCAAGTCCCAATATTGAAAAGTGTATTGCTACACTTTTCAGGCCCAGAAGCCTCAAACTCTGTTATATTACTGGTAGAATCAACGAATAGAAGAGACAGAGAATTATAAGAGAAAACTACCATAAAGTCTGAAGTCAAAAAATCATCTGACAGACATCTTGTACAGCATCTGTTCTTGGGGTACCAGAGACTGTCTCTTATTTCAGAAGAAAGTTTGGGCTCTGCTTGAGGTGTTGGGGAGAACTTCCAAAGTATGACTGTGCATGAAGTGGCAAGAAACACAGCTAAAGTTACCACAGAATGAGACTGCAATTCAAATTGATTCCAAGATACTCTTACTATTTTGAGAGGTAACACCATGGAAATTCAACTTTTTGGTTGTTTTCTAAGATAAACTTAATAGGAGATTACATTTCTCTCATACTCTTCAACCAGTAGAGTTGTTAGATAATTAATATTTGTACCAAATGAGTAGCAAACAGTGATCATACAGTATTTCAAAATGATTAGTGGATGTAATGAGATTTTTTTTAAGAAAGAATAAAGATAATACTTTGCCAGAATCCTGGATCATTTTGACATTTTCAGATCCAAATTTGTCAGAGTAGAGTTTCTGGAGTCTTTGGGATATTTCTGAGAGGGGTGTGAGTTTAGGCTCCTTATAGATGTATTCCTTTCCATCTTCATCCTCAAAGAATCCCTGTAAAAAACAAAGAAATTAACATCTTGGTAAACCCCAAACGTACGTGATAACAACTAAGATGTGTGTGGTTCAAAGCAAATATAAACATATAACATCAGGATTCAAGCAAACATAAAGAGAAAGCAGAATCTAAGAAACAAAAAATTATAAGGAATTAAAAAGAACAAAAAAAAAAAATCAGAAAAATGTTATTATCTACTACAGAATGAATGGAAAATAATGAAAACACACAGTTATAATTGTAAAGGTTTGTTGTAATCTTATGGTGTGCCAAGCTGTTAAGATATCTTTTTTCACTTTTATATAAAAGTGAACTTTCAGCTCTGTTTCACTTGCCAAAACAGGAATCTTGAACTATCTGAGTCACCAGGGAGTATTCTGGCAATAGTTTACGTAAAAGTAATCTGAAAAATTTATGTTTGAAATAATAAAAAATAATTCCAGACAATTAAATCTAATGTAAGTAAAGAAACTTTATGCTGTACTACATATACTTCTTCATTCTTATTACAGAAAGCATTTGCTTTAAAACCATAACGTAATGCAAAACAAAAGTACATGGAAAGTGAAACAGGTCATTGGTTTAAAACAAAAAGCCAAGTCCAAGTTCATGTTTGAAACCAGAATACAAATGTTTTTGTCATAAACAACACAGACAAAATAGAAAAAGCACAACATACCATGTATAAACACAGGCTAGATTGACAAAAATACCCACATCAAACTAAGGTGCAATGCAGTAGTTGTTACTGCATTGCTTGCTTTGTAAGCGGTTACTGTAATTACCTCAACATCTGTTTCACTGTCTGTAAACTGGTATTGCTATAAAGTTATAAAAGACAACAAAATACATAAAAAGTTATACTGCTCAGAGTATTTCACAATTCTCCATGCTCGGCTGAACAATTAGCAACTGGGCTATGCATGTAGGAAGTGTATTACTTGATACTGCGTGCTACCATACTGATACATAGGCATTCTAGACATATATTAGAGGATGTGAAGCTGTCCAGTACAGAGCCAGAACTGTTGTTTGAAGCATGCAATACTGATGCACAGAGTAGAGTGATTTGTTCTCTAAATGGAACTTAATGTTACTTTTGAATTGCAATGGCCATTAATGCATACCAATCTAAGAAGCAGCCTTGCAAACCACACTGTAGCACTACAGACATTCAGTCAATACATGGCTAAGAACTGACATCATGTACAACTTACCGCTGCCTTAAGGTAGTAAACAAAATAAGAAAGGAAAAAAAAGCAAAACGTTTACTGAGAAAAACAAGGAAGAATTGGAAAGCTTTTTCAACTAAATAATTGAGGGTATTTGTTTCCTACAGAACACATTTCTTGTACTTTTTACATCAGTGTATCAATATAGGTGATGAAGTTTTATACCTTGTAAAACAAATTCAGGTTTTAATTCCTAGACAGAGCAGTGAAAGTTAAATCATACTCACCTGTCCAAAGAATGCTACCCTGAAGTAAGTTCCCAACAACCTCTTGCCAGTATGCATAACTTCTGTCACTTTACTGTATGCCCGATGAAGAGTGTCATATAAATGAGCAAGCCTCTAAAAATAAAACAGTCATGGGGTAAAAGAATAATGCAGAACTCCTCTGTCTTAAAATGACAACCAACTACAAGGATACCATGTATTACAGCTAAAAAGATGATTTTACTGAACAGTACTAATAGGTTTATCACTTGAGTCAGAATGACAGTGTGTAAGATTACTTTAGAATGCCTTATATTTATGTAAATAAAAACATTTTAAATTACTAAATGAAAATGTCAACACATTCATACTTCAGCCACTCTTGTTCTGTGATGTCATGCAGTTAGACAAGAGCAATATTTGTGTATTTGGTTGGATACACTTATGATGAACTTAGTACCTCAAAATCTCTCCTTTTTTCATAGATGGGAATTATAAGTTTGTATATGTCAGCAATGAGTTCATAGCGTTCTGCCTTCCAGAGTCCATCAGCACACTGCTCCAACAATTCCATCAGTACATCCTAGATTTGGATAGACATTTAAAGTAGTAACACAATTTAATATGCATGGAAATCACAGCAAATAATGACAGCAAAGTTCTTCACAATGAAAAGGATGATGTTGCCTCAAGTCAAAAGCAGCAGGAGCAGGGGTCCAGGCAAAGGTCCAGAAGGAAGTGATGTACGGTGAATGATTGCCCACCCCAGTCTTTTATTGGGTTGCAGGATAGATGGAAATCCCCCTGCCTCCCCCCCAAATCAGCCACAGCCTCTCTCTTGGAACACCCCTAATTCTTCAGTTTCAGCCCTGGGCACATCTGTGATTCCTGCAGGAACCAATGTCTTTTTTCCACACAAATGGGACATTCTCATTACGAGAACACCAAGGCCCAACAGTTGTTA
The DNA here is from genome assembly GCA_013397515.1 of Upupa epops. Taxonomy (NCBI): domain Eukaryota; kingdom Metazoa; phylum Chordata; class Aves; order Bucerotiformes; family Upupidae; genus Upupa; species Upupa epops. Next base: position 640,655 of record VZRI01000172.1, read on the forward strand.
ACAGCTCAGCCTCTCTGAACAGTGGAAAATGCAATCTGGAGTGAGGGTTCTGCCCCCCTCCCAGTCTAAAAACATAACAGATACCAATTTGGGGAACAAAAAGAAAGGAAAGGCGATACCAGAGTCTTTTTTTCCTGACCCAGGACCATAAGAACTATGCTTCTCTGTATGTTAGAATGGAAGCACCCCTTTTGTGTTGGAGTTGTTGGTTGCACTTCTCTCCACTTGTTTTACTCTATCCTCAGACTTCTAGTACGAGCCAGCATGCAGTTGGCTTTTGTTGCCACAAGGCTACACTGTTCGTTCCCTTTCAGCTTCTGTCCGCTAGAGCTCCTAGGTCTCTGCAGAGCCACTGCCCAGCCGGTTACTTTAAATGGGTTGCATGCAGGGAAAAATGAAATTTGGCAAGGTGTGATCCTTTTGCAAGACCCATAGGCAAATAGAGTGTAAACGGAGCTCTTCATAATCTTTTCTTACAGGCTTAATAGTAAAATTTACTGCAGAGCCAGCATAGAGAGATCAGCAAAGGCACAAGGAGTTAACTGAAGCCCAAACTGCACTTCTGCCATTGATGGAAGTCTGGTGTCTGTAAAAACACTTCCATTTTTATGGCACATTTGCTTAGGGAAACTGTAAGCCAGCAAAAAAACAGTGAATACATTCTCATAATTTCACAGTTCAACTTAAAAGTCAGTTGAAAAAGCAGAGATATTGTTAACTCCAATAAAAAAGCCTCACTCATGTTCATCCTGTTAATAAGCTGAAACTCCATTTTCCAATGGTGGTGTTGACTTATGTGGTAGTGCCTTCTTTAAAATACACGTATAGAGTGCATTGTCTAAAGCTGGTACTGCTTACAGAAATAGTTTCAGTTTCAGAATAACAGCAGTGGCTAAGATAAGCACTGTATTTGTCCTATTAGTCAGCCTCCAGATTGAATGACAAGACTTGGAAAAACAAACAGCTCTTCAACGGGTATCGATTCTAACACTCTTATATTTACTTACTTCATTGAAGTGAACATCTTGCATCCCAACATCTTCCATCATCGAAGCCTCTTCATCTATATTAGGTGTGATTACTCTGAAAGCAGTACATCCTTGCCTAAACATCCCTGTCAGCGAAAAACGGACCAATTTACTTTTCTTCACCAGGCCATTTTGTGGTGCTGGATAAGGCAAAAGCTATTGTTTAAATATATTTATCACCAAGTTAATAAATGTTTAAAAAAGTAACAACATCTGGCCTCACACTGCATGATTAAGATACTTGAACTCATATTACTGTGTAAATATAAATATGTTTTAAAAAGCCCACAAATGTTAATATCTGGGTTCTTACCAACCAAAATAGTGTCTGAATCTTTCTATTTGATCTTAAACCTGTGACTGATCTACCCCATCCTACAGACTTCAGGTAATCAAGTTAACTTTTACAGTGTTAGAACTGTGTACGTGAATAGGCCCTGGTACCACAGCTTCCCCAGTATGAGCAGTGATTGGACTGGCACCAACCAGACAAAATGATCAAAGGATGGCAGACCAGATTATTCAGCTTTAGATATACAAAGTCTACAAGCAAGAAAAAACCCAGCAGCAAAACTGGGTGTCAGAATGATCTAACGTGAAACCTGACATCCCACACCACCCCACCCCTCCTTTTTTAAAGTTTTCTAGCCTATCTCACAGGACATCAGAACCCCACTTTTATAGACAGTTGCTAGTATAGAACACAAAGATGGGTGAGCATTCTGCATACTGTTGTCACTGGCTCAGCATCTTTACTTTGCTGACAATGCCAGGTTTCCCCACATGCAGCGAGGCACTACTTCTTGAACAAGAGCATTCACTGGTACGTTTGCTTTCAAAGGGGTCTGACTTCAGCTACTAGCAGCTCTAGTAATTAATTCTTTTCAGCAGCTATGAAATTAATTCTTTTACGTTCCTTAGAATTTGATTTTACCTTCATTGGAAGTGCTGCCCCTTAGATGCTCTTAAATGTGTGTGCACCCTACCAAGTCAGGTCAGAGTTTTTCTTTGGTAAACACTGAAATTCCTACTATTTCATCAGGGAAACTATAACAAAAAAATTCCAACATGAAAGTAAGATTTCAAGATCATACCTTTTCGTGTGAGGTATTCTGCAACCAGTGCTGCTACATGGACGTAGCACATTGCCGCCTAAAACAGAAATGGTAGCCACATTATAAATTACAATGATAACTGAACTAGTAAACCCAAAGGTTATAAGAAGAGTCCTAGCCCGAGATAGTTTCTTTGATTTTCGCTTTTGCTGCTCAAGAGATTTCCTATGACAAGCGTGATAATTCTCCACCTCATTTATGCAGGACCCTATCTGAGCATGAACACTCGTTGTTTCCTTCAAAAATCTAGTAAGGGAGTACTGTATATGCCTTTGGTGTGGCTATCATATATAAGAAAAGAATTGCAGTACTAAGACATGAGTAAGTAAGACAGCAGATACTATTTCTTGGAGATAGCTACTAGCTTACATGCTGCTAAGTTTAACAGGCATGTTTCTGAAGTTCAATGATGTCATTCAACATTACTTTAATACAGAACAAACCTCCAGAAAGAGACAAATTCTGTACTGGCAACTGGAGAGGAGTTCAAGCAGTGGCTTTAAGTGTTTTAGCAACTAATAGTAAAAACATGACTTCCATGGTTTGCTGTGTGCATTCCTGGCTTAGCTACAGTAGCTGAAAATATACCCTACATTAGTAATCAGAAATTACTTACAGATGCAATTGTGTAGGAAAAACTTATTTGTCATTGAAATTAAGCTACTAACAACTGAATATCTACTAAAAATGGTTATTATATTAGGCACTGACAAGCATACCGCTGTTGTACTACACGGTATATTCAATTTCAAGAAAGATAAGTTTATTACAAAGCTAAAACTGGTTTGATTTTTATCTCTTACCTCTGAAAGATCTCCATTTTTAACATGGATCCTTGCCATGCTGTCTAACCATGTCTTTCTTAGTTCAGGCGTGCTGGCATAAGACTTTGCTAAACTGTACTGGAGGTCTACAAGCATTTCTGGATCATTCTCATGCTCCTTCATCTGAGCCGTAGCCATCAGTACTGTACGAATCCTTTTTGTTAAATCTTTAACGTCAGAAGGGAATGTCGTGTGCTAAAACATGGAAAACAGGTTAGCTACTATATTTTTCTATTCTTTGCATATTGAAAAGTTGAAGCACAATTGCCAAAGATGCTATGACAGTATTCTCAAGCATCTTTCTACAGCATGGAAAAATTAATAAAAACTGACCTTTATAATTCTGTCATTATTGGCACAATTATTGATGATGGAAAGAGACTGCTGGAATCTAGTTCCTCCAATTCCAACAACATCAGCAATTAACTGGCTCACCGAAATAATAACCTGGAGAGAAACCAATGTTTAGTTAGTACACATTTAATAAAGTATTCTATGAAGCAATTACAAGGGGAATTTGGTTCTTTTTGATTGAAAGATTATTCCCTGAAGTAAAATTTTATTTTACTTTTTTCAAAGTTATTTGCTCAACAACATAAGCAAGAAAAAACAAGGCTTGTGTATATTTAATGCCCTCACATCTTCTCTTCTAAAGACTGACTGCTACATTAACTAGCCAGAGTAGTAAAAAGTAATGAACTTCCCAGCTTTGTCAGAACACACAATTTTCTATGTGTTTAGTACAATTTATACGATTGTTTCTGCTGTCTTTCGTTCTTCAGAGGCAACAGCATATGCCATTTAAGCATCAAATAAACACCAGAATAATTGCCCCTGACAAATAAACACAGTTTCCTATGAAACTCAAAGCCATTCAACTGTTACTAAGTATTTCCTTGTACTGAATACACTTTTATTGCCATCTCCTTATTCTCAGAACACCACCAGCTTTGTCTTTGACAGGGATTTGAAACTGTGCATCTACAAATAAGATATTTTAAAAAATAAAGCATACTAACTTGCAGATGTGTTCTAACAAAAGACTTCTTCCCTGTGTAGTCAAAATTATTTCTCATTAAGAAGTACAGTAACTGTGAAGCTTCAGTCCGAATCGAACTCAGTTTGGAATTACAGTACTTCAGAATTTCATAGCACAGCGCAGAACACATATCGGCTCTACCCTCATAAAACGTAGAAGGAAACTGAGGAAAAAGTAAAAAAGAAAGACGTTTTTAATTAACATTAGCTTCAGTTCTTGACAAAATAAGCAAGTAATGAAAAAAACCTAAGTATATTAACAAGCTCAAACTGTGGAAAAAATAGACAGTTATGACTCAAAACCATTTTTCCAGCAATTCAAAGGGCAAGTATTCTACACTGTTGGGATCAGACGAGTCCAGATTCACCCATTTTAATTTGGAATTTCAGTTCTTATATTCTTACTTAGGACATTGTTAACTAAAGAACTGGATAAGCACTTGAAGATGAATTCTTCTAAATCTAATATAAAAATATTTTTTATTTAATAACGAATTCTTTCTTACCTTAAAAATAAGTGCCCTTAAAGCAATGAAGACATTTTTCAATGCTGTTTCAGACTGATTCTTTTGAAGGAAGCAGAGGTACACATCAAATACTTTCTTCATCAGTGGATTGTGCCCATGATCAGCCAGTAGTTGATTCTTTAAATTGATAGTAAGAACTTAGGAGTTTTGTACAGAGATACATTTAATATCATTCCAAGAAGACACTTAGACAATCCAGAAGCAGGAAATGAAAATGAGAATAATCTGTAGAGTATTACCTAACCCTAACCATGTGCAATGTGTAACAAGCATTTTGCTTCAAAAGGTTATCAACTTTTACATGCTGCAATGAATGATGTGCTAGAAGTGCTAACAGTACTGCACTAAATTACGAGACTATAAAATACAATTTTGAAAGCATTTCTACAAAAATTTTCTCCTGAAAGATAATGACGGGACATATTAACACTGAGCCAAGAACAAACCTTAAAAGCCATTGTGAACAACGACAGAGTGTCCAGAATTGTAAGGCAAACTTCGGTGGCAATATTTGCTTCAAGTAAAGACTGGTGAAGAACATCTGCATCTGAATGGCCATAGCCTACAGAAATTCCAAAGGAAGTGTAAGTGTTGGATACACTCATTTAAACATTCTTATTTCCAAAAGAATTGCTGAGCTAGGAATAGATTAACAAGTAGAAAGCTGAGAAACGTTAGTACTCAATGCAAAAAAAACATACATATGCATTTAATATTTCTCAAATATGTGTATACCATTATTCTAATACAATTTCCACAAAATCATAAAAAATGCTAAGTACAAACGTCAACAACAGAGGAATTAAACTGCAGCTAAAACAATGCATGTCTGATGTTTCCTGTAAGTGTGCATGGATGTATACACGCGCGTGCATATAGATACAAACGTACACAGTTAGGAGTATATATGCATATATATATAGTAAGTACTGCGGTAAGACAGTTATAGCTGAAAAGATGTATTGTTAATTTAGCAATGTTGCAGTGATCTCAGAGCCAATGGGTAAGTCAATCATTAAAAACAAATACAAAACATTAGAAGTCAAAGGAATACAGTAATATATTAACCAGCAGCTGAAGACCTAAATAACTAATTCTGCTCTGTAGCAATGCCATGCAATAACTCTGTAACTGCTTCTGCCTCCATAATTTTAAAACCATATCCTGCCTCAGCACTGGTTATAATATGTTCTTTATAGCCCCTAACACTGATCTTTAACAACCAGATTGATAAATGTGCCCTGGCTGCTTTAAAAAAATTGGTCTGGATTCGTGTTTCTAAGTTAGATTTACATTCAAGTTAGCATCCCTAGAGCAGTGACAGGATGATGAACTTGTTGAGACCTAGAACAGAAGAAATGACATATTCTTTTGTAACGACACCTGGCCACTCCTTGCTGTGCCTTCTCGCTTCACTGGCTGAACTACACATGCATAACCATAACCACCAGTTTATTCAGATTCAGACATTTTTCTGCTAGGAAGTGTACACAACTTTCCCGTCATCTTTTGCATTCCATCTGCCTCTATCTCTTCCTCCTCCCACATACTTTCCTTGCAGTTCCAATCCAACTACATCCCTAGCATTTGTAACAGCAGAAAGGAATTGGCATTTGGAAGGAATTTTACCAAATTACCAAATGCTGTTATTTTACTACAACTGTTCTTTCATTTTAGGAGCTTCAAAGATGAATCCTCTTTCACAGCAATTACCTTTGGTTGATCAGAAAGCCTTTAATTTAGCCTGTTGTTCTGGTGATGTTGAAGATACCATGACATGATGACTATTTTAAGAAGAGGAGAAATAATTTTTAAGATTGCTCTTTCAGGTAAGAACAAAGGTGCAGTGTTTGTTATAATTACTTAGTAAGAACTGTAGTCAATGGGCAGAACTCCAAATAGTTCAAATTTTGTTCTTCACATAAATAATTAGAACTAACAAATAAACAGGGCGTTGATTGATTGACTGATTACTAAAGACAGAAGTTTGGGGCAGGATGGAAAATCAAAGGAACACTCAATTCAACTAAAAGACTGGCTTAGCAGTGCTTTTTCCATATGCCTGCTAAAAGCTATCTTTGTTTCAACCTGCTGGTGTTTTAGAGAAGCTAGTATTTCATTCTGCATGTCTAGCTCACATCCTGGATTATATTTTTCTCATGTAATTTAAAAAGAAACTACTGGGCTATAATAACAGCATGCCATATGGACATCTGCCTGGACATGCCCATGAACTCATGTAGTCATACTCCTGCTGAGTAACAATCTCAAACTTTGTGAAAACACTGAAAATGTCATAATCTGATGACTACGAGCTTGACAGTGACCCTATTTGCTACTCCCGATCAGGATGTAACCCCTGTATTTCAGTATACTTGCATGTCACTATTCTACTGAGGATCCTGCTCTCCTCCAGCCTCACAATAAGTGCATAAATCTATATTGTTAGAGTCTGTATTGAGTTGCTTTACAAATATGAACAAAGAGCCCATTTTTTTCATACTTGAGCACACAACTATACTGAAATTCCTCAAGACATGTGAAATATCAGTTACAGCATTTACTTCAGTTCCATTCCTTGTTTCAGTGATTAGAAATTGAGTTTATCATTTACACGCACAGCCAACTATCTTGCCAAAGAACCGTGATTTTAGAAAAAGGTAAAGCAACTATTTCCACCAGATATATGTCATGAGATGACAGATACCTACAAGTTTCATTCATGTTCTGAAAACTGCTTTGCATACATGATACAGACAGACTGACAACTAAACAAAACCAGACAACAAGAAGCCCACAGACATAAAAAACAGCTTCACAAGGCACTCAACACAGCTTTTACAGCAACATGTTTGCACTGTGTAAAACCTTGGTCAGTACAAGGTGCAATATCCTGATATTCATTAAGTGTCTACCATCAAGAAAAAACACCCCACTATTATCACTTCAGCCCCAGCTATGCGAATGAGACACCTTCCTTTATAATTTCCTTCAGACTGAAAAGAACAGAAAGTTTCTTTTTACAGAAGCATGCATTTATTAAAATCTTTCAGCTCACTGTTTTCTAAAAGCCAATAAACTTTGCCGAACTTCTGTAAGTATGACATCCCTTTAGCCAGGGCCCTGAAAAAGCTGCATCATTTATTCCCCAAGAATTAAAAAAATTAAAATATAATTTTAAAAAATAAACCAGCTTTACCTACAAAGTATTTTACCTTTTTGTGTGGACTAAAGGCTCTTTAATATGTGTATCAAAAACATCTAGAAATCATGATACAGCAGTAGCAGGTTGATTAGAAAGAAATTTGTCCAGCTATACAGCTTTCTGATGTCTTAAAAGTAAAATAATTACATTTCTTATGTACAACCATGCATTTTATAAACAATGCATTTATAAATTGAGAGGTTTGATGAGAGGCTTGATTTTTACTCCATTTTTCCACTAGACTCTGTGGTATCATGAGCAATTAGATTAACTGTTTCTTCATATAACAGATAATGAGCTCAAAGATTTTAAGGGACAGTTAGATATGCTTTGGGAAATAAAAGGATGAACACAGTGAACATACAGATAAGTCAAGTAATTGCTTTACTGCACACGATTCTTTTCAGCACCAGTGCTGAGTCTTACTGGATTAGTCAACCAGTTTTATTTTTTTTTTACGGTGTAAATTGAAAATAAACCTTGCTTCATAATATTTTGCATACAGAGTATTTTGCAATTTAAGAGCAGCATGTTGTAAAAGATAGGACACAAGCAGATTTAGTTTTCAATACAGCAGTCTTACACAAGCTGACTTCAACCTAATTAAATCTTACCATTGTCTACAGAAATTCCAAGAATACTTGATATCTTTCTCACACTGAAAACAGAAAAATCACGTCATTATTGGACGCTTTTTCACTTCCAGACAAACCAAATCATGGGCTTCACAAGCTCTGCGGAAATTGTAAGAATCGTACTTCTTATTAGGAGATGTCAAAACATGGAGATACGGCCAGAGTACGTATTCTCTCGTTCAAACTAATCTTTTATAAAGGCTGAGTAGGCAAAAAAACCTGATGCTTACGAAAGCAAATACAGATTAGTAGATTTTGCAATTATGTGCATATAATTTAGACATTAATTAAATTAAAATAAGCTGTAGGTTACCATTCTCCATGTTATGACATCAGACAGCACTAATTGTTCTATCATAAAGCAGGGAACAGACCATTGACTGATTCCAGCTATTTGTTTGACCTAGAACAATAAAAGTCATTGAAATGCACTGGTGTGGCTCTGGGACCTGTCACTGGTGTTGTGGTACTGGTTGAGGATGACGATGAATGTTACGATGTCATGAAACTTACTGTGGTTAAAAGTGAGAGAGTTATCCAGGCTGCTGAGCTGCTGCAATCTGGCATGCATCATTCCTGTTCTGTTACGGGAAACAGGCAATGTCTGAGATTTTCGATCATGAACTATGGATCCCAACCCCTCCTGGTTCCTGCAAGATGGGTGAAATGGGATAGAAGCAAAAGTTAGACATGTCAAATTGCGGCAAGAAAGGAAGTGTTAGTTAAGCACAAGATGTTTTATAGAAAGATTTATAATGCAACCTATTTAATGTTTTAAAAATAAAACAAAAATAGGTAGCTTAAAAGAAGCGTCACAGCAAACTCTGTCTTAAAATCTCAAAGCATGAAAGCAAAAGCACACAAGCAGTCACTCTACAAGTGCTCAATTTACTTCCAAGCTTTGGAAAACATAAATATTGGAGAGTATAAATATTCTGAGAATATTCAGAACCCAAATCAAAATCCACTATTTTGATTGTAAAAAAAAAAAAAAGGAAACAGTTAGAAGGACACACAGTGATCAAATTAGCAAGCAATCGTGCAACAGGAGAGCAGGAATTCAGTGAGGTAGTATTACGTACAGCTTACCCAAGCAGGAAGGGAGAAGAGCCATATACTTTGTTAAACTTGCAGCAATCAAGTGAAGAAAACAGAAAAGTGATCTGTGTTAGCAATCAGTACAGGCTACCTGCCTATTGTGTACCACCACCAGAGCTGATGAAAAACGAAAACCAGTGCTTGAATTACAGAATTCCCCGTTTCCTTTCGTTTTCTGTCATTTGTGTATTTTAAGAGCGTGTGCATTGATTGTGGTAAACTTCAGTGTGATGGCAGTGTGAAGGCAGTGTGAAAGACTCAGTTTATACATCTACTGGGAAAAGTCAGTATTTCTGCAGAAGACCAGATGATTTCTCTAGTGTTAATAGGTGATCAGTAAATAAACAAAGTGTGGTTGTCATCTCTACAAAGTAGTCACACAAAAGATGAAGAATTTTTATTCAAAGCCTGAAAATCACAGACTCCTGTAAATCCAGAGTCTGAAGTATATTTAAACACCAAGGTTACAATCAAAACATTAAGAATGCCAGAATTATTTTGGCCTCCAATTGTTTTTTAGAGTGTATTTGCAGAATGAGACTTCATGTTTCTGAAAAATCTCCAAGGATTCAGTAAAGTTTGTTGGCTGGACGAAGACACTGACAATCCATTACATCTAAATTAAAACAAAACCCCCTAACTTCTTAGTTAGACTGCTTTACAACCCAAAGACAACTTTCTCACTGAGTTCAAGACTATTGCAACCTCAGTCTTTCTGCTAAACATCTTCCCATTAAATGTACAGTTATCTAACAGTTCTTTGGGCTTGAAATACAAAACCACCAGTCCTAGAATGTTCAGTTACTCACCTTTCTGTAAAAAACTATATAGAAAATTTCTAAAATGTTTAAATGACATTTCTTTATGACAAAATGAATAAACAATTAAATCACAAAATTCTTTCCCCAGAGACACTACAATAAGGGCAAAAATGCTGCAAAAGACACAGTTTAAAGTCTTTTTAAAGTAACTTATAATACACACAAGACACAAACATAACTTCTGAACAGACACCAGACTTTCAGACAAGATACAGACTTGTTAATACAGCAACCAAACTGTTATGCATCATTTCACAGTAAGTCCATGTCCTATCCATGCAATTTATTTGAAACAAACAATTGAGCTACACTGTACACATTGTTATTCTTAGCAAACAAGACAGAAAAGCTTAAATTCCACACAGTACCTGGCTATGTATCGTTTCCCCATGTACTGGAACTGATGTAAGCACACTCTGCAAAGAACACATAAATCAGAGAAGCAACACTTAAAACAATCTCTTATTTACGTACGCTGGAATTATGCAACTACTATTTTTGTTTGATTTTAGAAACCTTACATCATAAAACTTCTTTATTTCTCCCTTAAAATTCCCTTCCAGTCTCCAGCCAAAGAATAGGGAAGTGCAGCTCTTCTGAAATCAGATGCAGATGGTGGTTGCTTTGAGCAAATTTGGGTTAAAAGCAAAAGGCACATAAAGCTGCCTCCAGAGCACTCAACCGAAACACTTAGTGTGAATCTTAACAGTGACGAGATAGAAGGGTCAAATGGTGAAAAAACAAAACACCTTAGAAAACTGTAAACAGTGACTCCAAGTGCTTCACCTCGTATAGATCTGCAATACTTACAGATAAGAAATGCTTAGACTACCTCAGACAAAATTTTATTATGCAAAATGGGGTGACCAGGCATTGGAACAGGCTGCCCAGAGAGGTGGCTGAATCACCATCCCTGGACATGTTAAGTTGTGTAGCTATGGAGCTTAGTGACATGGTTTGCAGTGGGCTTGGCAGAGTTAGGTTAATGGTGGCTTCGATGATCTTGAAGGTCCTTTTCCAACCTGAATGACTGAATGATTTTCTGAAGCCCACAGTTACAGTTATATACAGATGAACAACAATCCAGGGCAAGTAACAGCAAGAACAGAAGCAAAGAGATAATCAGACATTGCATATAAAACCATATTTTGCAAAACATCTATAGGGTTTCAAAATGAGGATCATACATTTTGCTGCTTCTCCCTAAATTCTTAGTTACAGCATGGGTTTTGTTGGGTTCAATGATTGGGGTTTCTTTTAAGGTCTGCAGATTCTGAGGTAACACAACAAAGTTATGACAGAACCGTTTTTAAAGGAAAGATGCTGTTACAAGAAGATAGAGGTAAACCTCTACTTTGTCATCCCCCAAAGTTGTCACTTCATTTGCATGCTAACCTCATTTACCCCGATACCTTCTTGTCTATTTTAGACTCTACATTTTTCTGAAAGAAATTCTTTGCATAGCAACTACCTACATACCAGAAACACTGTTAATGGATTGAGCCTCTACTGCATAAGCAAAGGAAAGCCAAAATGCTTCTGTGGTGCACCATTTCAAGCAAACAGAGCCTAGTTCGCTTGTTATTAATGTATTAATCAGTTGTCATGAAGAATCACACTAAGGGCATAAGCACTGATACCAAATATGGGATTCATAGCAAATACTTCTCCATTATGGAATGGCAGAAAATCCAAGAGGGAGGGGAGATCACATGCCTTAGTTTTTGAAGTTAAGCAATTCAATCAGTTCTGATATGCAATCACACAATTTCATCACTTCATGCTACAAGATGCATTTTAATGCAGACAATAAGACAGTTGGTTCATCTTCCAAGAGCACGGCAGTATTCTAAGAACTACTCACTGTTTAGGAACTTCCTGAGACACTTCTGCACAATCTAATTCCAGAAACTACTGTGGAATTGGACAGACATGTGATTGTGTACACCACAGATCTAGATGGTGTTGTTTTTCCAAAGAAATACAGAAAATCATATATACGCACATGTCCACAGTCACCATTCTAACAGCAGAGTGAAACATGATTTTATGAGAAGCTCAACAAAAATCTTACTCTGTAATTGTGAAAAAGTCCATGAGTTCTGATTTTGTAGCCTTGTTCCAATATGTAAACAATGCATCTAGGAAAATGAAAAAGCATGAAAAACAAGACTAAGGCAGAAAACACAGAAAAATATTCATTAGAAGAGTTAACACGAGTTGTTTTCACATGAGGATTCTGAATATCTAAAATTGGCTTGTGGGGTACAGATGGTAACTGTTACTATTTAAATTTCACATGAAGCTGATTATACAAATACACATATAAATTCTTCTGATGAATTTCTACCCATGTGTTTTAAATGAATCCATAATATTCCCATATAATTTCATATTTTAAATAGCAATACTTGTGTAGTCAATAGTGACTACAGTGTTCTAAAACACAGGACACAAGAAAATATTTTACTGTCAGTGCTATAACCTGCTTCCTTACAGACGGATCTCAACATTTTTAAAAATTAAAAGGTATTATTTCTTGCATTTCAACTTATAGTGCTTTACTGTAGTTTCCCAGCATTTGTTTCAGATTTTCTTTCTTTGCACAGATTATAAAAATGGCTCTAAGATTTTTACAAGGTTGTAGTTATGTAGCCCATACCTACTGTTGTTTGCCAAAAATGTTCAAAATTAGCTAATAAATGAAAAACTATCACAAAGGAGTGTGTGTGGCAAGTCTGAAACTTGTTTTTACCCAGGAGTACTGAGACCAAAAATCCACCACTGTGCTTATGCACATTTTAACTTGAACATCCTAGGAATTCAGATGAACTTTTATGTATTTCAAAGTGTCAATTAGTGAAAAAGTTACTTGAAGTTTATCATTCTTTGCAATTAAAACACATAAAATGTTATCAATGTAATACATAATGATGGGACTGGATATTGAATACTTATTATTCAATAATAATTTTGAATATTGAATATTTGAATACTTAAATTATTGTAACAAGAGTTTAAGTACGTGACTTTTAGAAATTAATCTCAAAATAGGCAGAGAAAATACATTAACTACTTTTGATATGTTTAGCACAAAAGGAAAAATTCAGTGGTCTTTTAACCAAAAGAGACTAGTCCTCCTCTCTAAATCTTAATCAGAGGTTGGACTGATTCAGAAATTTGTGATCCTAGTATAAAAATGTAGATACATCATTCAGGCAGAAAATTTCTCCAGGATAATACAAGCCTTTCAAAAATTCAGTGGATCATCTCACAAAGAACAGGAGAATAAAAAAGCCCTAACATCACCATTCCAGAAATGGAAATATACAGTGATGAAATAATATGGTTCCCTGTCACACAGAAAGTTCTGAAGGATGGAGAAATGGAGTAGCCAGAGATGCTTCTACTTATCAACAAACTATTCTTCACCTCCATTTTCCAAACCAGACTGTACAATCACAAATACTCACTTTCTTACCAAGTCTGTTAGTTAACTTCACACTCTGAAGAAGTTATGAGTATTTAATGCTTAGAAGGATTCAGAGAGAGTTTAATTCAATCAATCACACATATCTGTAAAATGCAGCAAAAAATGGAACCTACACCTAAAATATTCTGCTGATTTTAGCAACCCACCCTCCTCCGAACATCTAGGCATAAATCCAACACATGATTTGAAATCTAATAAAATTATGTGGAAGTACCTACCTTCTGACATACTTCTTAAAATATGCAAGAAACACATAAGCAGGCTTTTGATCTCTGCTTGGTCAAGCTTGTCGTATCGAACGACAGAACTTCCCAAAGCGCTGCTCTGTTGGTTCTGAAAAGAACACAGACATATTTTGGTCTAAAGTTCTTCAACTGACAATAAACTAAAATGTTTTAAATTGCCTTAAAAATTCCTGCAACAGAAAAAGGATCTCAGAATGGAGACAAAAATATTTCATGTATAGACAGGCCACTAAAACACACATTACACACAGGAAGTATAGGAAACTCTCTGTTTCTTTTCACTTCTTTGTATTACTTTCTCTCTCCTCTAGGGGAGAAAAAAAATCACCTAACTGTGACTATCAATAAATTACAGGTAGATACCCACATTGCAGGAAACAGGCATGCCCCTCTGCTTAGATGAAATACTTTAAAAATAAGTACTACTGTCAGAGATACATACAGGCTCCTTTGCTTTCAAAACTTCATACTGAACTGTAAAAGCAGACCTGTCCCTACACATTTTTTTCCATTGAAGATGTAAGAACCATATGGAAAACAGACATGATATGTGTTCTGGAAGATAAACTACTGAAAAGTTAGCTTGCACCTGCCTCAAAAAAAGCTAGAACTCCTCCAAACCAACACAACCAACAAACTTTCTCCCCTTCTTCATCTCTTTATACAATCTCTAGACTTGTGGGAAGTCAATGAGCAATTCTCAACAATCAAGTCTGTCCAAAAAGAAAACTCCTGGCAGTGATCTTTTCAAAACGCGTACCGCAAATAAAAAATAAAAAGAAAAAATATAAATAAACTGTGAGAATATACAAATTGAATTTTAGGCAAAGACTAAGCTGTAAAAGAACAATTTCCATTCAGTCAAGTGTTACAAGATCCTCTGTCTGAGGCTCCACAGAAGTTTGTTTAAAGGATAAATTATGCCTTTTAGTACCTAATCTTCACTTCAAATGTGAATCTGCTTACACGGATGGAAAATAAACCTGACAGATTATTACGTTTTCTGAAAAGTTAATACTACGGTACAGCTCTGTGCAGCTCTGGTTTCTATGTGAAAGCTGGATCATATTGGCTTCACAACACATACCAGTGTTGAAAGAAATTGGAAAAAAAACTAATAAAAACCTAAGACTCAAGGGAGAAAAACACTTGGTTTCACCAACAAAGCAGGAACTGTCAGTGCCTCGAGGATAGAAAAACCTTCCAGGAGCACTGCTCAATTGAAGCAGGAGAGGTGCTTATCCACGAGGGAACATTCCACAGCACAGACAACTGCTGAGCTCTGTAACACAGCCTATGTAAAAGGAAAGAATTGCTATCTTTAAACTATCTGTGTAAATCTGTCACATACTAGTTATTTAACAGATGTCACTCTGATTAATATTAGCCAGATGTTACTGTAATTTAGGAGAAAATAGGCACCTATATAAGCCTGATTATTGCAGATTCTAAAGACTTCAGCAACCGTCTATCTTTGAAATATCTCTGGTGAACAAGCAGGTGCTACTGTACAGCTTCATGGCTACTGAATTAGAGTCAGCTATTAATGGGTGGCAGAGCAGAAACAGAATTTGAGTTCCCTACACTTTCAGATACTGTCCAGTGCACTAGATAATATCCTGTCTAAAGCAGGTGAATGAACTGTTGAACTATGACTGAAGCTACTCACAAGCCTAATTTTAAATCACATCAATAACCTGCAAAGTTATGCACATATTAAAGTAGAAACTGATATACTTCCAGCCAATTCTGATCCCACAAGTATAGTTCTACAGGTTATTCTGAAAGAAAATCAGAACAAAAACATGGCTCTTCAGTAACAATATCAAGCAACGAGCAAAAACTGGAAGATAACGTGCACAGAACAACTGATTTACTAGCAAAAAGTATGGAAAGCAACAAATAAGCCAAGATTAAGTACTAGTCAGAGAAAAAAATTAACATCATGCAAAGCATAAATCCTGTATTGCCTGAACTGGCAGACCAGAGCAGAGTTTTCAAAGGATGTTTGCTCCTTTGAAAACCCTTTTACTTTATAAAAACATTACACATTAGTTGACAACATGACAACTAAGGAATAGCTGACAGCATTGCCATTTAGCAACAGTGTAGAACAAGTTATTTATTCAGTTGGTCAAGATCAAAGATGTTTTAGTTCTATTTCTATTAAAGATCCTAAGACTCAAATTCTGCTGATATTTAGTTTGTATGCTTAAATTAAATTATATACAAAGAAATATTCCAGGTTTGGCATTTAAAGGTGTTTTACACAGTTATGTTGTACGTATTTGGCTTGAGAACTGTTGCAAACAACTGGCAAAACCTATTGATCACACAACTTCACTCAGAAGCTCAACTATACCAAGCACAAAAACCAAATACTTCTTGTAAATGAAGAGAGAAAGCAGCATGCAAAATTTTCTCGGGCAAAGCTGGAACTGTCAGAAGTGAAAAATCCATAGTAACACGGTTTTTCTTTGCAAGGTGAGAATTTTCTTCTTCTTCTCCATTAGGGCGCATAGCATGAGCAGAGTGCCTTCTGAGAAGCTTCTCTCTCTGCCACACGAAGGCATGTCAGAGTCAAGGGGAAAAAGTTAACATGTTGTGACTTGCACAACAAGATCTAAGAAAATTAAACGTGATCAGTATCAACACAAGGTCTAGAAAGACATGAATGAAATACCTCACACCTACTGCAGCCAGAACTCCTAATTTGTAACAGAGCTTTTAAGCAAAACGATTTAGAAAGGTCAGACTAGTACAAAAGAAATCAAAGCAACTGTTTTTTCAACATTCCTAAGGTAATATTTACATTGTATGAAGAACAGGAGGGTGTAAAGGTTTCCACTAAATCAAAGAAGCTGTTCTAAGCAGAATTCAATTATCAAGGAAAATTCAATACACTTCCACCTAGTGCCTTTCTCTAGCAAAGGAAACATGTTGCTTATGGCTCTACAATGAAAAGTCTGTTGGTACTTTCTGCAATATATCTTCAAAATACAATGCAAATGAGTTTATATGATAATTTTTTTGCAGAAGAAAAACATGCAAAAAAACTGCTTTACAGGTATTCTAGAAAGTCCACTCCCAACGGAGATTAGAGAAGTTAACTCCTATGAGATTTAAGGGGAAATTTCAAGATTACAGTTGGGGTTTTTTATTTTAGTTGTCTTTTGGTACCTTGTCAAGAGAATTGCTCTTGTCACTGTGTCTTTCTGGAAGACTGTTTCCCGAGTCTGTACTTATAAGAGAGCCTCTTGAGTCAGCATTCCTCACGCTATTCATATTTGGAGTTGATGTAGTGTACGGGGAAGCTAAAAAAAAAAACTCCAAATAAATTACTATAAAAAACTCCAACACCACATATACTGAAAAAAAATCACTCCATAGTTTATTCCCACATCCAAACCCCCCACGTATGTAAGTATTTTTTTAAAAAGACAAGTAACTAATTCCATTTAGTTACTTTTAAAGAAGACAAATTTATTCTAGAGTTTCAGCAAAGTATATGTATGCTTTGATGGGGGAGAAAGCAGCACTCTCCAGGAAATAGCTTTGATTTCAAACAGAAATACAAAACCAAAAAGATCCCAACAGAAAAATACAGACAATGACTCCTGACCCACACTGAACAGTGAGTGCATTCGGTGCTGTTAATGAAAACAGCAGTAATATTCAAGTGCATATAGCAGAAAACAACCAAAGCTGGAAATATGATTACTTCCTGTAAACAAATGAAAAAGGAAAGGTTTTTTGAGTGCTTACCAATGCCAGAGATAACGCCAAATAAGTCTTTAGGAAGATTGTTATCCAATGTATTTCCTGATTTTTGTGGTGTTACTAGCTGGCTTGCATTTGGCAAATGAATAGCATCATCTTTTGCACTCTGTTTGGAAAAAGAGACAAAATTGTGAATAGTATTTTCCAACCGTATGGATTTGGTGAATGTGACATACTTTATCTTCTAGAGCACTATTTGTTATACATTTCTTTCTCAAATTTTAATGCCTATTAAACATGCTCAAAACCCTTAAGTGAGATGTTCAGGTATTTCCAGAAGCCTGGGTCAGCCTGAAACTTGAAACACCTCAGCCTCATTGGCTGAAATAAAATACTCAAAAGGATTCAGTGAGTCCAATCCTGTAGGGTTCATAATTTGTATTGAAATACATATGCACATATCAGAGAGCGAGAAAAGGCAAAACGCTACATGGCACTATAATCACATGGAATGAGAATGATGCTGTGGCAATCTGTGTAGCCTATCACTCTCCAGAAACCTCTAGAGGTTCAAGCAGAGGCCAATAAAGGCCCTATATCCTACACACAGGACCAAAGGAGCCAGTTATCATGTTAGGCAAAACTCCAGTGTACAAGAGAAACCACAGCCAAAACAGCAGCGGTTAACTAAGCTTTTAAGCCCAGAAAAAGCAAGAGGACATTTGCAGAATTCTAAAGTTTATACAACACTTTGTTTGCCTGTTGGTAGCAATAAATCATGACAAAAGTAATTCAAAACATGAAATAGAAATAGTCACTTACATTGCTGGAAGGATTAACAGGAAATGGGGACACATCTTTGACATTGATTCGCTGAACATTTTCTATGAGTAGTCCAAACAGCGGCAAATACATAGTGGCTATTCTTGCTTGATGACTCTAAAATGTTTAACAGTTCATTAACAAATTACAGATCTAATCTATAATCACCGATTTTTCTGTAAAGTATTCACTCTTCAATGATGAAAAAGAGCATTTAATAAATACTTGTCAAGCAGAACTCACACTCACAAGTTCAGAAATGGCAAAAGAGTGATCATCACTGTAGTTCATTCTATGCCAGTCAGCGAGTTTACTTGCTATTTCAATGCAATGCAGAAACTCCCCCAAATTAATGTGAGTGCAGCCAAGACTAACCAAATAAATTAGTATTATGTTAGCTTGATAAATTCATGGTATCTTCCATTTTAAAGAGTCAGGAAATTAAAAAAGTACGCAAAATTTACTTGCATGACTTGTAGCTTTCTTATACTTATTTTACAAATAATACATGATAGACGAACAGCCATCAAATATCAAGAGCTAACGTTTAAAGAAACGTTAGGCATGTTCACAAAAATCCAGTGCAGCTGGAGGAAACTGCACTAAAATACAATATACACATAGAATTGTTAAAAGGCACTTTACACTTTTATTAGATAAAAATATGGGATTTGCATATTGATTTTTATATGACTTTCACACATTTTCATCACAGTCTGAACAGGAATAACTTTGCTGCAAATCAACAAAGGTGGTTTTTTTGTGAAAGAAGAAACTTCTTACATGTGTACAGACTTAATCTTTGTTATTCTGTACTACGAGCACAGCAATACACTTACCCTGGAAGCGTATCTATCGTCAAAGGAATGCTTGATCATCAAATTCTTCAGCACGCTAATAGCAATCTGACGCACATCTCGGAACTCTTGTAATGCATTGCCCACCTCCCTCAGAAGAAGTCCCACTAAGAAGTGATTTTTACAGAACTCATCAGTTAATGAATAGTCCAGGTGAATGTCTGGAAATGAAGCATGAGTTCTATTATGGTATTATTTCAATAAATTTGTCAAGTAACTTAATGCTGAACTAAAACATTGCCAATACTATCAACAAATTAAATATTTATTTATATATATATATGATATATAATTAATTGTAGTTACTCATGATGATAAGTGGAAAAGAAGGCAGTCAAGGATGCAGTTTATGATACCTTGCAGTAACTAGATCCTTGTATAGACTACTCTGCCACTTAAACTATTCCTTTACATTTAAATGAAAGGATACAACTTTAGGTTTACATTTAACTGTTTCAAAGTTTCCAACATCTCATGGACCTGAAGTTACACAGTGACCTCTGGGAAATATACTGTACACTTCTTTTGAAGAATTTACCTTGGTATCTCTGAACTCTGCCTTTTCCAAATGGCATTGGTAGATTCAAAGGTATGTAGTGCTCATGATTACAGACTACACGGAGAAATTCAAATTTGAATTCAAAAAGAGTCTGTAAAGACAATGTTAAAATACAATTTAACTGATGCAGTGATTTGAGTTACATGGTAAAAACAGTTGTCTAACACAGAAGGGTGATTTCTGAGTCTGTTAGCATGAAAGGTATGGACCTGAGACCTGTCAAGTTTCCACATCAGGACAAAATAATCCCAGCATAATTCATACTTGATAACTGGCCATAGTTCAGGTTAGTATTCCCATTGTCCAAAGCTATTTACATTTACTAGCACATTATATATTGATGTAAGATAAGTTTGGACCCATAGAAGAAATTCTTTGGACATTTGGTACATGCTTTCATCACTACAGTAAATGTACAGAAACAGATAACAGTTCTTCCAATTTTAGCCTTTCTCACATTCATGCTTAAAATTTCTGCTTTAGTGTTGCATCCCCACCCCACTTTCACAATACATATGCTCTAGGCAACTGAAGATGGGAATCAAAATAGGAACAAGATTTGATGGAGAAAAAATGCACAACACAGGGAATTCAAATGCAACTGAGATGTTTGAAGACTTAATGCAGAAATCTATCTGCATGCATCAAGAAGAGGCATCTAAAAATAGTTTGTTTAAAAACACTGAGTACCTTTGGATCTCCTGGGGCAAAGCAGCTGATGTAGTTATTGATTTGCTTGAAAACAAAGCCTCTATCCATAAAAGTAAAACACCTCTGGAGAAAACAAGCAAAACCAAGATAGAATTCTGAGTGCTCTGTAATTATATTTCTGTATTTAGTAAGTTAATCTTCCAAACACATTGACATTTCATCTTGAATATAAAATCCAATAAAACAAGCTAACTAAATATATGTATCACATATGAATACCAAATTTCCCTTAGAGTGTGAAATGTAAACAAATTGCAAATAAAAAGTAGTCTGAAGAGAACTGTATCTTGACATAAAAAGAAAATGACATGCCACTAGCAGTTTTATCTACTGCTTTATTTTCCACCCTTTTTTCTCCCTACTGGATCTTACTGGCAGAAAAAGGAACGACATTAAATATCTACATGAAATGCATGCAAATAAAACACTGCTCAATGTGCGAAGCCTTTTCAGGGCTAGAAGATAACCAAGATGTGATTTGTTAAGAAAAAAATTCAAAATACATTTCTGATATATATAAATTAAATCTGATAAATATAAATTAATTAAAATAAACCCCAAACTTTCAAAGATATGTTTTAGGTGACTTGGATTTAAGATTCTTTACAATTCAAAATACATTTCTGATATATATAAATTAAATCTGATAAATATAAATTAATTAAAATAAACCCCAAACTTTCAAAGATATGTTTTAGGTGACTTGGATTTAAGATTCTTTACAATTCAAAATACATTTCTGATATATATAAATTAAATCTGATAAATATAAATTAATTAAAATAAACCCCAAACTTTCAAAGATATGTTTTAGGTGACTTGGATTTAAGATTCTTTACAATCCATGAAGAAGCAGCATTACTAAGAAAGTAAATCCAGAACCCAAGGTGCTTGTGTACCTACTTTTATAAAGGCTGCAAGGCTGTGGTTTGCATTTTTTGAAGCCTCTGGATTGTCTCTGTACTTCTGAGTGATGTGTGGCATTAGCATATTAACAACGGTCTCAACTGCATGATGAAAGGAAGCAGAAAATCTCTGGTTTCGCAACAGCTAGAAACAAATTCAGACACAGTGTTTAATATGGTTTATAACACTAAACTAGATCAAAAATTTTACTTCAGATAAGACACAAACTGTCAGGGGAAAAAAGCTTTTAAATTTTCTCATTTCAAGTAGTATTTTCTTTAAAGTCAGTATTTTACTGAACTTTCTAGACTGGGTGTGGGGAAAGAGCATTTGGACAAAAGAAAATATTACAAAATGCACCTAACATCTGTTCTTCAAATGCAAGCAAAGCAGTCTTTGATGACAAAACCACATGTATAGAAGGTTGTAAGTGACATGCATTAATATTTTCTGTACTACAATAAACTTGACCACAGCAGCTAAAAATCAAAGTGGATCCTTTATTTTATCTATCTCCCCTTCTAAAGGAGACACCAAATGGTCCACAAACAGTACCTGCATTATCAGAGTCTTTTCTACTTTTCAAAAAAAAAAAAGGAGAGGTGAGGGAGTTCTGCAAATATCTTTTAAATAACCAACTTGGTCTTTAGTTCTATTTTTTTTGCTAAAATGGATAGTAAGGTTGAAAAAGATCCCTCTCCAGCTTTCCTGTAGCCCAGATACACAAAGGCTGTTAACAGAATCCCTCCCAGAGCCTTCCCTTCTCCAGGCCAAACAGCCCAAATTCCATAAGCCTGTCCCCAAAGCAGAGATGCTCCGCAGCCCTCTGATCATCCTCATG
>VZRI01000173.1:0-27413 GCA_013397515.1 Upupa epops
AGGGGCAGTGGGTGCAAGCTGAATCAGAGCCAGTTCCATATAAATATCAGAAGAAACTTCCTCACATTGAGGGTAATGGAGCACTGGAACAGGCTGCCCAGGGGGGTTGTGGATTCTCCTTCTCTGGAGACCTTCAAGACCCACCTGGATCTGTTCCTGCGTGACTTAGTCTAGGTGATTCTGCTGTGGCAGAGGGATTGGACTAAATGATCTTTTGAGGTCCCTTTCGATCCCTAATGATTCTAATAGGAAGTATCAAACTACTTGGGAAAAGAAAGGTTAATTATTGATATCAGTTGACATCCTTGTTGCTGCTCAAAATTATAGAATAGCATTTGATGTATTAGAAAATGCAATGGTTTTAATGGTACAGCACACAAATTGTATTGGCAAAGCAACATGGACACCTCATACGTAGTAGGTGATGGAAGTTCACATTTTATGGGCCTGGAGCTTAGACTGGAACTAGCAGCTGACAATACAAGATAGATGAAAGAAAAGAGCAAGAAAAGGGTAGCATATTAGGAGAAGAAGATTAAAGGGTTCCTGGTAAAACATTCCTTGTTGTAGCCTGGAACTAAGTCTACCTGGGTGGGAGTGCAGCCCTCAATACCAGCTCTTCTGCAGAGAAGCTGGCAGACCTAAGTGCTGTCAGATTCATCTTTAGTACTTAATTGATCCTATATTTACATGCTCACTATTTTAGTTATTACAGTGTTTCTTCTTATTTCCATGGGTTCAATGTAAAACTCAGAAACAGAAGGAAACCTCTTGCCATGGTTCTTTTTATGGAGGAGAGCAGAGAGCTTCTTTCAAAAGCTGTCAGCTGGACAAAAGCCATATAAACCAAAGCTGCTTTGTACATCTCAGTAGCTACTTCATGGAGGCTCTGGGCATGAGAGGACATGGCCACCCATTAGGGCTACTCTAAAACCAAACTTCAAGTGGTCCCTTCTCCTATGCTGGTGTTTGGTTTTGTAGTACCTCATCTATGCAGACCTCTGTTTACCCTGCTTTTTTCTGCTCTGGATGTCACAGGACAAATGTTTTTGCATCCCTTAGTCTAGTTTAATGATATGGTTCCCACTTTTCATCTTTTATGCTAAGAAGCTGAGCTGTTGAGCCTCTCCACTGGAAGTTCAGCAGCACCTCTCTGTAAGGGAGTCACAGCAAGTGCTTTCTGAGTGTGAAGACCTGTACTGCATTGCAGAGAGAAGCAGTGCTGCTTTGAGATAATCACAAAGGCATCTTCATTTCTTTTTCTGCTGCTGCATCTTTTTTATTGTCAGAACAATTAAAGACCTCCCAGAGGAATTTTTTTTAGTGAAGCTAGATCAACTCTTTCTATGAAGAACAGTATTTCTTTTTGGAACATCTCTTTGTGCTTTACTTTTAGCCAGTTGGAAAGCTATACTGAAGTTGCCCGACCCCATTCTGACTACAACCTCCCTTCAGGGAGTTGTAGAGAGGGAGAAGGTCCCCCTGAGTCTTCTCTTCTCCAGGCTAAACAACTTCCAAACTGAAAAAGCAGGGCCACTGGGGGATGTGGATGAGATCAGCTGGATGATTTTTGAAGGTGTGTGATCTATTAAAGCTTTTTTAAAGAAGAATAAAAAAGAATGGTGGCTCTTTTCGCCCACTCACAAGGTAGATGTGCAGTCAGTTCAAAGTTGCTACTACTGGGATACTGCTGTGTGGTAACACAGGTCAGCAGTTCAACAGATGCTTCTCCACCCCTTTGGCATATTAGAAAGCTGTGGTCCACACTGCTTTTTCAACACTGGACCTCAAAAGTCTCTCATCTATCTAATTTTATATGCTGAGTTGACTGCCTTTGGTTGTTCAGATGAAAGGGGAAAGTTACACTGATTCACAGACACAAGTGTAACCCAGAAGAAATGACCGAGAAATGACCCAGAAGAAATAAAGGAGTGAGGGTCCCACGACCCTTCTATCAGTCAGGCCATTCTGGAAGTCATTGTTAATGAAGTAGCAGTGACACTACAGGTGTAATTAGAGGGTTTTTCTTCCTTCTCAGGATAGACTTGTAAAACATACAGACTATTTTGTGAAAACTCTAGGAACTACAATAGGAGAAAGTATTGATCATTGCCAAAATTAAAATGTCAATACTTTGGCTTGGTTTATTTTTTTACATGAGCTTTTAATAGAGTCCATGTTTTGCTCACAGCAAAGTGTCCTGATTTTGCTGTGCACTGTTCCAGTATCATTAAATTAAGCTACATTTTAACCTAAGGGAACAGTCTCTAATGAGACCTGTATATCCATCCATGTCCCTGTTCAATCCCCTCCCTTTAGACATTATTTGCCAATTACAGCTGGGTTTTATAAAAGTCATCAAGGATAAGTTCCTACAAGTTAGAAGAACACAAGTGTCAGAGCAGACCAGACCAATACCTGAAAGCAGGTGGCTGATGTACTGACATGTATTTAGCTGTGTACCAGCTACACCACAGCTATTTCTTAGCTGACTTGTTCTCTCCCCCACTAAAAAAGAAGGCATTTGAAGTGTATGGCGATGTAGAGGAAAACTGGTGGCACTATGGGATTAGCCATGAGGAAGGTCTGATGGGGCAGCAGCAAAAGGATCACACAGCTGGATACAGCAGGGATTACACAGGTAAAGGCAGTGAGGGAATTTCTACAAACGCATAGTAAACCAGGCAGTACAGCAGAGCTTGTTTTGGCTATCACTGTGAGACACACACTAAAAGAGCTTAAAAGAAATCAAACACAAAACCCAATGCCTAGCCTTGCTAAAACTAACACTTGGATGGTCTTTCTTTTATATGAGATGATGTCTCAGACTCTACCCAGACCTCATAAGAAACAACATTACTTTGCAAGGTGAGAGCTAAAACATTACAGCTGGTGGAGAAAGACCAACCCATGTCTGGGGGCAGGGGGAATACACCTTTGTGACCTCAGCCTGGGGTAACTTGGCATGCACAAGCAAGGCTCACTAGCTTTCGGAGCTATTTTTGCTAGGACATGAGATGTAATTTGAGGTTTACAGATCTGCTCTTCACAAATTTCTATTGCCAAACATAAATAAAGGTTCTATTCAGAACTGATAGCTTTAAGGCAAAGTTTCAAAATTCTTGTTGCCCCTGGGCAACAAAAAGGTTTCTCTATGCTATGAAGACACAGGGCTTATGTCAGTTTAGCTCTAACTTTCTGTCTACTCCTGGAATCTATTAATGCTGTAGGACACTAAAGCAGCTTCTACGTTAAAGACCTTTAAACAGCATCTCTAATCCTAACCTTTCCTGAATTTGGTCATCTCCTGGATAATTTCCCCTTAATGGTACATAGGTTGAACTGAAATAAAACCTCAAGCCACAGAATGCAGACACAGCCTTCTCTTAAACCTACAGGACGACTTGACAAAGCAGCTCCTGATCTTAGGTATTGCAGGGAATGAAACACCCCTGGTTGTGTGGAAGTGATGTGATCAGAGCAGAGCAGCAATGCAATGCTGAAACAAGCCTGTCAGGGGCAGGATTTTACCCCTGAAAACATTTGTGTGGCTTCTAAGAATAAAATTAATCACATGGATATAAAAGAGGAAAGAAACACTGTAGCAGACAGGTGCTGTACTTTTTTTTTTTTTAAATGTAGGAGCTGCAGTACTTTACAGAATCACAGAATTATTGAGGCTGGAAAACACCTCTGAGATCATCCAGCCTGGCCCAGGACTTAACATCACCCCATCGGCAGTACCAGGACACTAAGTGCCACATCCAGTCTGTCTTTAAACACCTTCAGGGATGGGGACTCCATTCCAGGCTCTGATCACCCTTTCCATGAGAAGGAAGATCCAACCTAACCCTCTCCCGGCAGCTTCAGGCCTGGCCCTCTTGTCCTGATGTTAGTTGCCCGACCCCATTCTGACTACAACCTCCCTTCAGGGAGTTGTAGAGAGGGAGAAGGTCCCCCTGAGTCTCCTCTTGTCCAGGCTAAACAACTCCAGCTCACTCAGCCTCTCCTCATCAGACTTTCCCTCCTGTCCCTTCCCCAGCCTTTTGCTCCTCTGGACCCACTCCAGCCCCTCAATATCTTGAAGCAAGGGGCCCAGAATTGCACACAGTACTCATAGGGAAGCCTCCCTAGTGCCCAGTACAAGGGGAGAAATATATCCCTAGTCCTGCTGGCCACACTATTGCTGCTACAAGCCAGGATGCCATTGGCCTTTTGTGCCACCAGGCTCCTGCTGGCTCCTGTTCATATGGTTGTTAATCAGTACTGCCAGGAACATTCATCCTCAACCATTGGTGAATATCTTCATGGTGACAGCACCTGAGTAAAGACATCTCAGAACAAGAAGTTATTTAAACAGAAGCAAAGACATCCACTGTGTTCCCATTGGCAGGAGCCAGCAGTGTGCCCAGGTGGGCAAAAAGGCCAATGGCATCAGGAAGTGTGTGGCCAGCAGGAGGAGGGAGGTGATCATTCCCCTCTACTCAGCTTTAGGGAGGCCACACCTCAAGTCTAGTGCCCAGTGTTGGGCCTCTCACTACAGGAAAGGCTGGAGAGGGGACAGGGGCGGCTAACAAACTAATAAAGGGTTACGAATAGGTGTTGTATGAGGAATGGCTGAGGGATCTGGGGCTCTTTGACCTGGAGGAGACTGAGGGAAGATCTTCTTGCTCTCTACATCTACTTGAAAGGATGTTGTAGAGAAGCATGGGTTGGTCTATTCTCCCTGGTGGATGAGGGGAAATAGCCTTAAGCTGCACCAGGGGAGATTCATGTTGGGTGTCAGGAGGAATTTCTTGACTGAAAGGGCTGTCAGGCACTGGACAAGCCTGCCCAGGAAGGGGGTTGAGTCCCCATTCCTGGAGGTGTTGAAGAGAAGAGTAGATGTTGCTTTGAAGGACATGGTTTAGTGCTGGTGATAGGGCTAGGAAAAGGTTGGACCTGATGATCTTGAAGGTCTCTCCCAGCTGAAACTGTTCTATGATTCTGTGATGTCATGAAAAGTTGCTGCAGCTTTTGGTTCTCTACACTAGAAACCAGTGATTTACTGCAACAGTGAAATGAAAAGGACTGGTATGATTTGGATTTTCTCCAAACCACAATTAAACTTCAACAAAATGAAGCCAGTTTTCTCCAGTGAAAAAAATCCAACAACATACATGATTTCCTTCCTCCAGCATGGTTCAGCTCCAGGTTTTAGGGAAGGAGGGTGCGTTCTCTGCTATAGGCTTCAGTAACCATAGCGCTTTTCATGTAGTGCCCTCTTCTGCTTGATGATATCAGTGCATGCTGCTCAGCGATTAATTCTTCCCAATTAGCCCTCAGTGGACAATAACATTGTCCAGGGACTGCTGAGAAAGGAAATAGCCTTCTATATGAAGATGTCAGCCAGAGAAGATAGCACATTATAGGAAGGTAATCAATAAATATCCATTGAACCTCAGTAACTTAATTTCATTACAGAGGAAAGAGAAGATGAAATATGACCATGATGCACATTACTGACTCTCCCTCTCTGCTTATCCTCTGTATTTCTCCCTCTGATTTTGTTGGTGTGCACACTGCAGTCAGTGCTGAGCCCAGAACAACTACAAGCAGCCAAAATTTCTGAAGTGAAGCACAGAATCCGTATCAATGTATAACCCTCGTTACAGTGCACAAGCAGGGTTCACACCAGGATTTGTTGAGAGCTCATTAAATGAAAAAGAAAGGTATGAAATAAGGAAAACTTTATCACTAATCAAGCAAGATTTTTAGGTAACTAAGAGACATTGCATCTACACTTGACAATGATACAAGTGATTAACAGGACCTGTAAAGAAGAGTCATCTGTTCACATGTGTTTATTAAATAGGAGCTGTGCAACAAACAGCCTTCCCAAGCTTGTTAAAATCGAGTAAAACATCAAGAGAAATGGAGAGCATCTGCAGATAAATACACCACTAGATGAATAATTCCATTTCAAAGACTTCTTTAGTTATCTGTAGTTCAAGCAGAAACCCTTCTTCCCATCTTAGTAAAGTTGGAGGATGCAACATCTCCTGCAGCTTCCCAAACAAAGGAGTAAAGACCACAATGCAGGAGAATCTAGTTTCCGTTGATGATGTCTGTTGCCTGTCTCTGTGATGGACTTTATCTACACCATCCTGCACAAGTTCCAACTCTTGCCACAGGTGAGCAAAACAAGACCAAGAAACAGCTTTTCTAAGACCAGAACCATCCATGTGGCAACAGGAGCAACACTCTGTGCAAATGAGGTAATCCATGAGCTGATGACAGTGACACTCACTCTTGCGCACTTTCACATGAAGTGTCTCTGTCCCTGCAAGCTTCCCCCCATTCCACACATCTGTGTTATCTAAGCAATCCTTCTGCAGCACTGCTGGCTCCATCTTCCAAACCCTAAGTACCGAGAGAGGAAACAGCATCTGCAGCAGCTTATTATGACTAGCAAAGTGCTACTCAGCTTCATCAGCCACATGCATTTGCTCCTCTGCTATCTAGATGAGCTACTGATCTCCTCAGTCATCACTTGACTGGTAAAAACTGCATGTGCCTCCACCTCTGTCTAGTTGGGCCCACATTTATGAGGAAGAGGAAAGAAAAGAGACCAACTGGTAGGAGTAATAAAAGTACAACCTCAGTTCTTGGCTGAGGTCCTTTGAGGTTTTCGTGGCTGTTTTTCTTCTAGCAAAACAGACTCAGGAATAGTATTGTGTGACATCTTCAGAGCCTGCTGCTTGGGCAGTAGAAATCTAGAGAAAAGGATTTCGCTGTCAGATTTCCCAACCTTGATTACAATGCTGCAGTTTGAATGGTCCCTTTAAGGCATTTTCTTGTGCTTTTAAGGAGCAAATGAAAATCAAATTGATATTCTGTATTGACAGCGACATGGGTAAAGACCAGAACTGGAAGTGGTAGGTGAACTTCATCTGTCTCCAGAACCCATTTTAGCAAACAGCCACGAGCACTAGGCTGCCATTGGTCTCCAGGATTGGGAAAGAGGGAGGTGATATTACATGGATACTCACTGACTGCAGAGGAGCAATTTGTCATTCAGACAATTTCAGGAATCTCAAGTGTTACCCTGAGCTTTGAAGTTTATTGTCAATGACAGGCCTTTTCCCACATCTCCTTCAGTCTGGCATTGCATCTGCTCACTGCTGTGGTCTTGTTCTCCCTAATGAGTGAATTGTGCTTATTTTCTGTGATTTATCTTTGTTTATCAACTCTAAAATCCACCTTTCTGGAGGTGAAAAACACTCAAATATTCTTCCATGTGGTAGTTAGACTGCATGCTAGCATGACTGATAAAAAGCAATCAATGGTAGCCTAGCCAGGGACCACCTACACCAGCATGACAAAGACTATTTAATTAAGCAGAAGGCATCTTGCAAGTATTTATCTTGAAAGATCCTGCTCTTTATCATCCAAGTTATTTATATTGAAAGGGGGGCCTCTGCAAATCACTGCTGTTACTAATCTAGTATCATCAGCCACAGAAACAGTCCCTGCTGTGCTACATGTCATCACAGCTAGAGTTTAAAACGAGTTCCTTGTGCCGTTGGCTTTCACAAGTAGTATCTTTCTTTTTAAATTAAAAAGAAAACAAAAAGGGTTCTGACATAAAGGGCACATACAGGCTGAACTGGAAGCATTACTTTTTTGGATGTTGGAAGGCTGAAAAGCTTTGGGAAATTCCCCATTGACTATGTTTCAACTCTTCAAGCACCTGTTCCCAAGGGTGAGTGTTTTGCCTTGTGCCAGAGTGGTTCCAGACAGAAAGGGACCTTCAGCAAAGCCCATGGTTCCAGAAACCCTACTGCCAGCTGCTGGCATTAGAAATGGCTTCTTTCACTGGGAGAACCTGAAGGCGAGGAAATGGAACATTCTAGAGTATGCACCCATCACAGGACGTTTGATCTACCAGAAAAATAAAAGCAGACTCACCTCCAACAATGTTTCAGTCTAAGGCTTTTATTCTAGTAGCTTTGTCTACAAAAATGGCTTTGAATCACAGTGGCTTTAATCCTTTAAGCAGAGGGCCATGGTACAGGAGCCTGGTTTTGCCCCATGTTATTCCAGCTATTTCTAAGCAGTTTCAGGAGCAATAATAATTAATCCTGCTTTCCAATGAGGTAAGAAGCATGTGTTGCTTTGTACCATGAGTAGGAATATCATCGTGTGCAATCTCCTGTTCCCAGTGCTTTTCCAAGGCTTGAAGACAAAGCCATCAGACACACCTTGTAATTCCCACTTTCTATATCACTTGTGTTTAATGTGCCCTATCTGGCCCTGGCTTAGAGTCACTGCCAGTTTGTGATGGCTGTAATGGGATGGCTGCACAGTGGAGGCTGAAGAGAACAGCATTATCCAATCCCATTATTCTTTATAGATTTTCAACTTATTAAGATAATTCTAAGAAGACAAGATTATCTGGCTCTTCTGTTCCTTATTAGTCTTTAAGAATCCCTGTCCATTTGAGCATCTGTGGCATAGCCTTCCACACAGAGAGGAGCTTTACCATCACCTAAATTGATTGTGATCAGTAGTGGTGTTCTCTCAAACCTCTGTGCTGTTACAACAGCACTGCCTGCCATTGCTAAGCCAGAACAGCACAGAAAGATGACAGCAAGCTCAGTAAGACTGGGTAGGAACAGGGCCCAGCACTTTAAGTGAGGAGTCACCACTTCAATCAACAAGGCCTCCCCTTGAGTACTTGGGTCAGTTTTGGGAACCTCAATACAGAAAGGACATTGAGCTACTGGAGCAGGTCCAGAGAAGGGCAACAAGGCTGCTGAAGGGTTTGGAAAACATCCCCTGTGAGGAGTGGCTGAGGGAGCTGGGGCTGGTTAGTCTGGGGAACGAGGAGGCTGAGGGGAAACCTTATTGCTCTCTACAACTACCTGAAAGGAGGGTGTAGTGAGAGTGGGGTTGGTCTGTTCTCACTGGTGACAGGTGACAGGACCAGGAGAAATGGCTTCAAGTTGTACCAGGGAGGTTTAGGTTGGGTATCAGGACAAACTTCTTTACAGTCAGGGTTGTTCAGCCCTGGAACAGACTTCCCAGGGAGTCCATCCCTGAATGTGTTTAAAAATCATTTGGATGTTTAGCAGTGGATTGTTAGAGATAGGGCAGTAGGGGTTATGTTGAGGTTGGACTCAATGATCTTGAAGATCTTTTCCAATCTCAGCAATTCTGAATCAGTGTTTGTTTGATCTTCATGCTACAGTACCTATGGCTATTATTTACAAAGAGGCTTTTGTTCTCAGGGCAGGAGCCTTAAAGCTGTTGACATTTAGACACTCCTGTGCAAGGAAAGGTGGTATCTAAAATGTTTTGCAGGGGGAATATTAGGTCTTGTACATACAGATGACTCATGCTTACAATTGCAAATCCAAACCTGGGAGCAAATAAGATTGTTATTTTCCCCTTGACCAAATGTAAAAAACACTGATGGGTGATTCTGGTAAGATTTTAACTTAAAGCCTTTTCCCTACATTTCATCATGGAATATTGCAATGGAATAATTCCGCACCACAGTTTGGATCACAAGTAACAAATCAATGTTCAGAACAAGACAACAGTTCTGAACTGGAATCAGTTCACCTGCCACAGTTTCAGTTAAATCTAGCTGTCCTCTTAGCACAGGTATTTAGGACATGCTGCGTGGTGCTTTGACATCTATTGCTGGATGCTGCTTTCTAGAGCGGAGATGTTAACCACAGAAGCAACTCTCTAATCAACAGAACTCCTATCAGGGTGTCTGCTGCAGCACTGAATACTGGTACTAATGCGCAGAGTGTGGTAATAACAAACTGCACCATTTGTTCTCTTTCACCAAGGAAGGGGGTGAGGTTTCACACAGGAGTCGGCTGGTTGATCGCCACAGAATTCCCATTGAAGTTTTCAAAGGTTTCAGCACTGCTTACTGGGAAAAAGAAAAAAGAAACTGGTTTAGAGGAAGCAACAAGAAAGGATATTTAGCAACAGGCTTGATCCATCAGGCCTCTTTCTTTGCAGATTTTCAAAGCACACTTTGAATTAGACTCAGCAAATTACAGCAAATAAACACCACTAATCCATGAATCAGGCTCATCTGATGGCTTGAGAAAACTCACTCTGCCCACCATCAAAGCCCAGTTTCAAGACATCAGCAGCTGTGTTGCTCAGGTACAAATGAATCCCTCTGCGTGCTGGACCCATTCCACTAAGCCTTAATTCTACAAATAGTTACTTTAAGTTGCTTAACTTTAAGCCCAAGGTAAATAAATTGTGTTCACTGAGATTACACTGATTAGGAGCTTCAGAGCAGTGTAAAGTTGGTGGCCACAGCCACCACACACAGTGCAAGTGCTGTACTGTGGAAAGAAAGGGGAACTACAGGGTATTCCCACTAAGGCACACTCTCAGCATCAATTCAAGGCTTCACCTAAGATTTAATATGTTACTATGACTTCTGCCCCTTCACCAGATAATTACTATTGTATTTTAAAACATAATTAATATTAGTATTGTCTTTTAAAAAGAGAACCTACTACTAATTTCTCAGATCAACACATTTCAGATTTTTCTTTTAATCCCCTCAAACTATGATGTTTTAATGCAAATTGAAAGGTAAAGTCCACATGTGATGAACTTCTTCACGGAGGGGGGTGACAGAGCATTGGAACAGGCTGCCTAGGGGGTTGTAGAGTCTCCTTCTCTGGAGACATTCCAGACCCACCTGGATGTGTTCCTGTGTGACTTGGTCTAGGTGATCCTGCTGTGGCAGGGGGATTGATTAGATGATCTTTTTAGGTCCCTTCCGATCCCTAATGATTCTGTGATCCTCAAGTGCTTACAATCCAAACATATGCTATAAAAATAACAATGTTTAGTTCTTCCCTAACTGGGGATAAACTGTGGCTCTTGACTTGTAGAGTGCAAACAGTCAGCACCAATCTGCCAGCAGTAAGTAGTAAAATGTTTTATAAACTTCTTTTTCCCTGTGATTGAACTGGAATACAGTGTAAGACACTGCAATACTATATTAATGAAATGCCTGTTTTGTCAAAAATAGCCCAAGCAGTTTAAGTAGAATTCAGTGGATTAATATATTTTTCACCTATTTTTAATCTGCTCCATCAAAGGTGCTTCTTACCACTGCTTTGCCTCCAACTCCCACCCCTTTCAGCTACCACCTCTGCCTGTAGTACCTGAATGAGGTGTTTGTTGTCTAAATCAAGATCTGGAATAACAATGCAACATTTCTTAGGGCAGCAAGAAGTTTACAGGGAAAACCAGAGATTCCTAACCATTTGCTTCCTCTGTACAGCTACATTTCTGTGCTCCTGGTAGAAACCATGTCTTCATGATCAATTTTTCCCATGTGTTGTTCTCAGGTGCCCGCAGCTCTCAGTATGAGCAAAACCAAACCAGCAGCTGTAAGATGCACAATGTTGCCTCTTTCTCACTCCTCTCATCCACATTCAGTAAAGACCTACCCCTTCATACCATTATTCTTATTAAAACTCGGGCCCTCTCTATGGCAGAGGAACATACCTTACAGCTGCAGTGGTTGAGCATGATAAATCACTTTAGAACTGTGTGGATGAGTTGGCTTTATTGTTTTGTCTTAGTTCTGAGTGCTAAATCAACACAGAAAAAGGCCAGGTAGCTGAAGGGCAGTATTTACCTTTTGTCACTTATTTTACTTTGCTAACAAAATAAATAGATTTGATTTGTTTAATTTACTGTTTATCAGAGTTATTTTCTATTGTGGTGGGTGATGGAATAAGCCCAAGTGCCCTCACAAGGACTCAAGACATAATAAGAAGGTTTAATAAGTGTATTTAGAACATGTGTTTTGAGAATGCTTGGCTTTGATTCCTTCTCTTGTACTGATAATCCAAGAATTGTTAACTAGCAGCAAAATACCCTTAAGAATTGTTGACCTGGGAGGTTTATTTGCTCAGCTTTCAGTTGATTCTATCCTAGTTCATGTATTTTCCACCAAGATTCATGTTCACAGCTCAGCTAAACCTTTTATTCCCTCAGGTTTCTATCATCATCACATCATCTATTTCGGAAGCTACAGCAAAATAGCCAGAATATGGTGGGCAGTGTTTAATTCTGTAAAATAAAAGCCAGCTGAGTGAGATACTACCTGAATCATAAGAGCAGTACATCCACTATTTTTCATTAGAACAAACTAAAAGTGCACAGAGACTAATGATGAAAAGAAGTCTTTTAAAAAACAAGTAGCCCAGGAAGATACAATTTCATCTTGTTGACACTGAGGCTAACAAGATGAAGTGCCAAGGTTGACACATAGATGATTCCTTTTTTATGATGGGAGACTGCAGATGTGGGGGTTATGGAGAGAAACGTTCCTCTTGGCTTTTCACCCAGGGCTCAGCTGACCTTGGGGTCAGCAGCTGTCTGCTTTGGGGTGTGTGTGGGGGATGTTATTGATGCAGCAGAACAATATGAAAGCAAGCTCGCTTGCAGAGAGTTGTGGAGAGAGTGTGTTGTCTCTCTGCAAGACCCTCTCTCCCCCTCTCTGCCTGTGAGCAGGCTGCTACAGATAAAATGGATCAGACCTGGATCATAAGTCTGTTGGGTATTCTTTATGGCAGATTTGAATGGATTTGTCTGATGCAATGGACATTCTCCGTGCCTCTGGGTTTTGTGTTGGGGTGCTGCTGGTCAGATGTGTTCTCCATTGTCTCAGTGGTGGCTGGTTACACTATGTTACCCTTACACTACGTAAAGACAGAAAATAAGCTGTGTGTCCTGCTGATGACTGTGCTCCTTCGACTGGGTTATAGAACTGTCAAAGCACAAGAGAAGCTCTGGCAGCAGGGGTTGGACTTCGGTGATCTTTTGCAGTCCTTTCCAACCCAAAAAAGCCTGTGATTCTGTGAAGATTTCACTGCACAGGGCAATAAAGCAGAGGTTCAGTATCTATTGCAATTTAAGCCAATGTCTGGTGTTTGCCTGGAAGAAAGCTACAGCTCTTGGGTCTCCATCTAGTTTGCATGGGACTAAGATAAAGCCATAAATACCCAGAGAGACAAACTATACAGGGAAGTTTTGCTCCCTGGCCTCCAAAAGCTGCCACCAATGGTTCCCAAGCAACAAGAAATACTTCAGTTCTATTCAGTTTTGCAGCATATTGTGCAGAAATTCCAAGTCACGTGCAGGTGCAGCCTTACCACTTGCTGCAACTGCCATTGACTGAGAAAAAACTAAGAGTGAAGAGAGGGAAACCACACACTCACAATTGTATTGTGTACCTGTAGGGTTTCTATGCAGCTTCTTCAGGTGTCTTCTCCTCCACTGAAACTAAAAATGGAGACAAACAGGGATGAGAAAAACTGCAAACAATTTATTCTGTGACAGACAGTCAATTAAGTTGCTTCCTTTAGCCCAAAGGTTCACTTGAACTGCAGGGATACAATTTAAAGTCACATTAGGCACATGGACTTTTTTCCTTTTAGCTTTTTCATGCTAATGTAAAGGAGTTTAGAGGCCAAACTTCTAAACACCTTTGAAAAACTCCATAGTGATGCCTGCAACCCAAGGTTTTCTTTGCAACGAATGGCATCGTTCAACCTCAATAGTAAGGTAAGCTCATTCACAGCGTCACTGGAGCACTGGGAGGTTTGTAAACACCACACTCCATAGCTTTCTTTAGGTCATTTAAGAAAATTCTACCTTTCCAATGCAGCCTGGTGTTACCCAGGTGTGTTACAGCACAGCACAGAAGACAATTTCTTGTTCCTAATGAACTTTACATCTTACAACCCCTTAGCTCGACACCCCCCTGCAATCCATCCTAGCGAGACCTATTTCTACTGCATGGTACATCATTTCATAGCAAAATGTTTTGCTAACACGTGATGCCCAAGACAGCTCCTGCAAGCAGCACACTGCATCCCACAGGTTATGCATGCACTCGCAGCTAGTTCACTGTCAACAGCCATTAGTGCTCTTCAGAAACAAAACACTGTTGAAGTAACTGTACTCTTGCACCTTCTGAGGTTTGCCCAGACTCCTCAGCATCCCGGCTCCTTGAGGATGTGTCAGAACTCTCTTGAGCTGCTGAAGCTACTCCTTCCTGGACACTGTCTGAGTTTTCCTCATAGGCAGGAGAAGCTGCAACACCCGAGTCTTCACTCACAGTTTCTGTGAATCAAATTAGAGAGATAAGAGTCTTGTCTTTCCACCCATGGGTGAGCAGCCAGGGCTCACAGAGTATGAAGTACCTGCCTAAACAGTTTGTTTGACATATGACCAACATGAGGACAACAGGATCTATCAGACGATTCAGTTTCATCATGCAAATATCAGGTATTTTGCAGCTAGCATCACTCAATGTAATACAGTGAGTTTGCTATGGTGACAAGCTGTGAGTTAGGACTGTGTGACATCACATGTTCTGATTAGATGACAAACATCTTGCACTCTGGCTGTAGTGTTCAACCTTGCTAATTTTTATTTGCTTCTTGTGGTGTTTCAGTGTTTCCATTTCTTTTCTGCTAAGAAGACTAGATCAGTAAACAGGGAGTGGCATGGACTACCCTGCTAAAAAAATACCATTGCCTTTGACTGAGAACTGTGTTTGTTCATCACCTACAGGAATAGCTGCCTCGAAACCTAATGGGAACACTGATACCACTGCTGATACTGAATCACAGAATTACTGAGGCTGGAAAAGCCCTCTGAGCTCATCCAGACCAGGACCTAACATCACCACATTAGCCTGACCACGGCACCAAGGGCCACAGCCAGTTTGCTCTTGAACACCTCTACGGATGGTGACTCCACCACTGCCCTGGGCAGTCCATTCCAGGGTCTGATCACCCTTTCCATGAGGAAGGGCTTCCTAACATCCAAACTAACACTCCTCTGGCAGCTTCAGGCCCTGCCCTCTAGTCCTGATGCTGGCCTGGGAGAAGAGTCTGACCCCCACCTGACTACAACCTCCTTTCAGTGAATTGGAAAGAGGGAGAATGTTCCCACTGAGCCTCCCCTAGGTTAAACATTGCCAGCTTCCTCAGCCTCTCCTCATCAGCCTTTCACTCCAGTCCCTTCACCAGCCTTGTTGCTCCTCTGTACCCATAGAGGTCCAGAAAGGCACTCTACTGCAACAAAATACGGATTCCTCCCAGTGTGTCAATCACTCTGTATTTTAGGAGCAACAACTACCCTGCAGACACTGCATTTTGCAAACCTCTATCTGGATACATGCGCAGTCATCGTTGGTTACTGCAAAAAGCTCCAGCAGGAGCTTTTATTCAAGTGACTTTCACATCCATTCCTTGATCTTGGAGGTCTCTTCCAATCTTAATGACTCTATGGAGTTCCACAGAAGCCACCTGCCTGGTTTTGCAGCTGAAGTGCTCTTTTCAAGAAGAGAGCTGGCAGGAGCTGCCTGTCCAAGTGCTAGGCAGCACCAGCCACCACAGCTCACATTAGGTCCTCATCTGTGATGCCTTATGGCATTGTTATCTCCATTCAAGATACCCACTGGTTCACGAAGATCACTTTGTCTCCATTTCTTTGGCCTATTGCAACTAGAGCAAGTTATGTGGGTGTCCTGTGGCGCTTTGAGCACCATGAAAACAAGAGCCAGCCTATAAATACACAGGCTGTCCTGAGCATTAACCTAAGCTTCCCAAACAACATTCAGTGTACTCAGATTTGTACTCAGCTCTGTCTCAGAACAGGTTTTCCTGCCCCAAGGAATTGCTGTGATTCCAGGGTAACACGGATGAAGAGTGAGCTGAAAACAAGTCTCCTGCCTCTTCCAGAACTGGGATTGTTATCTGTTGGGGGCATCAGGCATGCTGACCAAGCCTCTTGCGTTCCCTCCTACCCATTGGGGA
Organism: Upupa epops; assembly: GCA_013397515.1. Taxonomy (NCBI): domain Eukaryota; kingdom Metazoa; phylum Chordata; class Aves; order Bucerotiformes; family Upupidae; genus Upupa; species Upupa epops. The sequence continues at coordinate 15,876 of VZRI01000173.1, forward strand.
GCACAAAGCAGTACACAGCTTAGCTGTATAAATTATTTTCGGTGCTATTCCCCCCACATCCTCCCCCTTTTTTTCGTTGTTCAAATCTGCACACATCTCGTATTTGTTCAGCCCAGCTTAATCTCTCACAGTTGTTTCATGTAAAATCCTGCAGTACCATCTTGTTTCATCAGAGGGACATTAATCTGTGCTGGCACCATGATAACTCACTCTCCACAATCCTTTAGAGACAGATTTTACTGTTCTGTCTGTTTCATTATAGCAAAATTATCAGTAAGCCATGGAACTCTTCAGCAATTGAAGGAGTTGGCTGAAATTAATTCTGGTAGTTCCCAGAGTGAAAAAATGAAGCTTTTCTATTTTTTTGAAAACAGAGCTGTAGAGGATTTGCAGCATCATCACTGATTCTGTGGTGTTTCCTGAAGGATGATCACTTTGAAATGAAGTCCCATATTTCCTTGTGCAGTGATGACTATAACCTGTTTAGCCTGTTGATACCAGCTTGCTTACAATTTCTTCAGGCTTTAATTGAACAAAATAATCCCCACTGTGCCACTGCTGCTCTGCAGTAACTGCTAACTGAATGTTTTCTGCTGCCTGTCCAGTGCTTTCCTACTCATACTGCTTTTCTTGCGACGTTCCCATCCATCAGTCAGATGATGATTCACCCTCAGCCCTACAATTTAAACTGCCAACCATGGGAACGTTCTTAATTTGGTTCATTTCTTACATCCACAGATGTTGGGGTTGTTGGGGTTCTGTAGCTGGTGGGTGGGGAATGACCATATCACTGATTAATAGCACTGCAGTTAAATGGTTTCTTAATTGTGTTTTTCATTGAGTGCCTGGCTGTGTCCCCCCATCTTTGTAGGATATATTACTGTACAGAAACTATGCTCCTCCCAGTTTCATGCAAGGTATTATTATTGGTATTTCTTTTTCTTACACTTCCTCACCAGGCATTTGGTCAGTTTTACCCTGGAGTAAGTAGCCAGGTCCCAATATCAATGGCAACAGTTTGCTTCCATTTTGCTAGGCAGTTGCATATGTTATTGCACTTCCTCATCTCAATCATCTCAATCGGCAGTTCAGCTTTTTGTGATCTCAACACAAGAGAATGTAAAGGGCTCCAAGCCTTAGAGCCATCAAACTGATCACATTTACTAACCGTAGGCAAGTGGTCAAGCTCTGCATATTGCATCGACTGCTGTTCAAGCATTTGAAGGGATCTGAACACAGCAGAGAATTTGAGGACAAACATCCTAAGGCTGGTTAGACCTCTGATGGAATTTCACTACAGAACCATCAGCAGAAACACTACACAGCCACCAGTACATAACTCCACCGTTCTGTAACATCCACTGCTGACTTGCAACTCTGAACCCTGACAAAAACAACCTGCCTCTGCCCAGGGTAGCTGTGTGCACTCTTGAATGGCCTTTAGCTCCTCTGCCTTACAGAATAACCCTTTGAGAAGAAGGATGTCTGTCCGAAGTGCACAAGCAGGAACAGGGGACGATGAGGTCAGCACCACCAGCATATTCTAGATGCACTAAGCACAGTGCCACAGCATTCATGTTATGAAAACACATCTGGTTTGAAACAAGAAAGAAAAGGAAACTGATTTTATGGACAAAAACAAATTCAGACAACAGGAAATTAAAGGTTTGTTTTGAAACTTTTTTTCTATTTTAAATAAAGCAGCAGCACTAGGAAACTCCAGGAGCTTTAATTTCGTGAGATCCACTAGCTAGTTTCACCTAGAAATACGATTTTTAGGAAGCGATCTCCATCATTTCAGTGGGATTTGGACACCTACAAGTGCTACAGCTACAGCACTGAGAACACAGGGCTCTACGTTGTTGTGAATTCTGAGCAGAACAGAAAACATTCCAATTCAGGATGCCTGTGCATCCTCATGATGACCAATTGAACTGTCTGAGTGAGCCCAGCATTCCCCCAGCAGATCAAACAGCATGATCAGTAGGGCCATTGCACACCTGGTGTGACTGACATATAATAAAAAGTCAACCACACACAGAAGAATCTAGTAAAGATCAGCTAACCCAATGTAACCCGTATGAATTTGGATTGACCTTCAGAACCCAGATCCTGCAGCTTCCCTTCCAAGTTCTCAAACACAGTTGGAAAGCTGGCTTTCCCTAAGCCTAACCCTAATCTACCTCTTTCCTTTCCCCCACCATCCCCACCTTCCCAGCTGTCCTGGCATAGTTTTGATGCAGAATCAACTGGATTTATGTCTGGGATGCAAAGTTCTAGTCCAAAACTAAACCAGTTCACACCGGTAGTCACATCCTACTGCCTGGGAAACAGTGGGCTTATAAGATGGATTTGAAGCAGGGAAAGAAAAGTATGGAGAGTTGACTCGGTACTGATAATGATGAAGTGGAATCTAAAAGTAGCCAAGAAGCTATTCCTTGAAGTAATGTCTGCAAAAGATACTGTGTGTGACAGCATTTCTGCAGAGATGTATTGCCAGGGCTTAGTGCTCGCTGTTCACACGGTGGATGTGCCAAGCTGTGTTTGGTAGCTGTCTCACATGGTCTATGGTAACAAACTACCAACCGCCAGCACATATCAATCATTTCAGGTCAGCTTTCACTGACTACAATTCCTGAAGAAAGCTACACATGAGATTGAGAAGAAGAAACAGTAGACTTAATCTACTTTACATTTCTAAAACACTCATGTCAGCATTTCCCAGAGGAGTAAGCAGACCAGTCAAAAGGGGGAAGTTCTCCTCAGTCTATCAAGGCTGGACTACTCTGGGAGGAATGAATCTGAAGTTTCTTTAGGAGTAATTTAAACTACTGCTTTAAAGCTGAGAGCAGCCAGCACATTAATGTGAGAATTCACCTTTCCACTGAAGCAGCAGCTAGTTAACAATTAACTGTTAAGAAAACAAACCCAACAACATGCATTTTACAAACAGAAATCATTCTAAGGACTTTTCCTCATGCACGTGAATCACTTTACCTCTTGAAAGAAAGGTGTTCCTCTTTTTCGTGTCCACAATACACACAGAGAAGAAACCTCTGCCAGACTTTAATATGAGGGGTTATATTCAATGTTTTCCTTGCTCCGGATGAAATGGGGATTTCCCTCCTGCCCAGGATTGTCTTTCGTAACAAGATCATACAGGGTTACCACAACCTTCTTAGGCGTACAGCCTATGTTTCCCCCACCTCAGTTTTGCATTATCCTACTAATATATTCAGAACTACAATAATTTTTATTATAATCCTAATCTTGTTATTAATTTTTAAAGCAATCTTTCCAAGGAGAAACAACCACAAAGTCTCAACAGGCTGAACTGGTTTTCTGCCATTTTGAAAGGGACCTGGACAAGTTGGATCAATGGGCTGAGGCCAATTTTCTGGGGGACAAGAAGGCCAGGTGCTGGGTCCTGCGTTTTGGTCACAACAACCCCAGGCACCACTACAGGCTGGGGGATGAGGGATTCAAAAGCTCCCAGCAGCAAAGGACCTGGGGGTGCTGGTAGACAGGCAGCTTCATAGGACGCAGCAGGGTGCCCAGGTGGCCAAGAAAGCCATCAGGATCCTAGCCTGGGTCAGGAATAGCATGGTCAGCAGGAGAAGGGAAGTTCTTGTTCTCGGCCCTTGTGAAGCTTCAATTTGAGTCCTGTATCCATTTCTGGGCCCTCATTATGGGAAAGTTATGGAGATGCTGGAACAGGTCCAGAGTAGAGCTACCAAGCTCATAAGGGATTTAGAGAACCAGTCATACGAGGAGAGGCTGAGGGAGCTGGGCAGGTTTAGTTTGGAGAAGAGGAGGCTGAGGGGGGACCTCACTGCCTTCTATGGCTACCTGATGGGAGGTTGTGGAGAGGGGGGTGTTGGCATCTTCTTCTTGGAGACTGCTGACAGAAGCAGGGGCAATGGTCTTCAGTTGAGGCAGGGGAGGTTTAGATTGGATCTTAGGAAGAAATTCTTTCCAGTAAGAGTGGGGAGGCACTGGAACAGCCTTCCCAGGGAGGTGGTGAAGTCACCGTCCCTGGAGGTGTTTAAGAACAGTGTAGACATGGTGCTTCATGACCTGCTAGAGTGGGAGCATGGAGGGGGTTAGTTTGTGTTTTTCAGTCTCTCAGGTATTGAGGTTTTTTGTTGGTGTGGGGATGGTTGGACCCGGTGACCTAGGAGGTCCTTTCCAACCAGGATTATTCTGTGATTCCATATTTAAAATGATACGTTTCTGAGTGAAGGATTTCATTTAGAGCAGTATCCTTCCTATCAGCAGCATGAGGCTGGATCTGTAACACAAAACATCAGGTTCAATGATTTAAAAAAAAAACCTTGCAAAAGAATGCAGCTTCATAAAGCTACACTATCATGAGTTAGCCAGGATAATACACGTGGAATCTGCCTGGAGCGCACGAACCAAAGCTGCAGCACAAAACAAGGCTGCCTATAACTCAACCAAGGGCACATGCTGAGTCCTCAAATTTAATGATGAAAACATTTACAGTCTTTTGGGGAACTGCTGGTACTGAGGTATGATGCTTTTGTTGACACAGAGCTGCTTCTCAGCAAGGGCCACCAGATGCTCTCGGGATGATCCCTGACACATCAAAGTAGGCAGAGTTTAAACCCCACCTGACAATAGAGTAGAATTTACCTTTTAAAAGTCAAATGTTGTCATATTTGAGAAGTGGTTCAGGAATGTATGTGAGAGAGGCTGCTCAAAACAGCACATGAGGAAACAGTAGCTGGTTCCCTCAGGTCCAACCAAGGAGTGAACATAGCCATAGCAGTGAGAAACTGCAATTCCCTTTCAGATCATCTGAATGTATTTTGGTTCCATCAACGACTTGAAGGAAAATAAGTTCCTTCAAGTGTGGCTTTTGTTCTAAATCCTGGGGTGGTGTCGACAGCTAAGGTCCCTTTCCTTCCAACAGAAGCCACCTGCCACAGATGACTTGGGATCAGCACCTCCTTCTTCTGCTCATGAGGCTTCAAACCTCCATCATTGGCAACAGAAAGCGGAGAAAGTAATTACTGAGTCAGTTTGGGACAGAATAGGTAATAGTGTATGGTCCTGATCAACCAGTGCTTCTGGTTTCACTGGCCAGGGACACACAGGGAGCTCAGCAAGGAGTGCTTGCAGGAATCCACTGAGAATGTCACTACTGATAAGCTCTCAGCTCCCTGACATTCTATTCAGCAACCATTTAGGATGATAATCAGCCAGAGTAAGTTACCCAGCTATTTGGAAGGGAAAGCACTTAACACTTCAACATTTTCCTTTAAAAAAGAAGGGAAAAAAGTAGTCTGGACAGTGAAGCAAAACCCAATGCCTGAGGGCTTGGACAAATCAATGACAAAAAGGCAGCTGGGATTCCTAATAATCCTGCTGCTATCAAAACACTAAGGCTTTTTCTTTCAGCAAGCCATCCATAAGTAATCCAGATCCAAATCCACAAGGTCCAGCTGAGAGATGAAACCATGGCTTTAAAAAGCACCGTTTAAAGAAAAAAATGGCTAAAAATGCTCCACTCCATACAGCAAGAAAAAACATCAAGCAGCAAAATGTGTTGCAGGTTGCTGTGTCTAATACAGGGCACTAGTTCCTAAGAAAAGAATGACCAGAAGACTCAGGTCAAGCTTATTCCACAATGGAGGATTAGAGAAAACGGTTCAGTGATGCCTGTAATGATCAGAGTAAAAACATAATGGTGTCTAGCACATTAATCCAGATTGGTTTATAAATCCCTCATCTAATTTTGAGTAGATCACTTTATATTCTGTAACAAGGATTTGCAGCACTAAGAAGCAATTTGCATTGTGGTTGGTGGGTTGTTTTGAACATCTACCCACTGAAGAGAGTGGATTACGAGAAAAAAACAGGGCATGCTAACAGCATAGATGAAAATGCATTAATCTTTCAGGAGTTCTCAAAAAGCCCTCTTTAATTAAAAGTTTGGTATTTTCATTAACACTCTTCACACAGACTCATAGAATCATTAAGGCTGCTTTGCCTCTGAGATCATCCAGCCCAGCCTAGGACCTAACATCACCACATCAGCCAGATCAGGGCACTAAGGGCTACAGCCAGTCTGTCCTTCAGCACCTCCAGGGATGGGGACTCGCTCCAGCACTGCCCTGGGCAGACCATTCCAGGGTCTGATCACCTTTTCCATGAGGAAGGGCAACCTAACCCTCCCCTGGCAGCTTCAGGCCCTGCCCTCTCATCCTGATGCTGGTTGCCTGGGAGAAGAGCCCAACTCCCGCCCTTGACTACAACTTCCTTTCAGGGATTTGTAGAGAAGGTCCCCACTGAATCTCCTCTTCTCCAGGCTAAACAACTCCAGCTCCCTCAGCCTCGCCTCATCAGACTTTCCCTTCCCCAGCCTCTTTGCTCCTCTGGACCCACTCCAGCCCCTCAATCTCACATGATTTTCCACAGAGCAACCAAAGTTCAGCAAAATTCAAGTTAGATGTTCCTCTCTGCAATGAGAAACACTGCCCCAAAATTCAAAAAACTTCACTCTGCTTTGAAGTGCCACAGCAGGAAAGAAGAAGGGAATCCTCACTCGATCTTTTCTAAGGTAGGACACAGTGTTCTTCTGTATGCTGGGTATCTTTGCTTCCAACACAAGTTCCACAGATATGGATACTTCCCCAACAAGATGTCATTAACCCAATTTAGCTACCTGAATCTACCACAGCCAATGAAGAGGAAAAAAATTTCCTCTAAAAGGAGTCTCAGAATAGAAAACTTTTGTTACAGGTGGTAATTAAGCACCAGTTTCATCAAAGCGTATGAATGCTCTCCCTGGTTCTATCTATCTTGTTACACCAATCCAGAGAACGACTTCATGCCATGACAGTGCAAATGTAATGGCCTTCAGCTGCACCAGGGGAGGTTCAGATTCAGTGTCAGGAGGAATTTCTTGACTGAAAGGGCTGTCAGGCACTGGAACAGGCTGCCCAGGGAAGGAGTTAAATCTCCATCCCTGGGAGGTGTTGAAGAGAAGGGTAGATGTTGCTCTAGGGGACATGGTTTAGCGGTGCTGACAGGGCTAGGAAAAAGTTGGACCTGATGATCTTGAAGGTTTCTTCCAGCCAAAACTGTTCTGTGATTCTATGAAATATGAAAACAGCAAATGATAGCTCTTACGGTTTGGATCTAGATAACTGAGGCTGAGGAGAGGAAAAACATAATGGTGTAGTGGTTTTCATGAGATCCAACTGTGAACAAGGACTATAATCGTAGGAGATAAGGTCTATTCAGCCCTATCCACAATACACCCTACTCCATTACCTAAGGTTAGGTTCATAGAGAAGTTTTGGCTTGAAGAGACCTTCAAGATCATTGAGTCCAACCTTTACCTAGCCTTATCAACACTGCTAAACCCTGTCCCTCATGGGACAACTGCAGATTGTTCTAACCAGCTTCAGGTAACACAGCTTTTCCTCTTTCCTTCATCTCACACAAATGCCTAGAAGGATGTGTCTGTCCTGCAGCCTTCTGAATAACTCTGCATAATTATGAGCAGTTGCAAATGACTTTAAGGACTTCTCAGCAATCTTCAAAATACTCTCAGCTTCAGAGTTCAAATACGCACCCTGGAGTCTGGGAACTCACCAAGCAAAACCAATGGACACTGATCACATTGGGTGTTTTTGTCTGCTTGGCATCACTTTGTGATCATGTCAGCAAAAGTCCTGGCCAGAAAGCATGACTCCTGCCCACTGCTGTCCCATGTTTGTTTCTCTAGGCTGCAGATAGCTGTCACTGTAATGCCAGCTGAAGCTTAATGTGGAGAATACGGGCACATTCACACACTAATCCTCCCCAAACCCAGTTACTTGCTCAAGCTGTGTTTGAAACAACAGAGAAGAGACCACATCATTCAATACCCACAAAATAAGAACAGAACCTATGCTACAGGGGTTGGGAATCCAAGCCAACACGGTTTGGGACTAAATGCTTTTGCTATTCTGGTTGATGCTAGAACCCAAAGCCACAGTACTCAAGTTGGAGAAAACTTTAGAGCAGCCCTCCAAAAATTGTGTCACAGACTGAGCAACACTTCCTGATCCACACAGCAGATGTCAACCTGTGCATTATGCAGCATCTGTTTGCACTGATGTTCATTTACAGTGCCCAGACATGTATTCACTAGAAGGAGAATAGCAGGAAACAGAGGAGCAGCGGGCAGTAACCAAGAGTGACAATGTAACAGCTCCAATAATCAAAAGGTACTGATACCTAGACTTTAGAGGTAGATAAAACCCTGGGAACAGAGTAACAACCACTGCAGATTTTCTGACAAGAGTATTTCACACAATGCCAGGTAACCAGTTGTGAGCTGTAGATTGCTCAAACTGAAGGAAGGAGAAAATTCCAGCCACAAACAACTGTAATTAACTGCCTAAAAATGACATTATGCTGATTATTTAGAATTCCCTGAATATTTAGTACCCACCTCCAGGACTGGTTTTTCAGTTGTGTTGTGGGATTTTGGTGGGGTTTTTTGCATATTCATGTATAATCATACATTCAAGCTGGGTGGAAAATGGGTTGAGAGCAGCTCTGAAGAGAAGGACTCAAGGGTGCTCTAAGACAAGAAGCTCAACATGAGATGAGAATGTGTGTTTGCAGCCCAGAAAACCAACTGTATCCTGGGCTGCATCAAGAGAAGCTTGGCCATCAGAGTAAAGGAAGTGATTCTGCCCCTCTACTCCCATCTTGTGAGAACCTGCCTGGAGTCCTGTGTCCAGCTCTGGGGTCCCCAACCTACGGAGACAGGAGGACTCACAGACGATCAAGGGCTTCCCATGCACATAGGCTGACAGCTGGGGTTGTTCAGCAGACTTCTGGTACCTACAGGGGGACTGTAGGAAAGCTGGGCACATATTGCTACAAGGATATGTAGTTACAGAATACAGGGTAGTGGCTCTAAAATGAAAGAGGGCACATTACATTCTTCACCGTGAGGGTGTTGAGGCACTGGAAGAGGGTGCCCAAAGAAGTTTTGGATTTCCTCAGGTAGGCTGGGTGGAGGTTTTGAGCAACCTGGTCAAGTAGAAAGTGTCTCTGTCCATGAGAAATAGTCCCGGCCACCATGGGATTAGAACTATGTAATGTTTAAGGTCCCTTCCAATCCAAACCACTCTATGATTCTATTCTATGTATGTGCACTAGAGCTGGAGAGCAAAGTGCAGTGTTTGGAAGTGCCAGCACAGGAAGCCTTAAAGATTGAAATCATCCACATGGCATTTACAGGCCATCATAACTTCACCTTCCCATGCAGAAGCACCACCAAGCTACCAACAACATTCATAGAAGTTACTTAATTAAGCAATCTTCTTCAGAGTTAGCTTCTGCATTTAAAGGTAAATCATTCTCTACATCAGTAAAAACATAGATACACTCCTTTTTTCCCCTCAAAACTTAGGCAAACAGTAACAGTGGTCAAATACAAAACTGAAAAGCATCTCCAAGGGGATTTTAATTGCCAAAATCTTTTTTTTAGAAACACAAATAGCTGTTGAGTGCAGGTAAACACTCAATGAAGTGTTGCAGAGAGAGCAAAGAGCTTCTGAACAAAAATGCCATTGTCTTGTATTTTAAGGGTTGTGCCAGTGGAAAGGAGCTTTCACAGCACTTAAAGGAAAAAGGGGCACTGATTTAAGCCTTTGTGTGCTGCTTGTTAAAGCCTTCACGTGGTCAATAGCCAGCAGACCCAATCTGAGGGAAGAAGCATGATGCTGCTATCCTGCAGATGGAGTCTAGAGGACAGCAGCAGTCAAACAAAACCCAAGGTATACCTGGCCCCAGGGGATCGTCCCAGGGCAAGATTCAGGTTACTTAGCAGACACCGTGACTGATTCCCAGCAGAGGAACCTCATGTGAACTGTGTCTGAGCTCCATAGGCTTTGTCCATGACTCAGGCACACCTGTTACCAGCAGTCATCTGCAAGTCTTCACTGGTGACCACTGACATCAGAGAGCTGTTCTCAGAAGCAAGCTTTAACATCCCTGAAACGTCAACGCAATCAAGCAACACTACTGGGAAGAACATTCCCTTGATTTACAAACTCGTCATTCCTGAGGCAAAGGACAACTCCTGCTGCTTTAGCTTATCTGGGATATCCTGATGCAGGGACACAGCTGAAACAACATGCACAAGTTTCTCAACTACGTTCTATCCCACAGGTTCATTTCCACCAGCACAGCAAAGAATAACCACCGATGCAAGATGTGACAGAGGGCTCTCAGAATCACCTATAAATGCCAATGTAACAGAAGTGCTGTCCTCATGCTGTTGCCTTCAGTATATTGCAAAATAAAATACAATTAAGAAATCAGTAATTTCTAAATAACACCTCCACTTCTAGCCAACACTAGCAAGAACCAAGTTTCAAGACACATTTCCTCTTAGAAAATTTGATTTAGACCCTCAGACTTGATCCACTGAAGCACAACCCTCTTCAGTAAAGTGACAAGAATGTTTACCATACAAAGGATCCCACTCTGTCCAACAGTTAATGAATATTCCTAAATAAGCACTGTGAAAGGACTACTCAAACACTTCTGGGTACAAACCAACCTCTGCTCCTTAAAGAGAAATTTTGTGGTTGCTCTCTAGAGCAATAGAGGTAAAGACTGCAAGCCATTTTAAAACTTCTTATATCTCTTAACAGCTCTAAGTCACTAGTGTTCACAAAGACCACATCACTTCCTAAGGAAAATGGTCTAAACATCCCACAGAAAAGGAAATTGATCAAGCTCGAGGTGTTTTAACTACCACCCTACTATTATGTGAATAGCAACAGTCACTGCAAACATACTTCATTGCACTTTCTCAACTCTATCACTTAGCAGTTTTAGATGTTATTTTACTGGATTGTTGTGCAGATGAGCACAGGAGCTTCTCACAAATCAACTAAAATCCCATTTGTACACAGACCTTTTGCAGAACTCGCCCATTGGAAGAACTGCAACCTTTCTCAAGCTCATCTGTTAGAAAGGCAACTAAGACACATCCATTCATTACTGGAGTCACCAAGGAGAAAGGAAGAAGTGGTTCTAAAAACTGCTGTTGGACCATATTTCTCCAGGTACAATGATGACTTCCCACAAACTAGCAGCCACACAAACACATAATTATTAAGGATGGAAAAGACCTCTGAGCTCATCCAGACCAGGACCTAACATCACCACATCAGCCAGATCAGGGCACTAAGGGCCACGACCAGTCTGCCCTTAAACACCTCCAGGGATAGGGACTCCACCACCACCCTGGGCAGTCCATTCCAGGCTCTGATCATTCTTTTCACGAAGGAAGGGCTTCCTAACATCCAACCTAACTCTCCCCTAGAAGCTTCAGGCCCTGCCCTCTCATCCTGATGCTGGTTGCCTGGGAGAAGAGCCTGACTACCCCTCCTCCTCAGGGAGTTGAAGAGTACCCCCTGAGCCTCCTCTTCTCCAGACTAAACACCCCAGCTCTCTCAGCCTCTCCTCATCAGACTTTCCCTCCAGTCCCTTCCC
>VZRI01000173.1:27533-96976 GCA_013397515.1 Upupa epops
TGAGAATTACATCCCTAGTCCTGCTAGCCACACTATTGCTGATACTAGCCAGGATGCCATTGGCTTTCTGGGCAACCTGGGCACCCTGCTGGCTCCTGTTCAGCTGGTTGTCAACCAGTACTGCCAGGTCCTTCTCTGCCTGGCTGATTTCCAGCCACTCATCCCCCAGTTTGTAGCTGCAAGGGGTTATTATGGTCAAAGGGTAGGACTCTGCACTTGGCTGTTGGACTTCATCCTGTCAGCCTCTGCCCATTGACCCAGCCTATCCGGTTCTCCCTGCAGCATCCTCCTCCAAACATCATAACTCCCAGTTTGACCTGTGTTTCAGATATCTAAATAGAGACTGAAGGGAGATCTTCTTGCTCTCTACAACTACTTGCAAGGAGGTTGTAGAGGCAGGGGTTGGTCTGTTCTCCCTAGTCGCCAACAATAGGATGAGGGGAACTGCACCAGGGGAGGTTCAGGCTGGATGTTAGGAGGAATTTCTTGACTGAAAGGGCTGTCAGATACTGGAACTGTCTGCCCAGGGAGGGGGTTGAGTCCCCATTTCTAGAGTTGTTGAAAAGAGGGGCAGATGTTGTGTTGGGGAACAGGGTTTAGTTTAGTGGTGCTGATAGGGCTAGGAAAAAGTAGGACTTAATGATCCTGGAGGTCTCTTCCAGCTGAAACTGTTCTACTATTCTGTGATTCTATACTCTCAAGTAGATTCTTGGTTTCTCAAGAATAAGGGTGCAGTAAAGATTCCATGTTTAAGTCAACCTGAAAACCCCTTCAGTGGTCTTCATGTTTGCTATAGATACACTGAAGTCTTCCCTTCCAAGGCATGAGGTCGAGTGAAGTTTCTCTTTTGTTGGAGGTGGTAGTTGGTGTGTTTTATAACTGAAGACAACAGACGCAAATGTTTGATGCTTTTGTATGGAGAACTTGAAATTGCTTTGTGTGTGTCGCTTCCAACTGTAGCTTAACAAATCAAGAGGTAAGAGGGTAAGACATTGCTCTGTCTGTACAGGTTATCCTGTATTCTGTGCAGCTCACAGAGAGGTTTGCATTTGGGTGGTTGTGAGATGTATAAGCACAGTAAACCAGGCATTTCAAAACACTCCGACAATTCAAAACACCAGATACGTAGCCATTAATCAATTTCAGTGTTCAACACCAATTTGATGTTGCGCTGAATTTGAAAGTTCTAGCCTGAGATCTTAACAACCTTACGGTTGCTCTGACAGGTTCTACTGAGGGTACACTGGCACAACAGCCACAGCCATATAGTGTAGGTATCTTAGGAATGGTCAAGGAAAGAGCTTAGATCCCCTTAACAAAACTTTAAGCACCAGAATCCACTGTTTACCTGACCATCTTATATGTTCACCTTAACTTCAGATCTTAAAAAGAAACAGAATGAGGTAGTAAATAAACCTTTCATTTACTATGTTAGGCAGTAACTGGTGCCACAAGTAATACACTCATAGATTTAATAAACTTAATTACTTCAAGATCAGGATACCTCAAGGTAACAGCTAAATTAGTTTTCACTACACAACAAACTCCATTAGAAATACTGACATTAGTTCTTAATTTTCTGTAGTAAAAGCAGAGTTTTAAACCCCACAATACACACACAGAGAGAAATCGTATTTTTAAGCTAACCTTGCACTGCAGCAGCTTCTGAGTTAACAGCAACTTCCAGATTAGCAACAGCTTCCTGCTGTGCCTCCTCCACAGCAGGGGATGCATCTGGAGCCAGCAGGGCATTTTCTCCTCCAGTTTCTGGGGATACCCCAGAACTCTCATCCTGTGCTGCAGGTCCAGCAGCAGCTACTGCATCAGCCATCTCTGCTTCAGTGACTTCAGCCATCTCATCCTCTTCATCACCTTCTAAGGATTTATTTAATACAATAAAGACAGTAAAGTGCAGGCATGCAACACAAATCCACCAACTACTTTTTACTAGCATCCTCAAATTTAAAACAGGAAAGGAAGCTTTGAGACCAACATTTACTAAGAAAAATATCAGTATGTCAGTAATTAATCCCCCCCCCCCCCACACNAAAACCATATTCCTCATTACCGAGTTTTGTAACTGCTTCAGTGGGATAAAAGAAATTGGCTTGAAGTGGTGACTCCAAGAGCTGTGACTGCAAGGGAATATACAAAAAAAAAGGATCCCATTGCTCTAAACCCACTTTGCAGATAAAGCCAGTGATGGTGCACACATGGGTGTCACAGTAAGTAGTGAGGCTCTTGCCCTGCTGGCAGTGAATGTACCACGCTGGAAGGGACACATCTGATACTACACTCAGAAGCTCTTGTGGGATTTGTTATCCATCAGGCTCGCGGCTCAGAAGTTCTGCAAGCCAAGATGTGTCTTCAGTTTGTACAGGGCTTTTTTCACAGTGGCTGGCAATAGCTACAGCAATGCAGAGCCCAACAAGTCATTAGCGTTTCCAATGGATTTTGTGCCAGCTCTTAGCTCTGTACAGCCACAGGTCCCCTGCCATCCCTAATTGCTCTGCTTTCGCTAAAGGTGTTTTGGATGCATTGTGAGCCCTGCAAAAACCAAAGCATTCAGGTCTACAGGGCAGAATAAAGCAAAGGACCCTTAATTAAACTACGTATATACAAGAAAGAGAATAACTTACTCATTTTAAGTGGTCATCACCCATTTTACTGGCAATACAACCACTTACGACTCATCATTTTCTTTTCTCAAGTCTTTTAAAGCCTTGACTTCACTGCTGTGGGTTGGACTCTTTGTAATCTGCAAACCCCAGTGTTTCCCAGTCATGTATTACTTACAACTCAGCTGAGACACAATCAAAACTAACAGCACAAAGCAACCAACATGCATAACCACCACACAAACATGCACTAAGGTCAGGTTAACAGAAGACAGTGATCTACCACGTGTTCAGTGCAGGTTTACCACCACAACCAACTCACCACATGAAAAAACAAAACTGGAAATAAAGTTTGTAATACAGTATAAACTAAATGAGGATACAAAAAGCTTAAAGAGACATACTCAGAATTTATTCTATTTGTTTAGAAAATAAACAGAATTAGTTTAATCCTTGGTTTGTTGCTCATGCTACTGCAAGCCCAGTTTTATGTGTCCAGGTGTAAACTCACCTCTATTCATCACTAAGTAAAGATAAGCGTTATGCAACCTGATCATGTCCCTTTAAGAAAGCACTACATTGGAAAAAACCAACCAGCTATACGGATGACACAAAGAACAGACTAACAACCAAGCTCAGCATTCAGTACACTTTATTGGACAGTCAGAGAGTGCAGTCATTCCCAACAGCCAGCTTCCCCATCTCAGAACTGCCTTCTACAAAGCAGGTTCAGTAATGAGCTCGATATGGTTTGGCCTTGCAAACACAGGTAGTTAAGTCTCACAAGTAGTTTTACAATAGGAAGTATAGTCATCCCAAAGTAGGCTGCAAGGTACGCAGTGGTGAACGACTGTCCTTTGTATTTAACTTCCTCAGGTTTGGAAAGAGTTTTCCCTTGTATTTTAGTCTGGAAAGTGTAAAAGCAGAGTATAGATTAGAAAGATTGAATCAGCTTGCATCGTTAAACAGAAAGTTATAGTTTAAATAAAAGAAGGAGCACATTTACAGAAGACACATGCAAAGGGCACGCAACACTCAGTATGTTTGCTAAATAAGCAAGTAGAATATTCTGTGAGGCACAAACATCATTTCACAGTCCAAATGATGTCCCAGATTTCCTACCACTACTTCAACTGGGAAGTTTCTACCAGGGAGCTTTTTTTAATCGCTCCCTAAATCTGAGGGTAGCCTTCAGTAAAGAAGAGCTACAGAAAACTTGCTACTAGACCTTTATTGAAATGTTTTATATCATTCATTAATATGTCGTTAAGCCTCATTTCAACCCTCTAATTAACAAACAAGCCTAGAAAAGCATTTAATTGAATCTGTCTTGACAGCCTTGTTTGCCACATGCAGCAACTCGTAACAGACCCAAGGTCTGCACCCAAGGGCAGAATTTTCCCCAGGATGAGAAACCACAAAAATCAACCTCTATCAGGAGAGTCTCTTTGTTTCTCTCCATTCGGCCAGCTGCCTCTAGGTGTGAAGTTCTCCCAGCTATAAAGTTCTTGTCTTGCCCCAGGACAACTAGCAAACAAGCTGTGAAAATTCTATCCACAGTTCACACCATTACCAGCACCATTTTATAGCTTAAGGTGGATTTCATGTGGCCCTAAGCAAATTTATTACTTTGAGAACAAACTCCTCATTGCTCCTGTGAGTGATGCTGCTGGGGAAAAGGAACAAGGACTAACTGCATCTACAGGCAGTGTGGGGAAAGGAGCTGCAGCGGCACTTCTGGGAAAAGCAGTGCTATGGTAACGCTCTGTGACAGATGCACATGAAAACATGACTATGCAGGGAAGAGGAGGGAAAAAGGGGGATGAAGAGAAACATTCACTCATTTGAGAAAGTACAGAGGGTTCCATAGGAGAAGTAAGAAGAGAAACCTCTTTTGGGAGGATACAAGTGGGAACTAAGGAGGATTTTTAGAAAGAGCTGATTCAACACTAGTTTTGTATTGTGAATTGAAATAATGTACTCGGGCATCCAATTACAGACTCCAGGTTGAGCCTGGAGTCCAATACTGAAAATAACACAAGGAACAAGTTCCCGCTGCACTCCCTGTAAGGCCTTAGCAATGCTTTGGGCTTCTTACTATCAACAGTACAGGAGGCAGCGCTCATCTGCTGTTCATTGTGACACACTTCTAAGTCATAAGCAGCACAAGGCAGTAGATGATGGGATGTCTGGAGAGCACCCAAAGTCAGAACAAAGCAAGTTACACAGCACCAAGTACTCTTATCCCACTCTCAGGCAACACAACAGCCCTCAGTGGGTGAAGAGCATTGGTGACTCTGTGGGTATCCCACTCAAACCTTTTGGCAAACTAGGGTTAAACTTAGTACCCTGCAGAAGTGAACATTAAAGGAAAGGAGGGAACATGCTGACGATACGTTGGGTGACCTAGAATTTGGTTTGCTTAATGCTTCCACACCTACCATGCTCTTTTGACTACATCAGGGTGTAACCCTCATTTCTTCCCTGAGCTGCAGACAACCAGGGCACCTGGTTGTGGGCCTTGGTTACATTTTTATTTCAATTTTAGGGACGAGGAAAGATTGCATTAAAACTGTGTTCCAACTCTCAGCACTTAAAGAATTAAGTTTTGAAACTGCATTGCCTGCAAGTGCTTAAGAGGGAGGAACTCAGGTTGTTTTGCCATTTTACAGTTCATAAAACTAATGGATGTGTTGTGGAACTTTGAGACTAACATCCTCAAAATAAACCATTTTAGAGGCAAATGATTCCAAGTATGTTCTCACACTACACACAAAACTCTGCATATTTATTCAAATCTATTCTCTGTGTGTAAGCAAAAATATGAAGTCAATTCTTTAGATACCAGCAGCAGGAAAAAAAAAAAATCAGGAAGAGCTTCACGAGTGATGGCTTATTTTTCGTAAAATAATGATGATATAAAAATATAAAAAAACCTTAAGGAAGTATTTTTTTTCTACTTGCTTTCCCTAGCAAGGCCACGCTTGCCCAAGTTCTAGCTTTTCTATTAATGCTGCTGTAGCACAGATTGATGTTGACAGAGACAACATTCCATTGCAAGTAATTGAACTTACATGACCTAATCATTTAAGCATGAAGAACTAAGTGAGGATTTACCATACATGTAGGTGACATGTGCTTTTTCCTTTTCACCTAATCCTAAATTAAAATGGACAGAAATCAAAGCTGTGGGACAATAAATGGTTTGCAATACTTTTAAAAAACAAAGAGTATTTTTCTCCTCACGTGAATCCGGAGGCCATGTGCCATCAGGGAATAAGCTAAGTCATTGACAACGAAAGATATTATCTCCTTCCTCCCCAACAAACAAAATAACAAAACTGATGTGGACAGCATTATGCATTTAGTCAAGTTGCATTAAATTTCCAGTAAATCAAATGCACACACCCAAAACACGGCTCACACATCAACTTTTCCCATCCCAAGGGGCTCTTGAAGGTTGATCCCAGGCCACGTTTGCCGTCTAAGCATGAAGTCCATTCCCAAAACTTGTACAGAAGTAGCTTTGTAAAGAAAACACTGCACAAGCACCTTTGTCTTGACTCACACACATAGAGTTCAGACAGGGACTTGGACAGGATCAAGGCCTGATTATATAACCTAGAGATGTGTTCAAGAACCTTGCGTTAGCTGGGAACAACAGGGAAGAACTTGACTCACCCCTTCTTGTCCAAGATTTGTTTTTGCGTGCTTCGGCTCTCTCATGAAGAATATTCATGTGTTCAATGTAGTTGTTGCGGGATGAACTGACTACTCTGTAGGCCTGAAAGGAAATTACACCTGAGCTTACTGTTACATCCCTGCAAAGTTACCAAAGAAGAAGAGCAGAGGGGGAGAGAAGGGTTTTAAGCATGTGCTACCACCCATCTTAAAAATGAGAATCTGCTCTGCTACGTTAAAATACTTATTTCATACTTCCCCACTGTTAAAAAGCAAACACAAGGTACCATGCACCTTTCAAAGTGCTGGTCACATTGAATACAGTCATTTAAGACTACAGTCACATTACCTTTAAAAAACCCAACTATGGTAAAGAGTTGACAGCAAGAGAATTGGTGATTGTATAAGGAGAGGAATAGCATGAGTCTGACGTTTTGAACAAGAAGCTACTTACCTTTGAAAAGGATTATTTTGTGGGAGAGAGGAACATGGACCTCTCTGGGATGTGCTAGCCACTATCTCAAATCTTGCAGGGTGGAAGAAAGCTATGAAAAGGAGACTCTAAGGACATGAAGCTCAAAGTCTGATATATTTAGAAGCAGGGAACAAAATAATTACCAAGCAGCTTGTCAAAAGTCAGTGTCTACAGAACTCTAATTTCGAATAAGTAACTAGCATTCTTCTTTGCCTTTGTGCCCAAATTAACAAGGTTCATAATCTTCCCCTTGCAGCTTCAAACAGCTTACTTCACATCTGTGCTGCCCTCTCAGACATATTCTTAGTTTGTGGTTGACAAGGGGCAGCAGAGGGTTAGAGACACGTGTCTTACCCCATCTTTGGACACTGTCATTTCATAGTTTTAAATAGGTTTTACACGATGAATGACAACAGCACTAGGTATCAAAGCAATAGTAAAACAGGCAAGCAACAGGCATTCAGCTTCAGTCCTGAATTGTTTTTAAGTTAGACTGTATTTAATCTATGCTGTAACATGAGGCATTTGCATCCTAACCATATCTTTTAACACAGGACACACAAACAGCCCCGTTCCCAAACACTTACATAAAATAAACCACCAAAAGCAGCAACACCAGTAAGGACATAGTAAATCATGGCCTCTCCAGAAGAGCCAGGAACACTCCCAGATGACATCTGACGAACAGGCCCTATAAAAACCATCATTGATACCCATGTGAAGTGCTGCTGAAATACCACCACAAAATAAAACAACATAATCCAAACATTTTATGGGAAAAGGACACTTAACAGACATAACAAACCAGAAAGGTTCCACTTACAACATTTAGTACAAGCAGGTACCACACGGCCTGATGCCTAAATTAAACCAGGTCCATGGCTGAGCTCTCCTTAGCTGTCTAAGACTTTCTGTGGATTAACCTGTTTGCCTGGCAGTTCCCAAGCACTGGATGCAGCCTGTACAGGTAAGGAACTCCTTAAGGTTGTAGAATTGTATATTAAGGAAAAGGAATGTAAAAAGGATCCTGTGTAAGGTGTGTTAATTCTGTCTTGCTGCAGTCACTCTCAACGGAAGTAACAAAGCCTCTTTGCTTTAATAACAGATCACTTCACATGAAAAAGCCTTTTCCTTTGAATTCACATTCTTTCGTTCTCAATAAGCTGATGACAATCAGTATATGCCCATAACCCATCACCTCAAACACTGGCCAACCGGGCAGCCAGGCAGGATTATACAATTTCATCCTTGACCAGACGCGTGTCTGCTGTAAAAGCAGCGTTAGCCATTCTTCCTGTTCACTTGTTCTGGGGTTTTGTTGCATCCTATGACCTTGCATTTCTCTGTACATCAGCCCAGGAAAAACACAAGTAATTCTGATGGACAGCAAAAGCCTTCGGATGAATTTCACTACTTCATCCGTCATCTGAAGGGTGATCACTGAACATTAAATACCATCTGCAGTTGCAAAAATAGCCCCAATATCAAAATATGGTCACCGTGTGCCAGGTTACGTTTGGCACGACCAGCCCCATGACGCACTCTGCGGGCACCTCCTAGCTAGGCAGGCACCCTAATGGATCTTATTCGGCTCCTATCTAGCGTACGGCAGCGGTTTCTCAGCAACACCCTCGGCTGAAATCAACCTGCAGCTACCACCCGCTGGAGGTTACACAACCCTCGATGCACCAAAGCCACGGGCTGTCCCAACGCCCTCCGCCCCGACAATCCACCTCGGGTCCCCCCCTTTATATCTGCGGTTTGGGGTGGAATACAACGGCAGCTCCGCGGCTGCGGGAGCGGGTTCCACCTGCTCACCGCCCCGGCTTCCTCCCACTGCTCACACCAAGGGCAGCCGCACGCTGTAACCGTCCGCGACCTTCGCGTGTCCTGCCGCGTCCCCCACGCCACCCCCGCTCCGCGCTGCAAGAAGACAGCACCGGCGCGTCCCCGTTTCCCGCCCCGTCCCGGTGACCTCTATGCGCCCGGCGCCGGGGCTCGCTACGAGCGGCGCCCGCGTACCGCGCTGCTTGATGAGGCTGGCGGCGGAGGGAGCCCTGCTCAGGCGGGAGGCCAGCGCCTGCGAGGCGGCTCTACACAGGTACATGGCTGCGGGAGCGGAGCGGCAGCTGCGGGAGAACGCAGAGCTGAAGCACCAGCCCGAAACACCGGTCGACCCCTGAATCCTGCCCATGCGCGGGGGCGGTGCCGATGCGGGAAGGGCTGGGGCAGCGCAGGCCCCGCCCACGGGACACGCGCCCGCACACTTGCGGCGCTCCGGGGACCGGCCGGGCTCGGCTACCGGAGATAGCGAGACTCTGGCACCGGGAGCTGAGCGAAGCGCCAGCCCCGGGTTATGACACTGCAGTTACACGGAAGGCACAGAGGACATCGCTCTTCTCAGTTTCTCACTGCGTTCCCTGGCCAACAACTGACAGAACATGAGCGGGAGACATCAACGTACCTAGGCATCTCTAACATAATAGGTTAGAGACCCCGACAGTATTTTAACGAAGAGCTTTTAGCTGTAGCATCAAGCACAAAGGGAGGGTTTAACAAACCCACTGACGGATCTGCAGGCAGTGAAATAACTGACTCCATTTGAGGAAGAAAGGCACCGAGTCATTTTAATTCACTGCCCCCCACCACATATCAGAGACAAACCCAATACAAGATGCAGACACAGACACTGGAGCTTTGTCACATTGCTTCTACACTGAACTGAGATTAAAAATGCTTGGAACATCTTAATTGTAGACAGTTCTTCGTTCTTTCTCAAATCATGAAGGTCATCCAACTTCGGTCTCAATTCTCATAAATCTTCGAGGCTCAGAATTCTCAGTCTCTCCACATGTGGGAGAATCTTCCCACTCACCATAGATCTGTTTCACCTTGAAGAGCAATAACATTCACAGAAGTAATAACCTTCTCTCAGTGGCAGCGATGCAGCTCCCAACAGTCCCAGATAAAAGTGAAGAAGCAGCGAAGAAGGGAAAGCAGGGGTGAGGGCAGACACTTTTCAACTTTTTAAACGCAAACTTTAAACTTCTTCTGCAGCAAACACACAAGTTAAACTGACAGATTTAAGCACAACATCAGGTGAAATGCAAGGACAAAGGAGTTCCATGGGGGTGGCAAGCTACGGGGGGAATCATGGTAGGGCTGTGCAACTCTCCTCCTCACCACAGTTGCAGCTAACCCCTTGTTACACATCCATTCTCTATGGAGCCTTGAGGTTCCCTTGAGAAACCTTGTGTGATGGATCCAGAGGTGGGACACAACTATCAAAGGGCTAGAACATCTCTGCTGTGAGGACAGGCTGCATGAGTTGGGGTTGCTCAGCCTAGAGAAAAGGCAGCTTCAGGGAGGCCTTAGTGCAGCCTTTCAGTATGTAAAAGCAACATACAAGAAAGATGGGGCCAGTTGTTTCATCAAGGTCTGTTATGGCAGGACAAGGGGGGATGGTTTGAAACTACAGGAGGGTAGATTTTGGTTGGATATTAGAGGTTTTTTTTTTTTACAGTGATGAGACGGAAACATTGAAACAGGTTACCCAGGAAAGTGGTAGAGGTCCCATCCCGGGAGATATTGAGTCAGGCTGGATGAAGCTCTAGTTGCAGATGTCCCTGTTTGCTGCTGGGGTTGGACTAGATGACCTTTAAAAGGTTCCTTCCTTACTCAATGTATTCTGTGATAATTTAATGCCATGTTCTGCTGTCATTACCCCCTTCTATCCTTTGTCCTTGAAGAGGAGATGAAGGGCTGAAGCAGTCAGAAGGTAGTGCTGGGCTGTGCACGCTCACCACAAAGTTGAAAGCAGTTCCAAAAATGCTGAGGGGAAGTCTACTCTCTCCTTCACATCATACAAGGCCCTGGGTAAGGCACTGTACACAGTTCCCTTCCACTGCCCTGAGCATACAACACAGAACTGGCACTGTCCCCTCAGCTGCCAACTACTGCACTTCCAAGGAACAGATCCCAGGGCAACTGCAGAGGACAGCTCCATCAGAGAGCTGTAAGAGAAGAGCAGCCATGGCCAAGAGCCTGTGTAACGGCCACTGGGGAAGAGACTGATTAATGAGCTACAGGTCAGCTATCCACGAAGCAAGATTGAGCTTTCATCCACCCCTTCAGAAAAAACATTTCAAATTTGCACATGGTAGCAAAAACAAAGCAAACATCCCAGCAAGGAAAAACAATAAAAACCTGCACAGAATTCAAATGCTGGCCACCTCAGATATTTGTTGTCTCTGACAAACATTTATTCCTGCTCTACTAAAATCCTAAGAGTCATTCAGGTTGGAAGAGACCTCCAAAATCATCCAGTCCAACGATCAACCCAAGAAAGAAAATAGTAATAAAATCAACCCAGAGCACAAAACCTAAGTACAACAGTGCTCAAAGAAATAGCCCAAGCTGGCATACAGATGTGTAACTTCATTAGGGCCTTGCTAAGGGTCAAGTTTTGAAAGTCTATCAAAACATGACTGACTTCAACAGTGCTTCTTTGATGTGTGAAGCAGTAAATGCTCATTTCAGCATTTGCATATGTCAACTGTAGTTGTTTTCCCCATAAATCCCATTCTACTGTTTGCTCATTTTATAAATTTAACAAGCAAAATAATGGGAGTGTAAGACCACACAACTTCTAGAACATTTGCTGGCCTTTCTCTGAAGTAATGTCTAATTTTAAAATACACCTTGCAGAATAACAGTTTTAATAACCACAGAATGATTGAGGCTGGAAATGCCCTTTGAGATCATCAAGCCCAACCCACGACCTAACATCACCACATCAGCCAGACCAGGGCACTAAGGGCCACAGCCTGGCTGTCCTTAAAACACCTCCAGGGATAGGAACTCCACCACTGCCCTGGGCAGTCCATTCCAGGCTTAGAGCACCCCTCCCACGAGAAAGGGCTTCCTAACATCCAACCTAACTCTCCCTTGGCAGCTTCAGGCCCTGCCCTCTCATCCTGGTGCTCAGTTGCCTGGGAGAAGATCCCAACCCCCACCTGACTACAACCTCCCTTCAGGGAGTTGTAGAGGGATAAGGTCCCCCCAAGTCTCCCCTTCTCTAGTCTAAACATCCCCAGCATCCACAGCCTCTCCTCATCAGACTTTCCTTCCGATCCCTCCAGCAGTCTTATCACTCTAAATTATGATAAACTATGAAACAAATACGGCATAAAGCAATTTCAAGACCAGCAGAGCAAAACAGAAGCAAGAAGAAATGTCTGCATAAGTTTCTTCCAGAGTTTCAAATTTATTTCATAATTTTGCATGTGAAATGTATGAACATGCAAGTATTTAGATACTTTACACTTCCATTACACTCATTTATTTGCAGGACAACTGGTTACTTCCTACTGAGCACAACAGCAACCTGAAGAAAGAGGAGAAAACATACTTTAGCAACAAGAGATTTAAGTGCAATGAATATGAAACATTCAACAACATAACCACATTCGTAGCTGGAGTGGAGTATTTATAGGGAAAGTAAAGTCTTTCTACAGCTAGTATAAGCAGGTGTTTCACGTGACAATCAATCACCCAAAGTCAGGAGTTTCTGGTGGCAGAAAGAACAATATTTTTTTATGCGGAAAAGGACAACTACAGTGCAAGTTGTATGTGGTTGTTGTCCCTTTCAGTGTGAAAAAATCCACAGGCATTGAGGTCATGTCATTCTTATCCTTAATATACAGGTGAAACTGAGGAAAAACTTTCCACACCATAAGCCTTTTAAAATAAGGGACAAAGATAAGCTATTTTTAGTGACTTCCATCTTGCTGACAGTGAAGCACTCATACGGTACTCTCTTTGTAACCAGAGTTTTTTAAGGGTGCTGTAAGAGATGTGATATTTCTCCAAGACAGAAAGCTGGCAGTAAATACATGCACAGGAATGAATACATGGACACACAGAGAAGTCACCTTGTCACTTTAAAACCAGGAGTGAGCTAGAAGACTAGCAAAAGCTAAGGGAAAACAATATGCAAAGGTAAGTTAGTGCAGTACCTTGACTGCTCACAGAAGTCTGCAGAATTTGTGTTTAGCTAAGTCAAAACAATCTGATAAGAGGTACTTACTATGAACATCCTGTACACTTATGTTGTCTCTCTGTTTTTCTTCTCTCATATTCCATTTCATCCTCATTATGCTGTTTGAAAAGCTAGAAAGTAGCAATGTATGATAAATGACTGTACACTGCAACCAGAGAACAGATTTCTACAGAAAACAAAATTCCTGTTGTTGGTATACAGATCAATACACAACTGGGGAAACGCACATGAACTGTAAATTATCAACTGTCCAGCAAGGTCATTTTTTTTCCCCACACCCTTCTCAAACATTTTCTTGGTGGGCAATCAGAGGGCAAGTTTCCTACTGTCAGTTAGTCCTCCATCACCACAGAAACAGTGAAAACCCCAAAGGGAATCCACTGCACCCTGAAAATTGACTGCATATCTTAAGAGACTTCTTCTTAAGAAATAATACACCCTGCTTGCCTTATCAACATTATTGCCTGTGAGTTCTTGGAAGCATTCTGTTCAGGGAAAGGGGGTCTAAATCAAATGGTCAACAGACAATATGAAGACAACACGATAGCAGTCTGATTAATACAACATTATTTAAGCATATTCCTAAGCCTCTTCCTCATAATTTTTTCCTCTGTTATTGTTAAGATCCATTGCGGAAAACAATATTTAAGCCTTAAACCCATAGGTTTGAAGAATAAATTCTTTTACTGGTGCTGTTTTAAATTTGCAATGAATATATACAAGAAGTACAATACAGATTTAGGAAAACATAACTAAATCAACATCTCATGCTTCAGTCTTGACATCTGCTATGACCCTTCATCACCCCAATAAACTAAGCTCGTAGTCATTCAACTGATCTGTAGTCATAGCCTTCCAATCACTACGGTTTGGGAACAGTGAAGTTCAACAAAGTCAAACGAAAACACTTACAAAAGCCCACAAGGCAGCACTGGTGCCAAAAGCCAAGCCAACTCCTAACCAGTTCGGTTGGTCATAGTTATGTCTTTTTGCCACAAAGGCAGAACGAGTGAAAACTGCAAAGGCAGAAGATTAAAAGCACATTAACATTTATCTGGTTTAGTCCACTACTGACACACAAATAGGTGGGGAAAAAAGTCATAATAAAACCCCCAGACAAATCCAATTGCTGTACAAGTGGTCTCCATGACATTGCTGTTGCTCACTGATGTTTCAGAATCACGGGATCTCTTTGGCTGGACGAGATGTTTAAGATCATTAAGCCCAACCATTGACCCAGCGCTGCTAGGTCACCACCGAACCATGTCTCTAACACCAGGTGCATGCTTTGTTTAAACACTTGCAGTAATGGTAATTCCACCACTGTCCTGGGCAGACTACGTCCAGCCTAAACCTGCTCTGGTGCAACTTGCAACCACTTACACCCTTGATGGCCACCACAAAATAGATGACGACACCCGCCTCACTCCAACCTCCTTTCGGGTAGTCAGAGAGCAATAAGGTCTCCCCTTAGCTTCCTTTTTACTAGGATGAACAGCCCCAGCTGCATCAGCCGCTCCTTACATGACTTATGCTGCAGACCCTTCACCATCCTCGTTGCCCTTCTCTGACCCGAGAGAGGACACAGAGGGTAGGGCGCTGCCAGCAGCTCAAACCAGCACCTTCTACCCCCATCTCTGGCCACAAACTCCGGACCGTAAACCGCACCCTTCGCTGACGCTGTGTATCGCGGACCCCCGCAGCGACCTCCCAGCCCAGGAGCGAGGATGGGCCAGGCTCCCCCTACCCAAGGCACCCGCCGGCCAGCACTGCCTGTATGCAGCACTCCTTCCTACAGAAACAAAACAAATGATAGACGTCAGCAGGCTGGGGCTTAAAAAAAAAAACAACATACGAACACGGCAGCCGCAGCTAGCTTTGACCTCGGCGAGGCACGCTACGGCTACCCTAGAGAACGGCACACGCCACCGGGCCAGAGCACAAGCTCCGTGGCATCACCGACGGCCTACTGAGCCCTTCTGAGCGGAACACAACTAAACTCCGACGGGCCGAAGACATGGAGCTCCTGCTGCTCACCGAGTTTCGGCGCTGCCACCATCAACCACAACCGCCTCCCACTCTTCAGCGCCACTGCCGCCATCTTGTGGGCCCGGCCCGCCCAGACACACCCGGCGCGGGGGCGGAGCTGACGAGGGGTCGCGGCGCATGTGTGGAGCCGGCGTGACCCGGCGGGGGAAGCCCTTCGGCGGAGGCCATTTTGGCGGCTCCTGGCTCCGGCCTGCTCGGTTACCACGTGAGCCGCTGCCCGGGGCACCGCACGTCGCGGGGTAGCCCGTGAGGGGCAGGGCCCGTGACTGGTAACAACGCGGTAGTGTGAGAGGAGAGCGGGTGGTGGGAGGTGAAGTAGTGGTGCCGGCCAGGCCCCGGCTCAGCGACTCCTGGCAGCGGCGACCGAGCGGCGGGGTCGGGACGCGGCCCGCCTGCTCGCCCAGCCCGGTGCCGAAGCCCCTGGGCGGGGAGGATGCCGTCGGTGAGCCTGCCGCCCAAGGAGAACGCGCTCTTCAAGCGCATCTTGGTGAGTGGTAGGAGGCCCCGCGTCGGCTTCCGCAGGGGTTGAAGTTGGCGAGGCTGCGGCCCTGGCTCCTGCACTGGCTGGTCCCTCGCCACTACCTTTCCCTTCCGAGCTGGTGAGAAGCGGGGCCTTGGCGCCGCCGCTACAGCCTTTGTGTCTTCCCGGCTGCTGGCTCCTTCCCGCTGGGCAGGCCGGATCTGAGGCCGCCTGTCTGCTCGCCTAGGCGCGGCCCTGGGGTGTTGAGGGAGAGCGGAGGAGGGAGCAGGAGGATCGCCCGGTCGAGCTGGGGTCGTGTCCGGGCCGCAAGGACTGGCTGGTGGCAGCAGCGAGGTAGTCGGCGGCTCTGTGAAAATAACCTCGTGGCTATCTCATTCATCGCTTACCTTGACCCGCTCTTCTCTTACCGCTCGGATTGTTGCCATAGCCGGTGAGCAGATTTGCTGGTTGTACTGGAAGATAGTTCAGAGGAGTGGAGAAGGATGAAGGTTTCCAAGTCTTCCGAAGTTTAACGTAACATCTCGCTCTTGACAAAGTTTAATCGATTTTTTCAGATGGGCAACCGGCATATTGATGAAAGAAACCTCAGTGGCACTGAGGTGATAAATCTTATTTTTAGAATTAAGATAACATGTGTTGCGTACACCACCCTAGCATGCACAAGTCACATCGTAAGCAACTTGATATAGCTTTGATGCGTTATTGCAGGAACCTTGTGTTTCTAAGGACTTGAGGTGACCTGAAAATGACAGAATTATATCAGTGAACAACTTCAGTGGACTTACTGAGGAGATTGTGTTATCTGGGTCAAGCACTGTAGTGTTTTCTCTCTCAAAAAAAAAGGTCAGTTTTGTCTAAAAATCCTAAGCTTTCTTTCAGAGACCGGAATCAAGATGAATTCATACAGTTTTCAGTTGTGGCTCTATAAACTTTTGCCACTTAAGTGGGAGCGGATGTCTATAATCATCTGTCCTTTCTGCTTTAAAATAATCTGTGAAAATAAACCTGTACAACTAGAAATTTCTGTGTAGGCACATCATCATAAGGCATACAGCTTCAGTCAGAGTTAAATGATAGATGTGATGATCTGTAAGGCTTATTTCTAGTTTGAAATACTCAGTTCTGCTTCAGAGTTGGTGTGGCCTTGTATACTATGTGTAATTTTTGAAGTCTTATGGGGAAGCAGTAGCCCTGTTGCTGACACTCATCTTCCTTTGCATTGAGCTTGTGTGGTTACAAGGCAGACTGAATCAAGGACGCTGTGTTTAGAACTGATTAGTGTTGGGTTTTTGGTGGTGGTTGGGTTTGATTTGTTTGGGTTTTTTCCCAAGTTTGGTACCTGGCTGGATAGATATTTGTGTGGAGGGCAGTAACAAGGGAAGAGTATGAGTTTATTTAGAGAATGCTGGCTCAGCATATGTGAGATGGATAAAGTTCTGCAGTTCAGGTCAGAAAAGATTAATGTGTTTTACAGTCCAAGCAGATTTCTGTAGACGGAATCAGTTATTGTAGCTTTTTTTAACTGAAAATGTCTAATAATAATACAAGAGCTCTAGGTACTGTGTAGGTTAAAAGTTAATGGCATTTTGATGTTTCTGTATCTTGCAGGGATGAGCATCTGATCTGTGTTCCCATATTGGGCAAACTATGTAGTGTGTGGTAAATAGAAAAAGCTTGAATCTGGTTTTGTTCACACTGAAAATTTGGCTAATGGACTGCTTGCCTGCCTTGTTATGGCTAATGACCCAACTTTGTAAAGTCATGATTATGGGTTTGACTTTAATTCAGAGGCATCTTTTAGGAGGGCCCATTTATGAGTGCAAGACCAATGAAACATTACTTCCCTCTTCCTGTGCTTTCACTCCACCCCTCTCTTCCTGTAGACTCTCCATGGTCTACACCTTTTCAGGAGCCTGTAACCCTTTGTTAGGCCATATCCTTTGCCACCTCTTCCTTTGGCCTATGGGTTGCTGAACCAGCAACAAGAGGAGTTTTGAGTCTCCCTGGACAGCTGGATCCCAGTTGGGAACATCTGAGCCCCCAATCAGCTAAGAAGGTAGTCTGGTTGTCTGGCTCCTGTTGCAGGCAGACCATGAAGGTGTCCTGTGGAGCATGCCTGGGTGATGTGTTTTTATTTTCAGCAGATGTTTTGGGAACCAGCCCAAATCGTATCAAAAGGATACCTTACCCTTCAGATAGGTAGTTGCTGGTACACAGGCTGTTTACAGAAGTAATAGTGGTTCTCATTTTCTTGCAGGTAGTAAACATAGGAAGGAGTTAAGTAGGTAGCAGCCATGTATTTTTGTAGGTGAAGTGTAATGCGAAAAAAAAAAATACCAACCCTGAATCACAAACGTTTTGTGTGGTAGTGAGACTGCCATGTCTTTATGATTTTTAAGAAATGTGCACACAACACAAATACTAAATTGTTATGGTCTACTCCCGGCTGTCCAGTTTTCAACAGCAAAAGGCAATAAGCAGCTTCTGGAGATTTTTTTGGTGGGTTTTTTGTTTCATATTAAACATCTTATGTTATCAGGACTCTGCTTGTGAGGCAGGATTTCCACTAACTTGCAATTCTTGAGTTCCAAAGCGTGTGCACTTTGCATGTTGCAACACACTAACTAGACTAACCTCTTCTAGTCACTTCACAGGTATGTGGAGGTTCTGACAGCAACATTTTTCCATTTAAAAGGCACTTAAAATTTAGTGTTCCTGTACTACAAAGGAAAAGGGATCTGCATGGTTAGTTTGAATGAAAAAAAAAACACCCATGGGATTTGCCAATCACCATTCTGCTTAAACTTGCACTTTCATTAAAAAGACAACATCTAGCTTATGTTGTGGTTATAGTTTTAACTATTTGCTGTTAGGCCTGTGGTTAGATACTGCTGCTTTTCTGCTAAAAAGTGCTCTGGGATTTAGAATAAATGTGAATCTGTATAATGATTTGAAATAATGAATCTGTATCGTTAGTTTGGAGACACATCATCTCCAGGCAGTCCAGAGATTACTGAAGAAGAATTAGGGTTGAGGCAGGAGTAGAACAACACAGAAGTGGAAGGAATGGCTAAGCTGGCTTTTTGGTACCTGGAAGGCAGGATGTGCTATGAAGTAATGTGAAAAGGAGTTTCTTCCATTTCTCGCCCCCCACCTCTTCACTAGCAAATATAAAACCAGTAGTTGTAGGAAGTGGGATGGACTGATTTATTTTTGTTTATTGCATGCAACTGATGAACAGTCCTGGCATTTTGCCATATTATCCAGCTAACGTATCTGATCGGAATTCATTCATCAGACGGATTCAGGTTGGTGGGTTTTTTCTGTCCTGTCTTCCCCCCATGCCAAAGACAATAGTAAATTAATTTTTGTATGTGGAAGTTGGATGTATTAATTCCAAATGTATTGAAGAAATATACTAAATACAGATCATCAGAGATGCTGTATATTTTGTGGACAAGGTTTTAATTTCTTTTAAACTGCGAAGAATAGCATTCTTAGAGTCATGTTCTGGCAGAGTAAGATGGTGCAAATACTTGTCTCTATGGCTAGTGGACTTAGCACCTGACTGAATATAGTTTGAGCAGGAAAATTAAAAGTCCAAGCATTTAAGAAGTGACGAATTGTTGTATTTAGGATGCAAGCAAACAACTCTGGTGAGGAACTGTGTTCAGACCTTGATAAATAGTTTTAGTGATTTATAACTCCATTAGGTTATTGTAAAGGAGCACAATGCCACCCTGGCCTGAACTTGTGTATATCACATTGCATGCAGATCAGAATAGCTCAGTTTGCTCGGTACTTGATCTTTTTGATGTCCAGAGAGCCATACATCTTCCATCTCTGAATTGGTTACCTTATGTGCTAGGCAGGCTGGATGCAGCATGGCCAGAATCTGCATCTTCTAGTGGAACATTACGATAACTGAGGTGTCTGCTGCAAGCAGGGGTTGAATTTCACCTTTAGTTTGTCATGTCTATGGTACCAGTGCTGTGTTTGAGGGTTTCTTTTGAGCTGGTCTTCCTCTTTTCCTTGCTGGCTTTGACAAGTGTTCTGCTAAAACATCTAGGAACTTCTTAATGATAAAACAGCTTTTTGAATAGCGTCTCTTCAATGTCTTGACTGTAAATATGCCAAGTCCATCCCACTGGGCCATGTTCCTGTTTCTTCATTCCGCATTTTATTCTGTCCCTCCTCTTTCAAACCAGATAGACCTGTGCTTTTCCTTCACTAATACTTCAACCAGCACCAGTCCTTTAAAAACATAGAAGTTTAAGGTTGCTGGAGTGACAGGCTTGGAAATCCTCTCTCAAGTGATCTTCAGTTAAGAATAAAGACAAATTCCCAGAATTTCACCTTTTATGAGAACCCACATAAATTGGCACATTCAGAGTGCCGCCTTTACAGCATTTGCATGACTGAGCTGGTGTGCTCACTGCTGGAGTTTCACCATATGTGATTGCGTCTGAAGCGTGGAATTGCCAACAAGGCTTTGCCAATATCTTTGCTGTTGTCAATTACTTGTTTTCCAAAAGGTGACAAAGGGAGTAAGCCGCTTAGGTTTGCCAAAAGTAGTAGGAAACATCGTGTGATGGTCAAAGCATTGGAGGGGAAGTAGAGAACATCCAGGCTGTTTTAAGTAGTTATTCTTCATGTTCTTCAGAAACATACCTGAAACCTGCTAAAGAAAGTAATTACCATTCTGAGACTTCAGGATGCCATTAAAGAATCACTTGAGTAACACTGCTGTTAATAAATTCTGCTTTCCAAATTAGGCCACCTGTTGTCATTGGGGCTGTCAGAATTTGTAGAAACAGCATTCCCTACTGTAAATTACTTAGGAGCAGCATAATTCTGTTCCTCACTTGTTCTGGTTATGAGAATAAGAGACTTGTTAATAGAAGCACATCCTAATGTCTCCACAATTGTAAGATCATAGGTAACCTTATTGTTATGGCTAGAACCCAAAGTTCTGGCTTAACTTTTACTGAACCCAAAGTACAGTGAGGGGCAACAAGCTGAAGTCTAGCTTATATGATATTGCTCTTTATTTTGGTTAGAATTCCATCAAGTTATATTTATTCCTGTTTTTCAAAGGTTTACTTAATGATTTTTTTGCTGATTGTGCTTCCTGGGCATTTTGAGTTTTAAATCTCTTGTTGACAGCAGCAGCGGTAATAAGGAGTTGGTATCTTCTGGTTTTGCTGGTGGAGGGGTTTAGAGAAAAAGTACAGTTGCAACCATCAAAAGGTCAGTGTGGCTGTCTGCTTCTAAGATAGAACACCATCAAGTTAGCAAACTGTAATGTTGGAAAAGCAATGTTTCTTACCCTGCTAACCACATTTAATTCCTACACGGTGGCTTGATGAGACAGTATCTCAATCTTCTCTAAGGTTGAGGAGTACTCTGAACATAATGCATGGGTTGAAAATGTCAGCAGCTTCAACACGTGTCTTGAGTTCTGTTACAAGATATGTCTGAGCTTAAATTATGTGTCCAAATTCATTGTAATTCTCAGGAAGGGGAGATTAAATTAAACAAGTAATTTAAGTTGTTACCCACAAGTAGTGGCTAACAGAACTGTTATTGAATAATGGATTTTTCAACATGAGTCTTGCTTCAGTGAGTAAGGATTTCTAGCTTTATTTCCGCAAGTGCTGCTACTATTTGTCAGCAGCCATTGCCTGCCAGGTTTTGTTTGATACAGGAATGAAGCCAATTCAGAAGCACAGACAGAGCATAGATGATTATTTCTTGCCTCAGTATTAAATGAAAAAGTATGCATTTATCTTCTTCCTAATTTCAGTTGGAACTCATTCTGTTCCTCTGGTTACACTCTACCCAGGATTGCTAGTTAATGAAGATCTAGGTCACTTCTAGTAAGTAAGGCAAGTTGTGCAGGAGGAGGATTTCTTAGCTGCTTAAATTAGACAGCTGCTGAAGCTGTTTCTTCTACAGAATGGTTCTGTTCATTAACATCATAGAGCGATGGAAGAGGATGGTTGGCTCTCATTTGACAGCAAGAAAACTATGCAAGCTTACACCACAGTTTTAACATATCTGTAAGATTTGTGTGAGGTTTTTCAGTCCTCAGATTTATACATCTTGTATGTGTTATGAAACTAAATCAGTGGAGTGGGAGCTTTTGCCTAGAGCTGTTGAGTTGTTTGGTATGGTTAGTGCTCAGAAGACCCACTAGCTCATGATGAGTAGTTACTCCTAATGCTTCTAGACTTCAGAGTCTTTATTACATTAAGGTTGGTGACTTGACCTGCTCTAGTCTATCTAAAGAGACAGTAGCTGTGCTGGAAAAAACAGCCTTGAGCTGCACAGTGCCTGGACTTACTGTCTTTTAAGTTGATGCGTCTGAACTGGGCTGGAAAAGAGAGATAACATCTGAGTGGCAGACTACATACCTCAGCTGATGTTAAGGCCGAGTATGCTAATCCTTGTAGTTGTCAGCATGACTGTGTGATGCAGCAAGCCTACGTGAGTGTGGCTGCTGCTGGGAGGAACTGTGGAGTCACCTAGGAGCACACTGCTGTACGAAGGGTTTGTCGACTTAAACTGCAAAAACCCTCGAGGAAGAGGTTAGAAGAATGAAATTCCTGAAATGTTCTGAGGACATAAGATTCTCCATGACACTTTCTCCTGCGGTGCAAGTAAAAAATTTACCTGTGCTCATGTACAGATCAATTGCCCTACTTGGAACTCTTGTATACAATAGAAAGTAGTCTGCAGTATATGCAGACTCTTATGATGAGGGTAGGAATGGTGGACTAGTCATGAGAAGTTTTACATCTCTGCTGTCTCTGGGGGTTGAATCCAATTTTGTTACTCCTTTGGTGAAGAAAATCATATTCTTTATCTAGTTCATCCCAGCACTGGCTTAATTACGGTGCTTGTTGTAACAGTTAGCATCAGTGAGAAGTGATTTCCTGTGAGGTTTGTGGTTTTGTTTTCAAGAAGTACTTGAGTTTTAATGCAATTAATTTGCAGATATGGGAGTTTTAAAAATGGGTATTATGTTGAAGTTAGAAGTGTGACCTGGGAAAATATGCAATCTTAGAACAGAAAACAGTCTAAGAGTTCTTTATGCCAGTTTGGTTTTGGGTTGTTTTTTGGCAAAATTGTTACTTTAATAGAAACTGCACACTGTTGTTACTGATATTAGTCAATAACAAACTTAACCACTATAAAACGTAAAGTGCACTTGTGGAAGTGCTGGTTTATATAGTGTAAGTATAAAACAATGCTGCATTAAGTTTTGGGAAAATATTCCCTGTGGTGTTGTGAATAGCTTTAATCACTGTCACAGCCCTTGTGTTACCTTGTGGGTAACTGGAGTAGTTGCTGAAGAGCGAGCCAGCCCTACTCACTAGCTGTAGGGTTGATAACAAGGTTTAGAAAGTAGATACGCCAGAGAGGGAGGATTCAAAGCTGTGAGACTAGGGTGAGGAGAGAACAACCTCCCATCTTTTTCACCTTTCTTTATGGCAGCTGTCAAGGGAAGGTATGGAGCCGTGTGTGCATGTAAGACATCTGCTGGCCAAAGACTGATTCTGCAGAGATGCCCTAATATGGTTTAGGGATCCAAATACCAGAACATGAGCCTGCCTTCCACCTCAAGGACTGTATAGAATACAGGCTAGCTCTGTTCCTTAACGTTTCACTGTTATACCCTGTCTGATGAGGCTCATGTGTTCACAGCCATTGAGTATGGGGTGGGAGGGAGCAGTGCAAATGCAAATTCTTTCTTACTTGCTATGCTCCAGCATGATTTGAAGGAGTTGTGTTCTGTGTGCTTCATCATATTAATTCTTTGGAGAATTGTATTAAAGCAGGTGCTGTTTCATTGCTGTAAATAGAGAAAAGAGTTAAAGAATGCCAGAAGAACCTTGGTATTTTTGGAGCAGGCTGTTATTCTAGCCACAGAGTATATAGAAAAGTTCATTAGAGATCTTATTAAAGGAAAAGCAACTTTGAAGGGCTGCAGATCTGTTGTAGAGATTCAATGCTGATGGAATCAGATGCTTTTCTTTTCAAGCATTAACCTTTACTTTCCTTTTTAGAAGTTTAGCTTTTATGTTTTCTCATTACACAGTGTCACAAGGTGAAGCTGTAGCCCTTGTCTGTCAGGCATCACAAGCAGGCTCTGACTGCTGGCTTTTGAAGTGTTTATGTGCTGGAGTTTAGCTTAGAGGAGGCAACTGTGCTCTTTTAGCAGTCTCTGGAGCAGTTCATTACTTCTGCAGAACAGCTGGCCCAAGGAAGGGGCAGAACTCTGGGAACAGCTACTGTACAAGCTATTCCTCTGTGAGGAAACAAAACTCCAGATGAAGACCAGTGTCTGCTCCTGGTGAGCCTGTATCTCCCAAGAATGCTGAAGGTGTTACAATTCCTGCTTCAGTGATATTTTTCTTTCTTCCATTATCTTTAAATAACTGGTTCTTTTTTTTTTTTTTTTTTCCTCATAGTCAGAAACTAGTGACTCTCTTAAGGATTTTCTCTCCCAGGCTGTGAGCAAAACACACTCACCTTTCCTTGTGTTATTGTTTGTTCTTCCTTTCCCCTTTTCAATAGTTACTGTCATCTTTTTTTCTGAAAACTTTTTTTTCTTTGATGTTTCTGTTCCTTGAAGCCACAGATTCACCAAGGTTTGTACCTGCCACAGTGGCATATGCTGCAGTCCTGACTTCCTTCTCTCTCATTCACACTTCTGTGTAAGGTTTCTAGTCTGTAACCTCTTTGGCAAAGGAGTGTGTATGCATGACTTGAGGTTGTAGGTGGAATCTCAGTGATGCTAAAATGAAACAATCTCCTTTTCTGGAGGAAAAATAAACATGACCTCGATTTTTTTTTTTTCCCTTCCTTACACAGGAGAAACATACAATGTGTGCATAGAATGAGTACATGAAATTATGAGTCTCATGAAATAACATGATTTGATACATTTCCATGAATAGAATGTAACCGGTTGAGTGGTTAGGGACTCTGTATAGGAAATAAATCCAACTTACCTTGATCTAGAAGTATCTATGATGGAAATGAAGACGTAATATTTTGTTGGGGTGTATTTGCAGCTATGGCTAGTTCGTGTGGTACTTCAGTTGATGCAAGTGCATGTAAAGTTCCTGATAATTAACTGGTCTTACCTGGTTTGGCTGGATTGATAGGAAACTTTCCATAGACAGAAATGCATGTAAACTCATGTATGTTTCTTTGTTGCAGCCTAAAGGGAGAATTTGTTGTGATTCTTACTGAGTTTACTATTATGAGGAACCTTGCACTGCAACTTAGGTATTAGTCTGGGAAAAAAATCTACGTTGCAAGTATGTTGTGTCTCTAGCATATACCATTGTGGCTGAATTTCCTTACAGTTCAAGGTGAAAGACTGGTAGTTGGACTATGTAAAACGGAACTGTTTAGAGATAAGAGCAGATGTTCGTAGTTAGCATCTGAACAGCTGTACTTGAAGGCAAATTGTGAAACCTCACAGCACCCCTTTTGCTGGTTGACAAGGCCTTAGTTATATTGGAGACAAGTTTTTCAGTTCTTGTGGTGGCACCACTTTTGTGACAGGTTTTGCTGCTTTCACACCTACCTAGGTGGGAGCAAATGGTGGTTCTGCTTGCAGGGAGGAGTCCTGGGTGGTAACCTTTATGACTGATGACTTAATTAAAAAAAAATCGTAAAAGGCTGACCTGATCCTGTTGTTACATGTAAGCTGTCAGCTCTGACCAGTCTCTGCATAAAGTGACTCAGCCAGCTAGTTGAAAGCAGGCAATGATGAAAAGGTGTAAGTAATAGTCAAGTTTGATAAATAATAAAAAGAACCATCTACAGTGATTTCCTCTTACATAACCCTTAATCTTCCTTTGCTAGGTGGTTTCCCTGCTATCTTTTCTGTCGTTGGTAATAGAGGGAGTTGTCTTTTGGAGGTGTTCAAAGTCAGGGTTGGACAGGGCTTTGAGCAAACTGCAAGTAGTGAAAGGTGGCATTGCTGATAGCATCAGTACTGAACTATGTGATCTTTGAAGGCCTTTTCCAGTCGAAACCATTGTATCATTCATTTGTGGGTATGTTGTTCTTTTAGTCCAACATGCTTTGGATGCTCTCTCATGAGCATCTTCCTTCTCCTTTTCATCCTTTCCCATGGTTCTTGTTCTGCAAAGGGTGACAGCAAGATAAGGGGGTTTATGTTGCCTCTTGGTCTCCAGCCTTTCTATTTCAGCTGTATAACTTTAGTAGCTAGGCAGTAACACATCCTGTTAGTGATACGCAGGTTTCTTAGACTCTGACATTTGGTGTTTCTGTCTGTGTTGTGGCAAAGCAAGCTGGACGCGGAACAGCATCTTTCAGGATTCAAAAGCAATGCAAAGTGCAGAAGTTGAGGTGGCTATGCCATTTTCTTTAAGTGTTTCCATAGCATTTGTGAAATTTAGATTTTTCATTCTTAGAACTTTCCGCCTGATGGGAAGACATGTTGGACCTGGCTCTCCTAATTTTCTTTTTTTAGAGAATCCATGGAGAACACATGATGTCCATATGTGCTCATAGAGTGTGAGGAAAGGTTAGGACTTGATTTCCAGTATTTGTGTCCAGTTTTACATTCCTGTCAGCCATCTTACCACCAGAACTGGTCAGGTAGAGACCAATGGTTTGTTCCTGTGCACAAGCAGGTTTTATTAAACTGTATAGGAATGTTTTCATGTCTGGTATGGTGTGGTAATGTAAGTATAGATATACCAGTTATGGAAGTGGAATATGTGTGAGAAATAACATTAGTGGTTGTGTTTAAGCCAACTTTGGATGATTTCGTTTTCTTTTCATGCCTACACGGTTGTTGGAGGATGTCTCACAGTGTTTCTGTGAAAGATCTGTGCTGAATGCTTTTGAGCAAAGGTGATGACACAAGGTTTGCTTTTCTGCTCAAGGAGAGTTGAATCTCTAGGCACTTAAGCTTCTTATGATATCTTAACAGGATGTCTTCATTTAGACATTTACATTCTTGTTAACATATACTCTTTATTCTGGTCATGGAAAGAGTGCTTCATGACCAGAAGCTCATTAAACAGTGTTAATGAAAAGAACAGTGCGTTTTATAAAATCCCTACCTGCACTGATGTGTAATTTTTGGGATGCAGACATATTTCCACTTCTGCTTTATTTTAATAAATGTGTTCTGTCGTTCTTCAACAGAGGTGTTATGAACATAAGCAGTACAGAAATGGGCTGAAGTTCTGTAAGCAGATCCTTTCTAACCCAAAGTTTGCAGAACATGGAGGTAAGTTGGTTTTTTTTTTAATGGTACATGCTCTCTTTAACCCTGTCCTTCAGGACAGAGCAATAATTGGTCAGGCTTGTGTTTATAGCACTTTGTTGTTAACGTTTTGTCCACAAAACAGTACAGAGGTCCAGAAACCGGTACCCTGTTAATAAGCACTTCCTTACTGTTGGCTAGATTTGTCATTTTAAACACTGGCCTTACCAGTAGTCAGAGCTTGTTATTCTTCATGCTGCACATCTAATCCAATTGTAGCATGGTGCAAGCTCGGTTATACAGGTATTTATTGCTTAAACCCCTTTTCAGGGGAAGTTGTTATTCATTTCTACATAAATGAAAGACAAAAGACTGTGTGTCTTCAGTGCTGTGATCTGCTGTGCTTTCTGAAGGAGTAGGCTTGCTGTAATAAGAAGAAAGGTGTTTTTGCTTTCCTGTACTTCCAGTCGGCTCTTAATATTGAGTTGAGTTTCTTTCCAGTGTTCAGAGATGTTTTAGTTGATTTTTCTTATTTGTTTTTTATTTGGCCAGCTTTTTTCCCCCTGAGTGGATGTGTGGAAGTCTGTGTTGGGAATAAATACTTGAGTACTTGTAACGCTCGTTTGTGGTAAACATATAGCTCCAAATGTTTGTAGAGCAGGCAGTTTTTAGTGCCTTCAAATTAAGAACCAGTTCACTTGGTTGTAAGAACAATACATAAAGTTTGTTGTTGTGTGTGAGATAATGGAGTGGATCATCTGCCAATATGCTTTTCCATGTGGAAAAAGAATCTTGAGCTGATAACTGAGTCTGAATTTACACTTTTTCTATATTTAAAATTACTGTATTAAGTTTACAGACTTACAAATAACAAATAACTGAGACTTGATTTTTTTTTTCTTTTTAAAGAAACTTTGGCAATGAAAGGACTAACATTAAACTGTTTGGGGAAAAAAGAGGAAGCTTATGAACTTGTACGTAGAGGCCTGAGGAATGACTTGAAGAGTCATGTGTGTATCCTTTTTGAAGTAGGGCTTTTGCCTACGAATGAAAAAGGTTTATTTCTACAGCTGCTTGATTTATAGAATAGGAGCAAAACCCAGTACCGCTGGGCTTCAAACTGTAAGTTCAAAAATTATTTGACTTTATTTTTCAATACAAAGGCAAACATGTCTAAGCTTTCCAAAGGGCAGATACTTTGCAGCTATCTTTGTAGTCAGTTGAAATATTCTGGCTTGCACTGCATGTTTTTTGAACACTAAGCAGCATGTCTAAACTTGTGGTGGGCTGGACTAGTCATTTAAGTATGTGGTTTGCTTTAAAAACATGAGCAGTTGCTGTTACATTGATAGGGACTTGTTATATGCATACAACACAGGAAATGCCAGCACTTCATCTGTCTATGCCATTACTCAAAACTGTGTTTGAGTGAGCCTGACAACCTCTTCAGAGATTGTATTACTGTATTTCTTCCCCCAGTGTGTGAAGAGTACACTTCACAGCATATCATGTGCCCCCTATACATAGAGCTGGCCAACAGCTCTGTTTTCAGTATGCAAGCAGTTTCTTTGTGCAGCTGAGGAAAAGAAATGTAATGATTGCAATAACATTACTGCCTGTCTATAAAAGATCTGAAGAGTTTTTCACCCACAGTAGTGTCACTGCCATGTCAGATCTGGTTTTTCCCTGCACAAATTCAGTACAAACCTTAACAGAGTTTCCCAGGTTGGCATGTCTATGGTCTCCTTCAGAGATCAGACAAGAAGTATGATGAAGCAATCAAATGCTACAGAAATGCACTGAAATGGGACAAAGACAATCTTCAAATCTTGAGAGATCTTTCTCTGCTACAGATTCAAATGAGGGATCTTGAAGGTTACAGGGTAAGTCCACATACTGCATTTATTATCAGCTTCTAGGCGACTGCAGCAAAAGTGGCAAATTAATGACACTTCGAATGTGTAGACTTAGATCCGGAGTGTTAAAGCTACATGCTACTCAGTACTTTTGTGAAAGTAAAAGCACATGGGCCATTGAGCAGTAGCTATACAGATTTTAATGGTATGCAAAATAATTGCTTTCCACCTCAGTACAGAAACACATGTTGGGATTTTTAAAATGCTGCGTAACCCATCTGTAGACCATCCTCAGTCTCCATTAGCTTTCTTGAAAGGATTCATACAGGTAAAAGGCACTGTGTACAGAAGATGACTATTAGTCAGGCAGAGGAGTTAATATTTTTTAATAACTTTTACCATAAATCCATCCTTTTTCTATTTGTGGTGACCAGTTTTCTCCTAACAGTGGGTTAACAATGCAGGGCAAGTGGTATGCCACAGAAAACATCATGGTTTGCTTCTGCCATCCTGGGCATTACACATTGCTCCTTTGGATCGAATGTAGCCTCATATTTTTCCAGTGATCTGTGAGGCTGTGGATCAGAATAGTGGAATCGCTGGAATAGTGCTTCTTTCTTGATTTAACATTCAGAATGTTTAGATTGCCATCTTGTTGAATTCTGTTTTGTAATAAAGCTGAATGCAGTTTCCAACTTAGATTAGAATCCATTTTCTGCTTGCTACAACACCCAGTTCTTTGCTGCCTTGTGTCAGTTGTCTGTATGTGCCACATCTTATCAAAACTTGTGATTTCTTAAAGCAGCAGCCTTTTAGTATGTCTATTGCAGAGGTGTTGATGTGTGCTTCAGGCAGCCCATGATCCATGTCTGGCTCACTTACCAGCAGCAGCAACTGTAGACAAGGTCTTTGTTTCTTAATGTGGAAAGATTAGAATTCTTCACCCTAAATTTCTATAATTAAAACATCAATTCGTTGGAAAAAAAAACAAAACAACCCATCAGTTAGTTGAAATGGCATTTTTTGTGCCTGGAAACTTGACTGATTTTCAGCTCATGTAGAAATAAGTTTTTCCTTCTGAAAGGGGAAAAAAAAGATAGATTGATATTTTTACCTGACAGACCTTGGGTAATGTTTAGGTGCCTAGATTCATTTGTAAATGTAATTCATGTCTGGATAGATGTGAATACACATGTTAAGTGCTAACCAGACAAGGAACACTGGGTTATAGGAAAAATTAAGGATTAAAGGTTAATGCGCTTAGAGGCTGTTCATCCGTGACTGATCATATCCTAGTTTCTGATGAGTGTGCATTCACTCGCAAAACTGAAAATAAGGTTGCGGCTTGCTTGGTTTTGGTGTGATGTTATTCTTGTTTCCTTTGCTTTGACTTCTGCTCTCATCCTTTTTACTGTTTTCAGTGATCTCCATTCTAGTCAAATTGTTGTGACTAGTTTTAGTTCTTTGTTAAACCCCTAATTCTGCCTGTTTGGATTTTTTAAGTAGGTAGCAACTTTTTCCCTTTATTTTAAATGATTTGGTGCCTTTCAGCAGTATATAACAAGACAAGAATGACTTTTCCTTCAGATTACAACAGCCCGATACAGAGCAAAGCTGTTGTACCTTCCACCTGTAATTATCTCCTTGCCAAAGAGTAGGGATGCACTGACGTGACCTGTTCTGCCTAACAACACTTGTGGTGATTTCATCCCTGTGTTCTTCCAGGGTGCATTTCAATGACCAGACTAGGGTGTAAATCTCCCTGCAACTCAAACCAAAGTATCCTTAATTGTGTTCCACCTCTTAAGTAGTCAGACAGGAAAAGTACATGTGTGCTAACAGAGTTAGTGTGAGTCATCAGTATTCAGTTGGACATGATGCAGTTAATTTGTGTGGGGGTAGGTGGGTGGTTTGTTTATTCAGTCAAGACCATTGTTACTATTTGTAAAGTTTATTATTCTGGTGGAAAAATACATTTGCATATAGAGAAATAATTTGTAGTGACACTCCTTAAATATTAGAATCCTGAGGCTGGAGCATTGCCTGATAGGTTCTACACGACATCAGAATAGAGTCAGAAAAATCAGTAGCTACTGTTTTGCAGGAAACACGCTACCAGTTGCTTCAGCTCCGACCTGCACAGCGAGCATCATGGATTGGCTATGCTATTGCTTACCATCTGCTGGAAGATTACGAAATGGCAGCAAAAATTTTAGAGGAATTTAGGAAGACTCAGCAGGTAAGACGAAAACATGAAATTCCTGTATAGATACTGGCTTTAGCAAAAAAATGAAACACTACTTCCTGTCATGATGTAAGAACTTTGTGTGGTTTTATTAATCAAGTTAATTAAATTCCAGACATGTTCTGGAAGGCTGAAGTGCCTTGTGTATCTTCCTTTCCTATGTAGACATCACCTGATAAAGTGGACTATGAGTACAGTGAACTGCTGTTGTATCAAAATCAAGTTCTCCGGGAGGCAGGGCTATTTAAAGAAGCCTTGGAACATCTTTGTACCTATGAAAAACAGATCTGTGACAAACTGGCTGTTGAAGAAACTAAAGGTAACTCCTTTTTGAATAAACAGTTGTATAGCATACAATGGAATGCCTGTAACTGTCAGTTTTGCCCATCTTTTGGAACTTCATCACTGATTTGTTTTTTAGATCAGTGTATTTAATTCTGCTGTATGTTTGTCTTGCTCCTATTTTTATCTTGTCAGATTCTTTTCCCAGGTTGGTAGGACATCAGCTGAGCACAAATGTACTGTCTGAAACTTGGGAGCTGAGCAGTGTTCCAGACAGATATCTGGAAGTGATCTCCTAAAATTCTGTTTGGGTGGTATGCCTCAAACCCATACTATTAGAGCTTTGGTGGTGGTCCTGCCTAGGAGATTGTTTGCTAAAAGGGCTGCATCTTCATTGGCAAAATAGAAGGCTTTAACCGACAGTCACTCTTGCATTGTATGGAAATAGTCTCTTCAGCTGTGTGCTGCAGCTTGGGCTTGTCTTATCATCCTAGAGTATAACATTATAGCAGAGCAGTGTAATGCTCTATCTTATATTCCGTAAGTGAAGTTGTCGAGTGATACCAGTTTATCATTGCAGCTGTGTTAAGAGGTGCTTTGGTTTCAGACCATGCTTTGTTCCTCTTCTGCTTGGTGCTTCTGTGGTCCTTCTGTGAAACTTCCAATCTATTGAAGGTACTGTTTGTTTGTGGCCCATCCTGGAGTCTATCTGGATGACTGCTTGAAGCAAAGAGAAGAAATCTGCAGTTCTAATCATATAGATGCTGTAGCTAGCACCTTATTCCACATAATAGTAATATCCCTGCCTTGCAAAAGGAACCTAGAGACTGAATAGTGACAGTGTTAGGGAAAGTTTGTGGTACTTCCTCAAGGGAAACGATTATGGGTGACTCAACAGTTGCTGAATACAGTGTTCAGTTTGCGCAGAAATGGAAATGGGTGTAGAGATTACACTATCATAAAACATTTTTCAGCTGTAATAGTGGGGGGTTTAGTTTTTGAGAGTGGAGGAGGATTTTTTATTACATCTTTGATCTGAAGGTCCGAGTCTGAAAGAGCGTTTTCAGCTATGGCTTCACAAAATAATCCAAACCAAAACATACAACCAAA
This sequence comes from Upupa epops, assembly GCA_013397515.1. Classification (NCBI taxonomy): domain Eukaryota; kingdom Metazoa; phylum Chordata; class Aves; order Bucerotiformes; family Upupidae; genus Upupa; species Upupa epops. Next base: position 59,655 of record VZRI01000173.1, read on the forward strand.
TAAATAATAAAGAATAAAGAATGGAAGTACTCTTACCTGTGAGCTTACAACAGGAAAAAGCAAATCATTGCTTTGGGGTACAGCTTTGGGGAGTGTTGATCTGTTAGAGGGGAGGACAATGCTGCAGGAAGATCTGGACAGTCTGGGTCAACAGGGTGAGGTTTAATGGGTCCAAGTTCAGGGTCCCACATCTTGGCTACAGTAACCCCCTGCTGCTACAGACTGGGGGATGAGTGGCTGGAGAGCAGCCTGGCAGGGAGGGATCTGGCTGTACTGGTTGACAGCTGGCTGAACAGGAGCTAGTAGGATGCCCAGGTGGTCCAAAAGGCCAGTGGCACCTGGCTTGTATCAGCAATAGTGTGGCCAGCAGGACTAGGGATGTAATTCTCCTTCTCGATTCCTGGGGACAGTTCTTCCTTCAAGAAACAGGTGGAGGGGCTGGAGTGGATCCAGATGAGAGCAGTGAGGCTGGGGAAGGGGCTGGAAAAAAGGCCTGATGAGGAGAGGCTGTGGGAAGCTATGGGTGTTTAACATAGAGGAGGCTCAGGGGGGACCTTCTCCCTCTCTCCAGCCCACTGAAAGGGGGTTGTAGTCAGGTGAGAATCAGGCTCTTCTCCCTGGCAACCAGTGCCAGGATGAGAGGGCAGGGCCTGAAGCTGCCAAGGGAAGGTTAGCTGGATGTTAGGAAGCACTTGCTTCTGGAAAGGGTGATCAGAGCCTGGAAGGGACTGCCTAGGGCAGTAGTGTAGGTGTTGAAGGACTGGCTGTGGCCCTTAGTGCCCTGGTGTGGCTTATGTGGTGATGTTAAGTCCTGGGCTGGGCTGGATGAGCTCAGAGGGCTTTTCCAGCTTCAGTAATTCTGTGGTTCTGTGATTCATTTGTGTTTCTAGGTCTAGCTTGGCAGGTCTGCATAACATAGAAAAGCCTGCTGGTAAATAATACTCTCTGTGAGTTTTCAGTGTGTGTGCAGAAGCCATTGTGGAGTAAGTACAACTGAGAAACACTGCCAATATGGTATTGCTGTTTGCCAGCATTAGGCAGAAGTGTTAACTTTAATCTCAAAATTTAGGGTTATTTTCCAGATTCTGCCACTCTAAGTGAGGAATTTTGGTGTTTCTCCTGGCATTAGGGTACTGCATATAGTCCTGAATTTTTCTTTTCTATGGGGAGTAGCATTTCTTGAAAAAACTACATGTCAGGTGTGTGACACAGTCAGAGAAGATGACTCATGTTTTCCTCTGGAAACTGGATGAGAAAGTTTTACCTTATGCTGGAATGACCCTTTTTTGTCTCTGTTGAACAGTCTTACCAATAGCAAAGCTTTGTAAAACATGATTTCCCATTGTGAAATGGGAAATAGACTTTTGTTGCAGCTCCAGGATCAGAAAAGTTGCTTCATAGAGTCATCTGATGTATACTTTATCAGTTGTCTTGTAATGAATCAATAAAAAGAGGCTTGCTAGCAGACTGTTGCAGGTTCATCAGTCAGATCGATGGCTTGTTTTGAAGCATGGAAGGAAGGTTTATGAAATACCAGACTGAACACCCCTTCTTTTATTTGCAGCTCTGCAATTTCAGTTTGGTTTTCAGTATGCTATACACATCTGCTTTTCATTGTCTTCTGTAGTAAAAACCAGTCACCTCAGTAAGTGAGGAAAATCCTCATGGGCATCTTGCTTTTCACATTAAATTTTCAAGTCTGTTTCGGCGTTACTGGCTGAGTTGTAGAATCTTACTGCAAAATGGAAGCATATCTAGCAGCTAGTTTGAGATGCAAATTTTTTGTAAGAATTTACAGAAGTTAATTATTAACTCATGTTTTTCTTTAAAGCGATTAATACTATGCTGCTTCAGTATCTTGTTACCTTAACCTAAAACTTTCTGAATTTCACACAGGAGAACTCCTGCTTCAACTTGGCAGACTTGAAGAAGCAGTTGAAGTCTACAAAGGACTGCAAGAAAGAAATCCGGAAAACTGGGCCTACTACAAAGGCCTAGAAAAGGCACTTAAACCAGGTAAACATTTGATGAGTGTTAGTTAACCAGCTGCTTCTACACATTTGGAATTACAGATATATCAAAAACTTGTACTGCTTTTTAGCCCCACGCAGGTATTGTAACAAGTCATAGTGGGTACAGTTTTTTGTTTTTTGTTTTTTATTTTGTCAGAAAGGCTGGGCTTAGTTCTCATCTTGTGGTTAAATACCAGGTCTGTCTTAAAACAAAAAAAATGCAGTAATGTTTGCATGTGGTTGAAATAAGGTAATTGTTTCTAAGGAGAGAGATAAAATTGAGCTAGTTAATGTTGTAGGTAATACAGGTTTTGATAAAACAGACTTCATTCTCCTGAATGCTTTTCTTTTGAAGATTTTAGCACAGCAGTAAGGCAAGAACTCATTTGAAGATGAAAGATAAGCAGTTAGTCTTGCACTGTTGGGAGAGGAACTCAGAGATACATAATACCTGAATTTGTGCATGGCAGTTTTGAAAAGTCAAGTGGAAATGAAGTGCTCTTTAGCAAGTATATAGCCCCAACCCCTTTTCCTTCCTTGCTAAAAAGGAAGGAAAAAGTAATACTGTAAAATTCTGTTCCAGCTAATATGATGGAGAGGCTAAAAATCTATGAAGAGGCCTGGACTAAATACCCAAGGGGACTAGTTCCAAGAAGGTTACCATTAAACTTTTTGTCGGGTAAGTGTATTTTTGCTGAACAGATAATGATGAACACTTGCGTTTCTTAAATAGTAATGTTTTAACAGCATAAACAGCCTGCAATTGATGAGTAATGTGTGGTAAAACAAAATCAACAGGTCTTTTTCCTCTCAAGGTGAAAAATTTAAGGAATGTCTGGACAAGTTTCTAAGGATGAATTTCAGTAAAGGTTGCCCACCTGTCTTCAATACTTTGAGGGCGTTGTATAAAGACAAAGAAAAGGTAGGTGTTTCCTCTGCTTTTCACACGTTCTGCTGTGTGGCTGTGATGCATTAAAGAGATGAAGGAAACCTTTTCCTTCGTTGTTGCCTCCATCAGCCTTGTTGTATTTTATAGCCCAGTATATCTAGAAAAAGTCAAGTACAAGGATGGTAAATGTGGAAAAACTAAAATTTACTAAATATCTGCTGCATAAATGTCAGCTGAGGGGTGCTTGTTCATCCTTTGTGAAAAGGAGAGATCACAGAATCACAGAAAAGTTTAGTCTGGGAAAGACCTATAACATAGTAAAGTTTAACCTTTGCCCTACTCTTTATCATTCCTAAAACCAATCTCTAAGCACCTTAAGTATACAGCTTTTAAACACACCAAAGGATGGTGACACAGCCTCCTCCCTGAGCAACCCCTTCCAGTGTTTTACAACCCTATCAGAGAACAAAATTTCCTAATGTCTGGCCTGACCCTCCCTTGATGCAGCTTGAGACCCTTCCCTCTAGTCCTGTCATTCTTTATTGTAAGAAGAGGCCAGCACCTACCTCTATACAAATGCCCTTTCAGGTAGTTTTGGTTGAATGCATTCCTCTAATTCAGAATTCTTTGCCAAAAATAACTAATTTTCGTAACGCCAGGTATTTAAAGATGAAATAAAATACCTTCTTGCCCACAGATTTAGGTTTGTTTTTTTTTTCTCTTGTCCTGCTTGTGTAGGTGGCAATCATAGAAGAACTCGTGATAGGTTATGAAACCTCTCTAAGAAGCTGCAGGTTATTTAACCCAAATGGTGAGTGCTAAGACTCATCCTTCATGGAAGTAGAGCCTGTTGTAAGCATTAAGTGACCACTCAGAGGGGGGAATCAGTGGGGAGTGAAAAAATTAAGTTGATTGGTTTGGGGGTCTTGTCCCCTATTTTGGGTTGTTTGCTTTTTTTCTCTGACACTGAATTGAACCACAGCCACTCTTATATTTGATTTAAGCTGTCAGGCATAAAGCCTGTGTTCAGAATCTAGTCATTTGATCTGAAAAGTTTTCCTGGCTGCACAGATTTGGCCACCTGTTTACCATTTTGAGTGCAAGTATTCTATTTCAAGTTCAGTTTTCTGGACAATGGTAAAGTTATGTCTAGAAATGTGTTAAATCTTTGTGTGTAATTAAAGTAGATATGTGATAGCACGGTCGTCATGGGGGAAGGAGCCCCAGTTTGGGGCTGGTTTTTGTGTTTTTAGGGATTTTGAGTTTAAAAAATGTTATCCAGGTTTTGCCTGACAGTTGTTTTCTGTGACATCCGGTTCCACATGCATTCAATCTAGGCTTCATGGTTTCTTCTCCAGTGGCTTTAAGACTGTATTTTATTTTAGTCGTTTACTCAACCACTTTGTAACAGACAGATGTCTAAGCAAAGGCTTGTCTACAATCAGTCTGGGTATCAATCTGCGTATCACTAGATGTCATGAAGTTTCAGTCAATGAGTTATAATGATGCGATAAACAAGATAGCATGAATGACAGTATACGTTAAAAATGTACAGGGTATTCCTCATTATTGGAGACATTGTTACTGAAGTTATCACCAGTTATTTCGCTGCTTTGCAGAAACATGAATGCAGTGCTTCATTATGAAATTCTCAACTGTGTTGCCCCCATTACGCTTGGCTTTTGAGTGTAATGCTATAGGCTATGATACAGCCACTTAATACCTGTCCAGACCTTTCAGACATGCTTGTGCTCTTCTGGTAGGCTGTGTGAAAAGGGCCTACTGTTATTTCAGAACAACTCAGTGTTTCCCTTGATAAGAAATTTCATCCAATCCTTTACACTGTTACTGTGCATCACCTGGGTAAAGTGGAACTTCCTGCTTCATCATGCACTGTGGTCTTGCACATCAGGCTGCCCAAACTAAGGGACAGACTGGTTGAAACAAAATTCAGTTCTTTCCTGACCTGCTAAGTCACATTTCCTTCAAAATCTAAGAAGGGGACAGTGTGTGCTCAAATTTTATCAAACATAAGCTTAGAAGCTAAGGGACATACTTGGTCCCAGGCGTTTGGAAGCACTTCCAGGTGTGGTCTGTTAGCATTCTGCAGAGTCAAAGCTCACTTTGGTGGCTGTATTGCCATGCATTGGTACTCTGCTGCTGACTTTAGTAATTGAGTAGAAAACGCCCTTGGTTTTTCTCCCTGCAGATGATGGTAAAGAAGAACCTCCAACCACTTTACTCTGGGTCCAGTATTATTTGGCTCAACATTATGATAAAATAGGACAGCCATCTCTGGCTCTAGAATATATAAATGCTGCTATAGAAAGTACTCCCACTTTGATAGAACTCTTCCTTGTGAAAGCAAAAATCTATAAGGTAAGTTTGGCTCAGTGACCAAAGGTTGTTAGTTTAAATGGAAGATGCTGCCAGGTGCTTATGCTTACCTGTGAAGTTTTTCATGTGAACATGATGGTGTTCGGCTTGTATTCAGTAAGAAACAGGGAAAATCCCTAGAAAATCTGTTATTACTTTTCCTTATTAGAGTATTGTTTGGCAGCTTGTGCTTTTACTGCCCTTTTAAAGGTTTTAAGTTAATGAAGGACAAATTACAATTCCATTTTTCATAGTAAATATTAATAATACATTTACCTGGTGTTTTAAATATCATCCACCTATTGCTGCCTCATTGCTTGTCTTTTTAACTACTTCTAATGCCCCAGTGTAGTTGAGAAACTGTATCAGAATGTGATTACCCCAGGTGTCCTGTCAGCATTTGCAGGAAAAGCACCTAGTGCTGCATGACCATAATGAGGGAAAGTGTTTTTTCTTGGTGTTTCTTTGTTGTTTGTTTTTTGTGGAGACCTGTTGTTTCCCTGGAGAAAGCTGTTCATCTAAAAACTTGTTAACTAATCAATTCAGTTAAATGTGATTTATAATTAGTCTAACTTGTATTTCTCTGTCTTCAAGCATGCTGGAAATATTAAGGAAGCTGCAAGGTGGATGGATGAAGCTCAAGCTTTGGACACAGCAGACAGATTCATCAACTCCAAATGTGCAAAATACATGTTGAAAGCAAACTCCATTAAAGAAGCAGAAGAAATGTGTTCTAAGTTTACAAGGGTTTGTTGCATTTAACTGCACTTCTTTTGATTAACTTTGTTCTGACTTTCTACTTGCTTTCTCTGTAATGTTTAAATTCTGTTTCAGAGCAGCTGCAGGTAGTTGCTTCACAAATGGCATTCGCAATCAGGGTTTGAATTAATCTTGGGTAAGCATGTTTCCATAGTAATAAATGCAAACTATAGTTTGTATTTCATGATTTTGGCCAGGTGGGGGGGAAAAAATCATGCCTGTTTCAGAGAACCCTAATTGATAGTGAGTTAAAGAATTCAGACTTCACATAGAAGAAAATTTCAATGAGAGAATATCTGAGGTGTGTGATATTCTCATCATCTTTTGTGATCCTGAGGCCATGTTTAACAGTGATGAAGGGACTCTGTTGATTTCTCTGGCTATTAGTCTTTCATAATCAAAATTTCTCGGTTCTCTGTGTAGTCTTGGAATATTTGGCAAATGATACTTGTAGACTCCTGGTAATATCATTTGTGCTGTCAGCAAGAGGCAGGTAACAAGCTGTTGGGACCCACCTGCAAAAGTAAAGCCTTTTCTTCTTTGTTGTCACATTTTTCTCTCCTTTGTTAAAGAGCAGGAGAAATCAGGAGTGAGGTAGGTTGAGTGGGGGTGGTGTTTATAACAGGAAAGTTGAAGGACTGCTGTGAAATGAAGACCATGTGCCAACATGTGGAGGGGAAGCTGAGCTTTTATAAAAACTAACAACTTTATGTGATGTTTCAATACAAAGTTTGTATGACTCTGGGTAAATTAACCTCTCTCAATGCCTTTACCTTTAAGACAATGGCAAAACAAGTGAGCACACCAGTTGCTCAAAACTGAACTTTAAGAATACAATTTGATGTTGTTCTACAACTTTTTCATCTTCTGATCTTAAGTTTATTCTCAAATACAAACTTAGTTTAAAAGTATTAATTGAAGAAGACCCAAATTAAGCGGAATGAAAATGGAACTAACAGTTTTTCTGATTCTAGCTGCCTATTTCAGACTGGCTTGAAGACAGTTTTTCAGTCTTATTTGTGGCATTCTCCTCACCCTTCCATTTGAACATCACTTATTTTCCTAGCTGTGCCTCTTTCTGGAATCCTGAAGAGCCTGGTTTTCTTGCAAGATTGGAGTCAAGTCAGAGTAGTTGCATCTGCCACAATGACACTAACATTCAGATAGAAAGGCATATGAGAAGTTCTACAGATCTGTGCGAGTGTAGGTACAAAGACCAGGTTTGAAAGACAACTCCTTTGCTGAACTGGAATGAACTGGAAGGTACCAGAGCTATCAGTATTTGCTGCTGCTTTCTAGTACTGACCACATAAGAAATAACCTATTACTATGCTTAGCTCAGCCTGCAGGTTTCTGGGACACAGATGGCAGTTTTATTTAAAAACAGCAAGAATCTACCGAAGGTGTGTGGGTACCAGTGTCATGCCACATGCTAGAACTTAGCAACGTGAAGAAAAACAGCAGAAATGTGATATCTGTGCCCATAATATTGATGTACCTGAATGGTCTGAAAGGTGGCGAACTGGTCATTACCCAATTGAGAAATAAACTCGTTGTGTATTTCTGATTTTTCCACTAAGTGGAACATAGAGGAAGTTGTGTTTGTTTTGTTAAAGAAGGCAAGTCCCTGTTAGCTATTGCATATCTGACTTTTATAATTTTTGACAGGTTCTTAGTGCTTCTGATTCAGTTAACAAATTGAATTCATACTTGGTTTTCTTTTTCCTTTTAGGAAGGAACCTCAGCAGTAGAAAACTTGAATGAAATGCAGTGCATGTGGTTCCAGACAGAATGTGCACAAGCTTATAAAGCAATGAACAAGTTTGGAGAAGCACTTAAGAAATGCCATGAAATTGAGAGAGTACGTATACACTTAAACCACCTTGTTGGGAAGCACTAGGCTAAGTTTACTGAACCTAAAGGTGTCCTTTCTCAGTCCTAAGAGTGTACTTCATGTAGCTTCAGGAGAGATTTTGTTTCGTGGAGGCTAATGGTGATTTGATTACTTTATTTTCTTCTGAAAAATACCAGTGCAAACTATATATTATAAAAAGATTCTGTAAGGCCATTTGTAGATACAGGGGGGGAAAAACAGGAAACTTTTCCAAAGTAATCTTATTTTTTACTGGATATATAAAATTAAGGCACTTGGGTACAAACCAAGAGCATGGGTACTTCTGAAGAGCCACTTCTGAAGAACTGATAAGCCCAGCTTTAAGGTGAAGGGAAGGTGTTGTGTGGTTATTGTTACAACACTGTACTTTAGGGGAAGAGAAACTTCCCAAAACATTGATTAACTTCTCCTTTAAAAACAAATTTAAGCTATAGCTTAAAAACAGCTATTAGAAATACAAAGATCAAAGTAGAGATTGTATTCAAAACGGAGCTACTCACACATTGAACGTACATCTACAGTAAGGCACACTAAACATTTTAGATGCACTACTTGTTAAAAGTATGGGGGGTGGGGCTTTTTAAAGCACATTAGGGTCTAGGGAAGATAATTCAGACTGTAGCTGAACAGAGCAAGTTGCTGATAGAAGACGTGGTATTTCAACACTGATGCTTTTCCACAGAGGTGTTTAGTGTAGACTATTATGAGACGAGAAAAATCAAGAAAGTGATCTGGCAGAACTGTATTGTGTTCGCAGAAATTCATAGGAATTTAAATTCTTTAAATATAGTTGTGTAAAACCCCTTGAAAAATTTGCATCAGAAACTCGTAGCCTTGTAAATTGTCTTGGGTACCAGAAGAGGTCAGCAAATTGAAAAGCTGACTTAGGCCACCCTAAAAAAAATTTATTTCTTTTTTTCTTGAATTAATTGATTAAAGGTGTAGTGAAGCTCAAGCATAGGACAAACATGTTTGGAAACCACCAGTAAAGCTTTTGTAAGAGAGAGCAATGCCTCTTAGATCTTTTGGAGGTGCTAGTGCTGCTGGAGGCAGCATACTTAATGTGTTCTCAGTTTCACACCATGCAGCATCTAAACTGTATTTGATAGCTGGTTCATGGCAGAGAAAACGGAGCAGTAGTTACCATGATGGTTACTAAGATGTCTTTCCAGGGTCCCCATTGTTGGATGTATCAATAAACGATCACTGAAAGGGATTGAAAGATAACTGTGCAAGGGCAACACTTGTACTGTCTCAGTACTGTGTGATGAAATGACACATGAAAGTTAACATCTAACAGTGGAGTTGGTGAAGGAGAGACAAAAAGGCGTCTCTTGCCTGTGCATAGGTAATAAAAGGTGCTACATGAATTACTGCTGTTCAGGAAAGAAAACCTGTAACTGGTATGGAGTGTGCTGCAAAAACTCCTGTGTTGGTGTGGAGCAGCAGTCAAAAGGACAGTGTTGGGAATTAAGTGACTAGATAAGTTGTTTTTGTCATAGAAATCTGTTGTACTGCTTACATCTTGAATATTACCCCTTAAAAATGTAGTGGTAAAATATGTGCTGTGGAGGAGTAACATTGACATGAGGAGACAGCAGTTGGCTTGTCACACTTAGTATTTTATCCTCAGCTTTGACAAACAACAGCTGAGTTTAGGACGAACTTCATGGAGAAATTGAAGAGGGAAAATGACTTCTCATTTCTTCTCAAATGAAAGCAAGATAACATCATGTGACTATGAGGAAAGTGAATCTTAAAGCAAAGGAAGTACTTCTTCACACCGTGTGTGGATTTCACTGCCACAGTATTTTAATGGCAGTGGAAGTTATACTTTTGAGTGAAAAACATTGCAGGAGTTCATAGAAGAAAAATTCCTCAGATGCTGTTTAAATGTACTGTGTGTCGAATTTTTGTCTCTTAAACTGCACAGTGTCAGAGGAAGATACTGTTAAGAGACAGAAATGGGCAGAATTTTGGTCCTTGCCTAAGATGTCTCTGTTCACTTGTTTGTGGAGTGTTTTTTTAACTCACATTTTTAAATGGTAATGTTTATTGGTCAAATACAAGGCTGCATTTTGCTAACTTATTTTGTGTGGCAAGTGCACTGAAAAGTAAAGACTAGTGTCTGATTGTTAATACCTGCTAAATAATGTTGTGTGGTGTTGTGTTAGCATTTTGTAGAGATCACGGATGACCAGTTTGACTTTCACACTTACTGTATGAGGAAGATTACCCTTAGGTCTTACGTGGACTTGCTAAAACTAGAAGATGTGCTTCGACAGCATCCATTCTACTTTAAAGCAGCACGAATTGCCATAGAGATATATTTGAAACTTCATGATAACCCCTTAACGGATGAAAATAAAGAACATGAGGCTGATACAGGTATTTCACCCCCAGGATTTGCTATATAAGCAGTTTCACTGATCACTGGTTATCTTAGAAAGAATCCAGAATTCTTATGCTTGTTCAATAGTAAGAATAAAATGATGATGGCTTTTGCATTGACTTGTAATTCTTCAGTAAAAACATGTTTGTATTATGAAATGTCTGAGACAACATGGAATTCTCATGGTTGTTGGTCCATGAAATAAAACTGAAGCCGGTGTGATTGGTGCTCTTCTGAGCAATGTTGTTTTGGAATAGGTGTTGTATGAAGAACAGCTGAGGGACTGGGACTGTTTAGCCGGGAGAAGAGGAGACGAGGGGAGACCACCTTGCTCTCTACAGCTACTTGAAAGGAGCTTGTAGAGAGGCAGGGATTGGTCTGTTCTCCCTAGTGGCCAGTGACAGGGTGAGAGGAAATAGCTTCAAGCTGCACAAGGGGAGGTTCAGGTTGGATCTCAGGAGGATTTTCTTGACTGAAAGGGCTATCAGGCAGTGGAACAGCCTGCTCAGAGAGGGGATTGAGTCACTGTCCCTGGAGGTATTAAAGAGAAGGGTAGATGTCTTAGGGTACAGGGTTTAGTGGTGCTGATAGGCCTAGGAAAAGGTTGGACTCAATTATCTTGAAGTCACTTCCAGGCAGAACTTCCAGGATCTATCAGTATAAAAAAATTTGACTAAGTAGCAACTTAAATTTGGAATTTTGTTGCTGACATAAAAATGTTTAAATCCTAGCTCTGCTTTTTCCTCTTATCTTGGATTGAAGAGGCAGTTGAGTGATTCTGGTTAGGAGCTTCTCAAATGGTGTGAACAGAGGCTACTATATCCCTCAAGTAATTTGTGAAGTGTTAGTGTTAATTTGTGTGGCTTCAGGTTGATCTTACGACAAGTAGAAGTGCAATAGAATTTCTTGTAAAACAAATCAGAAAGTGCTTAAATTAATTGTCCGTATCTTAATTAGAGGGAGGAGAGGATCTGAATATGAAGCAAGTTTAAAACGGCTGTGAGGCATTACAAGCACAGCTGCAACTGATGTGCTGAAGAATTACTATTTTACCTTAGTTTTTGTCTACTGCAATAGACATCACACAAATGATGTTTTAAGAATCATTTGCTGTGTATTGATGTGCACTTCTCCCACACTGGATTTGTGGATTTATGTAGTAATTTCTGTGGTCCCACCTTCATGTTGTACTGTTGCTGTGATTCCTGTCGGCCTGATTTCACAAAGGCATCATGAGGCAGCAGTGTAGACTGTAAAATAATCCATCAATAGTAAGTAAGTTTTTAAAAATGTAATGAGAGTATTCCTAGTTAGTAGGCATGGTTTAAGGAAAGTCATAGTGTCTAACAGCTGAGTGAAACATTTTAATGTTAGACATCAACACTGTTTGGTTTTGCCTTTTGTGTGAGTACAGCAAATATGTCTGATAAGGAGCTAAAGAAGCTCCGGAATAAGCAGAGACGAGCACAGAAGAAAGCACAGCTGGAGGAGGAGAAGAAGAATGCTGAGAAGGAGAAGCAACAGAGGAATCAGAAAAAAAAGAAAGATGATGATGATGAAGAAATTGGAGGACCGAAAGAAGAACTTATCCCTGAGAAATTGGCAAAGGTGCTTACCAGTATAATAATAAACTCTTAAAATAATTATAGAGCAGTCAGTGAGCACACATACAACTTTGAAAGCCATTGGGATAATGTGTTTATTGTGTGACTTCTCTTCACAGACGGTGTATTAAACCACTTGCTTTTCTAGATGTAGTTTGTTGGATGTACTGTCAGTAATTTGTAGAAATCACAGCTTTTGTGCTTGATTCTCAAAGGTAGCAATAGGAGTCATTATAATTTGGTGCAGATGGAATTACTTGTGTTGTACTAACTTGTTGATTATACTCTATTTCTAGTTGATTGAATGGAAGCCTTTCTGTCCTGTGTGTAAGATGACGATCATTCACTCATTATGTCCAATAATATATATATACATATATATACAGGGGGAAAGTAATCTACAGTAACAGTAGCATACTATCTAAGTAGTGGTAGCTATGGTATTTTGTATTGTCACATTATACATATATTGAATATTACTTGCTCTTGAGGGGTTGGTATTTGAAAACCAAGATGAGATAGTGGACTTCACTTTGTAGACAAGAAGCAGTCATGAAGAGTCAAGAGTATTGATCTAGCCCCACTGTTCAGTTCACTGGTTGGAATAAGGAGCCCTCTAGTAGCAGTGCTAGTTAAGATCAATGTGATGACAACAGCATGTATTGAGTTTGAGTTCTGGGGTTGAAGAGATCTTGTGGGATATTCCAGGAAAACCAAAGGAGTCCCCAGGATCATAGGGATTAGTTGCAGTGATGTAATTGTGTTCATGTGCAAATACTCCCTAATTGTATTCCACATGTAATAGCAGAAAGGTACAGATGTGTTTACAGTCAGTTGGTTCCTGGTGCTAGAAGTCCAATTCTGAATCCCCATGCATCCCATCTAGGTCACTGTTGATATCGTGGGTCAGAGACCCTGAGAGTATTTCAACCAACAGCTTTTAGCTAAAGCATCAGACACAAACAGAGGGTTTAACAAACCCACTGACAGATCTGCAGGCAGTGAAATGACTGACTTAATCTGTAGAAGAAAGGAAACCCAAACTCCAAACTTTTATGCAGAAAACACACATTTACAGATTCTGCTCAGCTTTTAAAGCAGAACAAGTGTATTGCTTCAGCATTACTAACTGGAATGGACTGTCCAGGGCAGTGGTGGAGTCCCCATCCCTGGAGGTGTTTATGGACAGACTGGATGTGGCACTTACTGCCCTGGTCTGACTGATGTAATGATGTTAGGCCCTAGGTTGGGGCTTGATGATCTTAGAGGCCTTTTCCAGACTCAGTGATTCAGATATTCTGTGAACTTGTTATTGACAGATAATTTAATTTTGTATATGATTCCTAGAATAGTTCGTTTATAAAAACATAAATATGGGTGATGAACAGTTCTTGTTTGAATAATCAGTAACCTTGAGCTGTATGAGATCTGTCTGTAAAGAATCCTTGCACAGAATTAATTAGTGTTAAAGCTCTCCACTTACTGTATTACTCTAGCTAATACCAGGAGGCAGAAATCATTATCAGGTTACTTCAAGCTGCTGTTAGAATTGGAGTGTTGCCAGATCTAGCAGCTTTCAGGAATCCGTCTGAACAGACTCTGTCATGAGAATAATCATTTACCAACATCTTGGGCCTCTGTGTGTGTTTTGGCCTGGGGACCTCCACTGCCTATAGCAGTGCCAGTTCACCTGCAGCTCTGTTCATGACTGGCGTATGATAGAAGGCAAATACTTGTTTCTGTGTTGGTTGATGTGATTTGTAACCATAAAAAGCTGTATTTTTCACTCAGTCTGTGTTTAGACACTAACACCAAATGCAAAATACACAGTTTGCAACAGGTGAGCTTCTACACGTTTTCCGCATTGCCCTTGTGAGAATGGCTCTGATGTGACTCAGAAGTAGCTAATTCTGTTGTTGTAGGGGTTACTTAGTTTAAGCTTTGTGACTTAGTTGTATGTCACTTCCTCAAATCTGTAGGTTGAAGCACCTTTGGAAGAAGCCATTAAATTTTTAACACCCCTGAAGAATTTAGTGAAGAACAAAATAGAGACACATCTTTTTGCCTTTGAAATTTATTATCGAAAAGGTAGGTGAGAAAACTAGTGAAAGAAAGCTCTTTGCAGATCATAGATTTTGATTGGAATTTAAGCAGAAAGTATTGGTGAGATAAGATCCTTCTTGAAACACTCAGCTGTTCATTGTATCATTAGCCCGGTTGTGAGAATTCTGGAAGAAACCCAGTTTGCAATGTTTAGCAGTTGTCCCCTTTCTTTGCTATATTTAAATCTGTAAGCAATTAGGCTGTAGTTCTCACAACTTGCACTTGCCCTAGTTGCTACTGAGAACTAGTCTTTTGAATAACTTCACAGTTACAGTTTTATATCAGTTAACTCTTATGCTGTGTCCAGATTTACTTACTGCTTAAGTAAATGCATGTTATAAAAGATGGCTATACAATCAGCTTTATTTCCTGTGATCATTGTAATTTCCAACACTGCTCATGCCACACAATGCAGCAAGTTCCAGCCATGTGTTTTTCAATATTTGTGAACATTTTTTTTTTTCCCCTCCAGAGAAGTTCCTTCTGATGCTTCAGTCTGTGAAGAGAGCCTTTGCTATTGATTCAAGTCATCCTTGGCTCCATGAGTGTATGATTCATCTTTTTAGTAGTGGTATGTATCTGCTTGGTAGGACTTCCTCACAGAAAGGGTGATCAGACCCTGGAATGGACTGCCCAGGGCAGTGGTGGAGTCTATATCCCTGGAGGTGTTGAAGGACAGACTGGCTGTGGCTCTTAGTGCCCTGGTCTGGCCAGTATGGTGATGCTTGGTCCTGGGCTGGGCTGGATGAACCGAGAGATCTCTTTCAGCCTTAGTGATTCTGTGACTTTGTATGTACATGCTTTCAGAAGATACATGATCTGCATGCAGGCATTGATTTTTAGTATACAGACTGTTAGAACAGTTAATACAAAATATTTAAAACACACAACGGAAAGCTTTTTAAACAACGGATTCATGCTAAAATTAACTACACTGTTAGGACTGCAGCTGGATTTAGTAGTTACTCCAAAGTGTCTTCAAAAGACTGTGTAGAGTGAATGAAGAAATGTGAACTGCAGAGCAAGGAATCTTGCTTTTCTGCTGGCAAGCTGTGTCAGTGGGCAAGGAGAAGGTGTTGAATTCTGTCCCATGCCCCAAAGTTCACCCTGTTGATGGCTACAGGCTAGATGCATTTAAGGATAGACTACTGTTACCTCAAACTTTTAACGCAATAGATTTTAATCAGTAAGGGGGACAAGTGTATTAGAGTAAGACATCTTGGACTTTTCCTGAGTATCAGAGAATTCTCAGAATTCAGTTTTTCCAGCTGTTTACTTTTCCGAATTGCATGCATCTTCCTTTAAGATGTTTTATTTTAATACTGTAAACGTGGTGAACATTACAAGGCATAAAGCAGATTTTGCTTCAGTTACCTGTGCTTGCCTCAGTTAATATCTGTTTTTCCAATTCTACAGTATCTGAAAGCAAGGATCTGCCTGATGTAGTTAGAACAGTGTTAAATCAAGAAATGAATCGGCTTTTTGGAGCAACTAATCCAAAGAACTTCAATGAAGCTTTCCTTAAGAAGAACTACGACTCTCTACCACATAGATTATCAGGTATTGTCTTTCACCTTTTTCTGTCCTGCTTTTGTGTTTTCTGTGCTTATCTGACAGCAGAGACTCAGTACCGGCATCACTGATGGAAAAATCAGCTTGCCTGTAGGAATGCTTTGCTCTTGGCTGATACTTTGTGATGAGATGGCCACCAGGTTGTAGCATTCTTGAATCATTTATATGCTGCTACAATAGAAATGTTTGGGCTTGGCTGCCACATCCCTGTTCCTGATGCTGCTGTGTATAGTGCGTCTGTGAAACGTCATGTTGGCATGAGCTTGGGGACGTGAAGCAGTATTTCTGAGTTGCAGAGGTTTTTTGGATCTGTGTATTTCAGGAGGCTGTCTGCCTGGACAAATGCGTTAAGTGCTACAGCAAGCCAGGCAGCATGCGGAGCTGTCGGCAGCCTAACAAGAGGAGCTTAGATGGTGTTGGTTACCAGTTACAAAGGCTGTTTGTCAGTAGTGGCCATCTATTACAGCAGTCTGTGAAGCGTACTGCTATGGCAAAGAGGGTATAAATCACACAGGGGAACAGCACTGCTCTTATGGCTTAGTATGGCCTTAGACCTGGTCACAAAGCCCTAAGTTTAGTTTTGTAGCTTTTCTGGCATCAAGTCCCTTCAATTACAGCTGTGCCATAGGGACTGTGTCATGGTTGTGTTCTGACAAGAACTCTGCACGCGTCTGTTCTGTGCCCTGGTTTCTGTACCAAGGGGATGTGTGCAGCCATGCTGGAGGGAACTGTGGCGTGTTGCAGCAAAGCTGATCTCTTAGCTGCCTGGGATTCCATGGTACACTGCAAAAAGTTTCTACCAGACAGCATAGGCAGTGCCTTGTTGTTTTGATGTTTTCCCAGTGTTGAACAGTAGACTTAAAACTACCCTTCTGCTTGCTGAGATGTCAACCTTTAGTGCCTCCAGTTGTTTTGAACTACCTCTGTAGAGTTCAATAGCCACTCTCAAGCCATGTTACTTCTACCTTATGTTTGCATACAAGAAGTTTTCTCTTATCCCCTTGGTGATACAGTTGATTTTTCCTCCTGCAGCTGCCAAGATGATGTACTATTTAGATCCTTCCAGTCAGAAAAGGGCAGTGGAACTGGCAGTGACCCTGGATGAATCCCTCATTAACAGAAATCTTCAGGTAACAGATATTTATACATTTTAAAAAACTTCGGTTGTATCTTTGCAAACTTTATGCTACTTATGGAGGTAAGAGGAAGCCAAAACAATTGCGGTGCTGGAAGTTGAATTGTCATGTGAGAGAAAGAGTGGTCAGGTTCGTCTGAACTGTAATGCTTAATGCTGCTTTCACACATCATAAGTTACGAGTTTTTCATGACATAAAAATACAGAACCAGCAGCAGAAGCCATGTTAGTGCCACAGGAAATGGGAAGGATTATTAAACATCAGGGTATATCCATGGCAGAGGATGCTGAGGCTCCCCAGTAAAAGGCTGTAACCAGTCTAAGCTTTAGCTTGTACAAGATAAAGATTGGCTTTGGAGTGACTCAGGCTCTGAAGGCTTTCCACATTCATCCCCCTGTAAGCTGTGTGAATTACCTTATCTTTGATAAGGGTGTGCATGAATCTTTTGACCTTAATTCATAGTTCTAAAACTTTGAAACTCTGCTCTGTTTTGGTGGTTGTGGAGTAATCTCCCTCTGCTGCTGTTATGATCCCCTTTTCCCATCCCCCACCCACCTTTGTCTGGGAAGGCAATCCTTAACAGAAAATTCAGAGTATTAGAGAAAGTAATTTTTCTAGCATTTTCATGTTTCTTATAAAGCATTAATAGACATAATACACATGTATTCTTTCTGCCATGGCCCGCAGACAGAACCTTACTTCGACAAAGCAGAGGAGGAATAAAATGTCCTTTTTTAAAATGTTCCTTAAAAATGTTCTTTTTACTTATTGATTCTAGAATCTGTTTCCTTTGATATCAATGTGTGAATGTTCAGCACATTTAATTAAGGATTAGATTCCGTGGCAGGCTCTGCAAACTTAAGAACATCTCGTTTCTCTCAGTTCCTCTGGTGCTTTATTTCTTGATTGTCTGCAGACTCAAGAATCTCTGTAGATCTGTCACAAATAAAATCTGTGAACTTCCCAGTAAAATTTTTCTGTAATGGTGCAAAAATCAACAGCCCAATGTTACTTTGACTTGTAAAGGGACGGGGGAAAGTGACAAGAGACAGTGTGCTCTGATTTACAGACCTACTCAGCATGTTAAAAGATTCAGATCTGATCTGGTTATGGGGTGCAAACTCATGTTTTTTTTCTAACCTAAGTGCATACTTGAGTGTTCATACACGAGGGTTAAGGGGTTTTGTTGTGGTACCATTTGAGCAGTCACAGAGAAACTGTATCAGCAGATTTAGAAAGCAAAAATTAAATTGCTTTGAACAGCATTCTTTTTGCTTCATTTCTCTGTTGCCTGAGAGTGGGATCCTGGGAAGGATTGAAATGTGACCAAAAATGCTTGGTCGCTTTAAAGGGGTTATGTTGGTGGGACTACAAGAAACATTACTGACTCTACAGTGTGATAAAACTAGGAAGTTAAAAACATTCTTGATGCCAAAAATCTGTAGTTCTCCTGGATTTTTAGACAGGAAATTGGAAGTTCCCTAAAAAGCGGGAAATCTGAACTAGTCCAGGCACTTGTCCAGAGGTATCCTCTTGTGCAAAGACATATAATTTACTACACACTCATTTAGTGAAGACCCCCTGTCTCAGGACACACTGCAGGCATAAATCTAGGTATATTTGACCTTCTGTTGATGCCGGTGTCACAGAACGTAAATGTGAGCAAAGGGGGGTGTTGACCAGAACTTCATAACCCCATAGCAGGAGGACAGACCAGTTAATACACAGAGCAAGTGAAAGCTAGAGTAACTGTCAAAGGAGTGGGAAAAGACTGACTGTTGGTGCTAATGCTAGTAGTATATGCGACATGGACAGATTGTAACTGCTGCCAGGCTTCAGTGGAGCTTGGGAGTTGGTTTCTTGTGGAATACAAGTTGAAAAAAACCATCTGAGAAATGTCCCTTTTTCTGTTCTAAACCCTGAACAAAAATTGATAGGGAAAAGCAGATTACTCTGGTGTTACCACATTTGTTAGATATATCTGGTTTAGTTAACTTGTTGCAGACACAAAGTCGCTTAAAAATGTGGAGCTTTACCCTGACCAGAAGTGGGTTTTTCTTATCTGGTTATGGTTGTTCATACGCTCCACAGTTATTCCAGCCCTGTCTGAAAGCACTTTCACAGAGCCACTAACAGGAGTTAGTAGTGTCTGCCTGGTTTCATCGCTTGTAGTTGTGAACACTAACTTTCCAGTGCATGTTTTAGTGTTAAATGTTCAATATTTCTCAAGTAGGTGGGACAAGAACACCACAACCCCAAAACCACAGTCAATTAAGAGAAGCCTGGGTTTTGTCTGCCAGCTGTTAAGGATCAGATTGATGTATTTGTTAGGAAAATAAGAGGTGGCAGATGAGTGGGATTATTTTCAGTAAAGATTTCTAGGTGTTTTTTGGAATCCATTTTTCAGCTGCATTATTTTGACTCCTCTGCTATTTCCTACTGTGTCTAGTTACAAAGTGAAGTTGCTTGATATTGATAGGAGGTTCCACATAAATACAAGAAGAAAGGAGCGCTGCCCAGGATGGCTGTGGCGTTTCCTTCTCTGGAGACATTTAAAAAACCTGCCTGAACTGTTCCTGTGCTACCGGATCTAGGAGATCCTGCTGTGGTAGGAGGATTGGACTGGATGATCTTTCAAAGTCCCTTCCAATCCCTAACAGTCTATGATTGATAGAAACCTATAAACAATAATCACAGTCAGGTTAGTTTATAGCATTGCATTTCTGGCTTGTGAGTGTCAGGATGATTGTTTAAGAAACCATAACCCTTCTTTATTTTTCTCTTTAATTAGACTTGTATGGAGGTATTAGAAGCTTTACGTGACGGTAGCCTTGGAGACTGTAAAGAAGCATCTGAATCTTACAGAGCAAATTGTCATAAGCTTTTCCCTTATGCTTTGGCTTTCATGCCCCCTGGATATGAAGAGGATATGAAGATCACGGTTAATGGAGATAGCTCTGCAGAACCCGAAGAACTGGCCAATGAAATATGAACAACTTGATTGGAAAACAGTGACATTGGACCATATCTGGTGTATAATATTTTTGTCACGCACCTGCTGAATTGTTCTAACGTACACAGAGAACAGAAGGAAAAAAACCTGTTGCCTTCAAATCGTTTTACCTTTTTTATCCTGCTGACAAAGTATATATAGAAATGTCTAACTTAGTGCTGGATAGAGGCTGTTCGGTTCCTTAAAAATTAAAAGCTGCTAAAATTGAGGAAAAAAACCCTTCTTTCCTACCTACCCATGTTTTTAAACTAATTTATATGAAATCTGGAGGCATGTGGCCCTCAGAGCAGGTGTGTGGCAGAAATATTACTTTAAATTTGTCTCGTGAGATTACTGTTATCTCAGACAGCAAAACTGCTGTTTTAGCACTGGATTCTTTCACTGAGCACGAAGAGTTGATGGGGCTTTAGCATCCGACTGATTTTGATACGGGGATGACTCTGTCCATAGGAAGTACACAGTCTGAATTGGAATATGCAGAGAAACCCGTGACAACCGTGTTACGTTGTGGATGCTGGGACATACAGATACCAAGCAGAATTAAGAAACATAGTGTGTTCAATAAGCTTGTTGTGTCTCTGAAATTCACTGTACACGATCAGTTTGGTGTTCTTGCACCACAGTTTTTAACTGAAGGAATCAGTTAAAAGTGTCTCTATTTGAATTAACCTGGGGGGAGTTGGGTGGGGAGAATCATTGCTGTTCTTGAGATGAACCTATTAGCATAGGTTGGCCACATTCTGGAAAACTGTAATGCAAGAACCAAATACAACAATGCACTGTGATGTGGCACCAACTCCTTAGGAAGGTAGCATGCGTTTTTCACATAAAGTGAAAACAACGTGAGAACATACTATGGCTTGACATTGCAAAGAGAAAACTCCTGACTACCATTCCGACTGATCAAGAGACTAATAGTTTAAAACCTCAGCAGGCCTTGTTCACGTTATGCAGAAAAAAAAGTGCTGCAGTTTAGATACCTCTGGAACTTTTCCACAGTGTCACAGGTTTGTAATACTTGAAGCCCTACATTTCTAAGAAAATATTTCTTGCTCAGTTGTTTCAGGCAAGCCCAAGACTTTGTAACTTTTAAGGGGCCCAAGATTTTTTTTCAATAACAGACCAGCTTCTTATTCCTGCAGTTACAGATGTAATTTCCTTTGTCAAACATAAGGTACCAAATATAATGCAATAAAACATTTTGAAAAACAGTTGTGTGAATATTGGAACCAATCTCTATTGTACTTTGCAAATGAAAGGGTTGACTAGAGCGCAGCTTAGGGCTGGCTTGCCATGCTGTGTGGTTACCCTGACACCTGACAGGTGGCTGTGGAGTACAAAGTGCAGATGCATTGTATGTAAATACTGAATGTCTGGGAAGTCCTGTAACAGATGGCTCTGCTACTTGGCTTTTAAGTTCAGCAGTGTTAGGCTGAATTTTGTTTTCCAAGGTGAGCTACTATGTTAATAATACAGGTAAGTGCTCAAGGATTTTTTTCTCATAGGTTCATCGTATAAAACAGAGCAGAAAATAAACTACAGCTTTCAAAGTGAGTGCCTTCTTTGCTGCAGGAGTTCAGATAGAGCTGTCAGTCATGTAGGTGCGCACCCTTCCCCTTCCACAGCGTGGAATTCAGTGATTGACAGCTAAGAAATCCAGGAAGGTTTATTGGGCTTCATAGTTTTCTAACTGTCAGAGGAACAGGTTTGGGTTGTTTTCTCAAACATTCAACACCACTTTCTTTTCCTGGTAAGGTTACCCTTGTGTATGTTTGCCGTGTAGTTCATGTCAGAAATGGAGGTTGTATTGCTGTGTTTGTATATTTAATCTGCTGGGCTTTTAAGGGGCTGTAATACCTACAGAGCCTTCATCTGACACTAGTATTTGTGTCTAGATCTCAGTCCTTTCTACAGCTGAGATACTCGGACTCCATGTCTTCTGCAGCTACTGGGGATGGTTCGGTTCGAGCTTGTGTACTGCTGTTTCCTTGGCTTCTGATGCTTAGCTGGAGGCAGCTGAGTGCTCTCTTAACAGATTGCAGATTGCATCAGGCAATTTAGGTTTTTTTCCAAATTGTGTTCTGGGTGCTGCCTGTAACTGGGATCGCTTCCTTTCCTCTTTCATTGTCTGTTTTTGTGTTGAAATAGATAAATGAAAAGCAACAAGTTACTTGTTACCTTTCATTATGCAAATGGGAAAGGATATTTCTGTGAGCCTTCCAGAAGCTTCCATAAGCACATATTTTATTGATTCCCCTGGACACTTCTTCCTAATCTTGCTGGAAGACACCCACGGTGCTTCAGAGAACGATGCTTTTGGACTAAGGAGATTTTGCTTCCCCTTCTAGAAGTCTGCATTCAAAAGAAGATGGACAGTCAGGAGGGGGACTGGGAATGTTAAGTAAGTGGAAGAGGTGGTTTGCCCTAGGGTAGTAACTGATGTGCTGTCTCCATTTGGAGAGCAGAGCGCTCAGATGTGTGGTATCTGTGAGCAAACATTTAAAATGCTCTCAAAATGACTTTGCATCTTAAAAGCCTCTGTAGTGTTGTACAGTTGGATTTTTTTCCCAGTTGTGATCTTTGTACTTGTGTTTGTAGGTGAGGAGTCCTGTCCCGACGTGTCAGCCTGAGCTCAGAAGGAAGTCTGCGACTCAGGTTTTTCTTTTAGCATAGGGTTTCCAAGGGAGCTCTCTAGGGCTAGATGACGTGTGTGATTAGCCAGTTAAATCATTGGATCATGGAATGGCCTAGGTTGGAAGGGACTCCCAAAGGGCATCCTGTTTAACCCCCCCTGCAGTGAGCAGGGACACCCACAAGTAGATGAGGTTGCCCAGAGCCTTGTCCAGCCTCCCCTTGAACATCTCCAGTGGTGGGGCCTCAAATAGGCAACTTGTTCCAGTGTTCAACCGCTCTCCTGCTAAACAACTTCTTCCTAACATCCCATTCCAGTCTCACCTGTACTATGAAACCATTGCCCCTCATCCTATCACTCCAGACCTTCATCAGCAATCTCTCTCTACCCTTCCTGTAGACCCCTTCAGGTCCTGAGCTTCAGATCCCCATGGGCCTTGTCTTCTCCAGGTTGAGTGACCCCAGCTCATCAGGCTGTCCTTGTAGCAGAGGTGCTGTAGCCCCCAATAATTTTCATGGCTCTTGTGTTCTGCTATTTCTTTCCAGATCTGGAGGGTGCTCCAGCTGCACAGGAGACTCGGAGTTAGTGCAGCAACTTCCTCTTCGGCCAGGTTGAATTGTCCATGCCTTCAAAGACAGCAAACACTGATGAGAGTAGGGTGAGATCAGGCCTAAAATACAATGTCAATATCACAAGCGAGTTCAAAGACGAAAATGTCACATCTTTGGCTAACACGATGCTGTCAGGGGTTCAGTGAACGGTGCTGTCTTCCCTGCAGTGCTAGCATCCCATGTGCTGCTGTTGTGCTTTGAATACTGTGCCACCATTGCAAACAAAACCGCCCTGTGGTAATCCAGCTCTGCGAACCTGTCTTCAAATCTGAACTTCTCCCTTTTCATGATGGCTGTAAGATGTTTTTGTAAGTGTTCTGCACTGGGTAGCTGGCTAACTGAACTCTTTCCCTTGTCTCTCCCACTATGGAAGTTTGCTCTAAAAATGCAGTTTGTACCCAAGTAATGATATCACATAGTTGAAGCTGTGTGGAAGGAAGAGTTGTGGTAGTCCAACAGCAGATGCTTTGGGATTCTGTAGATGAAAAAGGTTGCAAATGTAGTGCTGTTAGATAGTTGTGTCAGAAAGGGCTGGAGCAGTCTGTAATGTCAGTTTCCAGATGGAAAATGCTTGCTGAGCTTGGGGGAAATCTCTTGCTTCTCAGAGCGTGCTAGCTGTGAATTGTCCTTGTATATGGCAGTAAGGAGTGAAGGGCATGTGCTCCTGCAAAACTCAAGTCATTAGATTTCCTGGAAGTAACAGCTGCAGCCTACAAACACCAGTTTGACTGCCTGAGTCAGGTAGAGACTCCTTCCCAAGAGAGTATGGCTAGTAGTGAGAGTTGCAAGAGTTAACCAAGAGAACAGCTTGGCAAAAGGAGACTGAAGTGAATTATAAGCAGGTGACATAATAGAAATTTCCTGTAGTATCAGTATAAAGTATGGATTGTTTTTAATTACTAGAAAGATTATCAAAGCTGTAAGTACTGTAGGTGCAGTCTTCCCATTCCAAGGAAGCTGTATGTCTGTATTAGACTGGTTCGCAAGGATTCTAGCTCTGAATGTTGGGCTAAAGTAAATCATGGCAGAAACCTGGGGAACAGGTGGTCCAGTTTACAAGGGACCACATCAAGGGTTTGTGAGAATGTTGTAACAGAAATGTGACTAGGAAATCGAAAGCATCTTAGAATAGCTCTGCTAAGGTGTGGTTTAATTGCAAGTGTTAGGTCTGCTCATAGTCAAATACACAGAGTACTTCTACGCAGTACTTCTGCCTGGCACTGCCTGTTGAGTATCTACCTCTACTAGTCCTAGTCTAGTTAAGCTACTGCGTCACCATAGCCGTCTACTTTGTAACGTAGGAAGAAGTGTTGCTTGCCTGGTTGGTGAACAAAATGTGTGATGATGGGTCACGTTTAGTTTCAAACTGTAGTGCAATAAAATCTCACAGATGTAGTGGAAGTCCTGTTGGTTCAGTGCAGCAGCGTATTTATTGCTTCATGACTGATCTGTTCAGAAACACTTTCATTATAAACTCCCACAAGTTCCTTGGGATTTGCTTTCCCTTCCAGCCTTCCTAACTGGTTACTGATGATGTACTGTGTTTTTACGTTCCTCTCCAGTAGTAGCAAATACCAGCACTGGCAGGAAGTCAATCAATGAATAAAAATGCTGAGTTCTATTTGTGAATGAGTACTAGTGTTTCCTTGTAGGCTTCAGTGTCCACCTTTTGAAGCCCAGCAGCTCTGTAATAAATGATCCCTTGACTAGTTCCCTGAATTCCCCATTGTCTCCTGTGCTGAGGGGTTTGACATTTCACTGTGGATCTCACAAAAGGGAAATTATATCAGTAGGGAAAGGCTGTGGTTTGGCCAGAGAAGAACCACTGGGGCTGGGAGAGATCTTGCCTATTCTACAAGCCAGTTGTCCATGTGTCTTAAGAAGATTCTTCACTCTTTCAGGCTACAAAGATTCAGTATGGGGATTTAGGAAGTGGTCTTGCTGAAAGATCAACTTGTCTTTCAAACCCCCTTTTATTTGGAGGGAGAAGCATTTGCTCTTTTCCTCAGATCAGCTGTAGGGGAGAAAATCTACTAAATCTCAGTAGCTTTATCTTCTCCATCCATCAGCCCCTGAAGCTTTCCTGGCCCAGCAGACCTTTCAACAGTCAGCAAACAAAAATAATATGGGTGGTACTGGCAAACTGGAGCAAAACTAATGTAGCAGAAGCTGAGACAGTGTTATAATGACCCATGGTGTGTTGTGAGCATATGGAATTCAGCATTACCTGGGAAAGATGACTACCGTGTGTAACAAGTAACAGCTGTGGTTAGCACTTCCCATGGTAAGCACAAAGGGCTCCAGCAACTTGCAGGGTTTTAATCTAACTATTCAATGCTTGGGGAGGGTGAGATACTGAAGTGGTTACAGCAATATCCTCATATTTACCCCCTTTAGGGTTGGTGTGGAGCCTGTGACAGAGATCATGTTCTACTCACAAAATAGCATCCCCTGGAAACCAGCATCCCTTCCTTAGCATTGGCCTCAGTAACTTCATTTCTCTCTTCTGAGAAGCGAAGGGTGTTGATGCTCAGCAGATGCCCGCTTTGGACTTTCAATACTTTCCAATTTCATCCTTCCATTTCTGGGAAGAGGACTTAGATTTATGAGGGGCTGAGATAGCCTGGCAGTTTGTGTATCAATTCATCTGCATAAATCTGCCAGGACTGAGTGAGTTTTCATCAGTAGCCCTCCATTCCATCAGCTGTAAAGGATCTCAGTATGTTTCTGGAAAAGTCCTACATGGTCATTGCTCTGCTAGCAATCCCCTTCCTGCTGCTGGAGGTGAATACTGTTCTGAAATAAACCTAGCCAACCTAACAATACCATCTGCTCCACAAATTGTAGAGCTGGCAGTGATGCCTGAGCTCTGCCATCTTTCTTGTGTACGTAGTACTAAACAAATTAGTGTTCTCGTTTGGGTTGTACGACTTCAGTGCTGCCTGAACTGCTGTGAAGCAGGAGGAGGAGTACTGCTTGGTCTGTGACTGTTAAACTGTAGATGCACCAGTGCTCTGAATCTGGTCTTAGCTGCCATTTCATACCCAGCCAACAAAAAGGATGTTTAAGTGCTCTTTATTTAGAGAAAAAAGCTAGCGACAAAGCTAGGGCTGTGGAGGAGTTCACACAGCAAGAGCATTTCTGTGGTGAGTCAGGTTTCTGAGGGTTCTTACAGTTACTGGCTTTTTGTCCTCAACTTCACAAAACCAAGAGCTGTCAGTCTGTTCTGAGTGATGCAGAGCTGTTAGCCCCTGAGGCCATGAGCCTCATTCCTGTGAAATACATTCCTGTGAAATGTTATTGCTTCTCAAGGTGAAGTCCAGTTTTAGTCCAAACTGGTAAACAGACAGAGCTCATTGCGCATTGAGCTGCTTTGGGGAATGATCTGCTTGTTTTTCTTGCAGCTGTCCTCAGTATACAGCCATTGTTACAGTGGTTAGGACAATTCTGGCTGTTCAAGTGTTTATTTTCCTCAAAGGAACTGCAATGTTTTCAGAGTTCTGCATCTCACATCACCTGCAACACCAAACCCAATACCTGCCCTAGGAAATACTTCACATTCAGTTAAGTTGGGAAAATGCTCTTGGCTTTATTACAGGGCAAACTTACTTGTGCCTTTGAATTCTGTTTTGTTCTCAATGAGCATCTTTCTACCTTGTCTGCTCTGCCGTAAAAGCTGAGCAGAAGCTGTCAGTTTAACTTGTGTATCTGCTGCAGAAAAGTTTAAAGTTGGGGGTTTAAAAAGTTTAACAGTGTCTGCTCCCCCACTTCCCCCCCAGTGGCTTCTGCTGCCGCCTTTGCTCCTCTCAGTCTGTTGGGACTGTTGGGAGCTGCCTTAATACTGCTGGGAGAGAATGTTACTGCTTCTGAGAATGTTATTGCTTCTCAAGGTGAAGAAAATTTATGGTAATTTGGAAGATTCACCTGGACCTAGAGAGACTGAGAATTCTGAACCTTGAGGATTCATGAGGATTAAGACTGAAATTGGACGACCACCTTGATTTCAGAGAGAAGCTACAATGAAGATAATAACAAAGATGCTCTGGACATTTTATCTTAGTTCAGTGTAGGAGCAGGGTGACAAAACTCCCTGTGTCTGTGTCTTGTGTGGGGTCTGTCTCTAATGTGCATGGGGGAGTGAATTAAAATGTCTTGGTGCCTTTCTTCCCCAAATGGAGTCAGTTGTTTCACTGCCTGCAGATCTGTCAGTGGGTTTGTTAAACCCTCCCTTTGTGTCTGATGCTTCAACTAAAAACTCCTGATTGAAATGCAGTCGGGGTCTCTGACCAACAACATTAGTGGCAACTCTGATGAGACCTGTGGACATCCAGATAAGGACTCACAACACTACCCTACCACTACACTACTGCAGTGTCCTTACCTGCTTTTTAATATCACAGGACCCTGATCCTGGAGGAACTCTTTGATTTGATTTGGTTTTGTCAGCATTTGGCAAAACTGCACTGAGTCTTTATGCTGCTGTGTGTCCTGAGCTGTGCTGTACGTAACTCACCTGGCTAAAACCCTTCCCAATGTGTCTGACCCCTGCCCTGTTCGAAAATCTCCAGCAGTACGCAGCACAGAAAGGTTGGTTTTCAGGTGAAAACATTAACAATTTGAGAGCCTACCACATCCTCTGGCCTGACTGTATTGGAAAGGACCACTGAGAGTGAAGCCATCCTGCCTTTATACATTAACTGTGGCCCTGGTATGGGTGCCAGCGGGTGAAGACAATGGAGGGATGGATGAATCGCCAAAGGGAGCCGCATTCCCCACACCCCCTGCGAGAGGAGTTTGCCAGGATTTCCTGAGGGGGGGTTGGCTCTGCTAGAAGTCCTGTGTCCAGTGTGTCCAGTCAATGAGCCATCTCCAGGGCTGCCAACCCTGGAGTACCAAAGCAGTTTGCCAGATGTTGCAGAAACTATTCCTTGACTGTATGTAAGTGAGGGTCTCTGTGGGGGACTGCTGGCTCTCCTGGCCAGTAACATACTTGGAAACCGTCGTGGGAAGAACTTTCCAGGGATCTACTGCTGCTAGAGGTACAACAGCTCCAGCACCTGTTGTGGGGAACTGCTTGGTGGGGGATTTTTGGTGGCAGGATGTGTTTATGGGATGAGGATGAGGCCAGACAGGGTGGATTAAAACCCCGTTTCTATGCACAGTGCCAGGGCGGCAGTACAGGTAGTTTAAGGTCCATCCAAAGGAACCCCAATATCTCAGACTCTGGCTGTTCCCTCATCAAATCATAGAATCATTAGGGATTGGAAGGGACTTCAATAGATCATCTAGTCCAATGCCCCTGCCACAGCAGGATCACCTAGACTAAGTTGCACAGGAACGCATCCAGGCTGGTCTTGAATGTCTCCACAGATGGAGACTCTTCAACCCCTCTGGACAGCCTGTTCCAGTGCTCTGTTACTCTCACTGCAAAGAAGTTCCTTCTGATATTTTTATGGAACCTCCTATGTTGCAGTTGCCCCTTCTCCTATCACCAGATGACCTTGAGAAGAGCCTGGCTTCCATCCTCCGGACACCCACCCCTCACATATTTATAGACATGAATGAGGTCACCCCTCAGCCTCCTCTTCTCCAAGCTAGAGACCCAGCTCCCTCAGTCTTTCCTCGTAACGGAGGTGTTCTACTTCCTTCGTCATCTTTGTTGCTCTACACTGGACACCCTCCGGCAGCTCTGTGTCCTTCATGAACTGAGGTGCCCAGATCTGGACACAATGCTCCAGATGTAGTCTCACTAGCGCAGAATAGAGAGGGAGAAGAACCTCTCTTGATCTGCAAACCACTCTGGTTCTGATCTCCCCCAGGATGCTGTTGACCCTCTTGGCCACAAGAGCACACTGCTGGCTCATAGTCATCCTGCTGTCCACAAGAACCAGGGCTGGTAGCTGTGAGGCTGCTGTCAGCTGCCTGTAGAAGACCTCATCAAGTTCCTCATTCTGATCTGATGGCCTGTAACAGACACCCACGACAGTGTCACCCATGCCAGCCTGCCCCTTGATCCACACCCACAAACTCAACTTCATTTGCCCTTGGACAGAACTCAAGACATTCCAATTGCTCTCTCGCGTAAAGAGCAACTCCACCACCTCTCCTTGCTGATCTGTCTCCTGAAAAGGACATAGCCATCCATGACCACATTCCAGTCATGTGAACTGTCCCACCAGGTCTCTGAAATTGCCACCAGATCATAATCACCTGACTGAACACAGATTTCTAACTCCTCCTGCTTATTCCCCATGCTGTGTGCATTGGTGCACAGGCACTTTAGGGAGCGAGCTGAGAGCTCTGATTTCACCCTAGGACAGCTAGAGGCCCCCTGTTTTTCATTAAGACCAGAGCTCTGTCCCACCCCCCTTCAAATCTAGTTTAAAGCCCTCTGAATGAGCCCTGCCGATTCCTGCCCCAGTACCCTTTTTTCCCCCACATGACAAGGGTCTCACATCAGCACAAGTTGATTTGTGGTATGTGAATAATACACTGAACCGTCTCCAGAGGGAAGGGAAGGGAAGAAGAACCTTGTGTCACAGCTGGGTTAAAACCAAAGGTGAAAAGCAGTCTGGGCTTTGGGCAACCAGGTGCCTCTGCTCATGCTGGGGGGCACTGGAACTAGCTGATCTTTATTTTTTCCAACTTAAACTGTTCTGATTCTGAGATGAGTTCTGGGCCGCAGGTCGTCCTGTGGCTGGAGACGCAAGTGGTTGCTGCATGTAAAGAGGGAAAAAGGTGGACCGGTGGCACTGGAATAAGCACTAGTTGGAACACCGAGTGCAGTGAAAACCTTATCATTCTGGTAGCGGAAGAGGCACGTTAGTAAAACACTGGGAAAACACAGCTTTCGCTTCACATCCCTGCTAACAGGACTATCAGAAGCAGAGGCTTCACCTCTTTCAGGCTGGGTGTTTAGATTTCTCTACATAGATTATAAATTACTCTTCACAGTGAGATCACAGGGTTTTCAATGGCACCAGCACATCACAACATTGGCTTCCTAACAGCTTTTCCCCATCACAGTCTTTAAAAGCAGGGATGTGTGGCTGACACCCTGCAGACTGCTGCCCCGTCAGAGGAAATGTCCTTAGTGCTGTCCTTCAGCATATTCAATAGATTCACTGGTGACCTGGGTGAGGGATTGGGGTGCTCTGTCAGCCAGTCTGCTGATGACACAAAGCTGGGTGGTGTCACCGACACCCCAGAGGGCTGTGCTGCCATTCAGTGACGAGGTCCCTGCCCACCATTCTGTGATGCTGATTTTACTGGCACCCCACTCACTCCAGTAGCTGCTACCAGGACCCCCTTTCACCCTTAACTGTTAATCCACCTCCAATTCTAACCCTAAGTCTAAGCACACGCCTAATTTAAAACCCACCCCATAACCCTGCAAAAACCAACCCCAACCCTAAACTGCCCCCTAGCTCCCCCCCATAAACCCCCCACCCAACATGTTCAGGGGCCTTTCTCAGCATCAGGATTTGCCAAACAGTTAGGATCTGCAGGAGCACCCTCGTCCAGAGAAGAGGAAGTCCACTCTTTTCTCACTTATGGTAATTTAGGGGGTACCGTCTTCTTTCAGTAAGGGACTGGTTGGTTTGTTTAGAAAGGAGAAAGGTGCTCAAGCAGCGTTCCTGCTTCCATGGGCTTTCTGGAAGAGAGAATTGCTTCCTCACTAAAACTACCATCCTCCTCCAATCCAGACTAAAGCTGTGCAATATGTGTGACACATGAACCCCGAAATCGTGGCAAGGCAGGACAGTACCAGGAGAAGTATGAAAACATCTCAAGCGAAACAAACAATAGCCAAAGACAGGCTGCTATCTGCAGGCTTCCTTCCAGGAGCTTTGAAATTAGCTCATAAGCCCCCATCCAGTCCTCCACCTGAAGGACAGAGGGACCCCATGCTGGTCCCTGCAAAGGAGAGAGCTCTGCCCAACACCAGCCAAGCCCACATCTGCCCGTATTCCTTAAATGACCTCCCTCCCCACACGCCAGCCTTCCCATGGAAAACAGCTGGGCATTACCTTTTCTCCCTGTGTGGAAAATCCCAGAGGTCAGTGTTCACAATGGAGACAGAGGAGCCCTAAACAAAATTGGCTTTCCTCAAATAAAGGGAGAGTCCACTGGAAAAATATTCCCATGGGGTTCTCTCAGGGGGCACTGCATCCCTTTATCTCAAATACCCAGCCGCATGTTACCCTCTCCCTTTCCCCACTGGGTGTATAGACTGCCCTCTCTGCCTTCTCCATCCCCTCCTTGGCCGGTCCCCCCTTTACCTCAGAAATCACATGGATCACTGCTGTGATTTTATGCCGCCCAGGATGGAAAAGTTAACAGTCATCACTCTATCACACATGTTACCAGGTCAGCATAAAGTTTAACCACACCAGCTTAATTGTGACGGGGCTTGAAAGAAATTTGAAATATTTGGGGGTTTGGGGGGAAGGTTTTGTGGAAAACTTGAGGACTCTGGGGAAAATCTGGAGAAGTAGGGAGAAATGTGGGAGAATTTCGATGAAAATTTGGGGGTTTAGTGAAATTTGGGGGAAATGTGGGAAATTTTGGGGATATATGGGAAATTTGGGGGAAATTCTGTGAAAAATGTGAGGGATTTGGGGTGAAATTGAAGAAATTTTGGAGAAAATGAGGGGAAATTGGGAGAATTTTGCAGGATAATTTGAGGAAATCTGGGGAATGTCAAGGAAAATGTGTGTGTTTCAGGAAAAATTGAGGACATCCTGGGAAATTTTGTGAGGGTCGCAAAAATTTGGGAGGAAATTCGAGGAATTTTGAGGAAATTTGGAGGAATTTGAGGAATTTGGGGTAGAATTTTAGGAAGTTTGGTGAAAATTTGCAAGAATTAAATACTTTAGGGGAAACCTGAGTAATTTGGAACAAATTGTGGGGGGTTGGGTATATTTGGGGAACATTTGAGGACTCTGGGGAAAATTTGGGGGATTTCAGGGAAATTTGGGGGAGTTTTTTTGTGACATTTTGGACAAATTTGGGGAGTTTGGTCAAATTTTGGCCACATTTTGAGGGATTTTGGTGAAATTATAGTCGAATTCAAGGGATCATGGGCAAACTGGAGGAATTTTAGGGAAATGGGGGGTGGGGGAAATTTTGGGGTAATCTGAGGAATTTCAGTCAAGTCTCAAAGGTTTTGGGGAAATGTTGAGGCAAAATAGGAGAGTTTGGACCAAATAGTGCTCAAACGTAAGGAGTTTCAGTCAAATTTCAACGGTTTGGGGTATTTTTCACTCAAATTTAGGGGAAATAGGGAAACTTTTGGACAAATTGGGGGGTTGGGGAAATTTGGGTCAAATTGGAAGAACTTTGGGCTAATTTTGAGGAGAAATCTTTGGTCAGTTGTGGTAAAAGTTTGGAGGTTTAGGTCCATTTCAGTCAAATTTGGGTGATTCTGTTAAAATTATGAAGATTTTGACCAATTTGGGGGCGTGTTAGGGATTTGAGTCAATTTTTTGAGGGTTTGGTCAAATGGGGTCAAATTCTGTCCCCCAGGGCACCCAGCACCCACCCTCCACCTACGACCTTCCCTCAATGCTAGAACCCCTTCCCCACCTATGGACCACCTAAGCACCCCAGCATCCACCTCTCAGGGTACTCGGCACCCAGCAGAGGGGCCACAACCCCTTGATGGCTACCAAGAACCCTGTCTTGAGGGCCACCTTGACCTCCTAGAGCTGCAGCAGAGATCTAGGGGTGTCTGGCATCACCAAGGGTGGGCCAGGCTCTGCTTTTGGGTGGTCACACAAATCCACACAGCTCTGTAAAGTCAGAGCTTCTTTGAAACACCAACAATAAGTAAACAACCTCAAAACCCTCCCTCACTCCCTGACCTTCACCCCAGCATATCTGGGAGAAGAGGCGATGCCCCAACTGCTTTCCCAACCAGCTCTTGGGGCTCCTATAACCACATTCCAAGGAGGAATGTCCCAAAGTCCCAAAGGGAAAAGGAGAAGAAACATAATTACTTGGAATGCTTTTTCTGTCTTTGCAAATGATTCACAGAGGAGCTCGGTTCTACTGGTTGCCCGCCCACAGGCCCAGCGTCTTCTGCCCTGCATCCCCTTTAGCAGGGCTGCAGCCATCCACAAGGGATCCACCCAGAAGCAAACTCATGGAGGAAGATCCCCAAACCCACAGGTGACCCATCCAGCACTCACTTGGGCACCAAGGGCCCAACCATGAAGACACATTCAGCCCTGTGGCCAGGCAGGGCTGGCTGGGCACAGCTGTTGTGGGGAGCCAACGTGGCCAGGGGCAGGCAGCTCCTGGGGACCATCAGCAGATTGACACTGGTGCAAGAAGACAGCATCAGGCAAACAGAGCGTGCTGGGGCTGCTGCTTCAAGACAGGGCCTGCCAGGGTTCTGTGGTGTCTCTTCGGCATTTCCTGTGTTTGGACGCTGCAGGGAAGTCCTGACTGGGAAACACTGCCTCTCTCACACAAACTCTTCTTCTTCATGGACTGAGACACATCAGCAGGGTCAGGACAGCTGAGCAATTTGCTGCTGGGCAAGTGTCCCCCCCACAAGGCCCCATCTGTCCCCATAAAATGGGCTCTGCTGAACACCCAGCTCTGGGATCACTCTAGGAGGGAGGGTGGAGGAGACAGCCGGGGGTGAAGGGGAAGCACTGGAGGAGGAGGAGGCCACAGCTGGGTAAAACCAACTCAAAAATCCCACCCTGCAACCCTGCACCCTGTCCTAAACCTCTGCTGCTGCTCCTACAGCCACCCTTAGCAACCCCCTGACAGCCCTGCACCCCCTTGAGGCCTCCAGAACAGCACAACATCTCCGTTCAGGGCCCCAGAGCCCTCTAAAGACGTTTAAGTACCACTGAACGTGGTGATTCCGGCCCAGACCTGAGTAACACCCATGCATTCAGCAGGGAACACCCACAAGAGAGAATTTGGAAAGTGACAAAGGATCCCTCTGTGACCTGCTGTGCATGCCTCTATGTAGCTCTGCGTTGAGCTGGGTCAGGCTCAGAGAGCTCTAGGCTCACTGTGCGACTCACGCTGTGCAGTGCTGTGCTTGTCACTCTCTTCTCCCGTGAGAGTGCTGATGGCTTCTCTGCCTGGAAGAGGGAACATCTCCACTTGGGCCTGGGGAATGCGGCAGCTTTCCTTCCAGGTTTTGTTGCTAATGAGTCCCCTTGGAGACATCATTCCATCCAGGCCTATGAGGGAGTGCTCCTCTTGCTGGGTATTTCAGGTGAGCAGGGATGAACTGGGAGGAACACCCATGGGCATGAGCCATTCTGGGACTCACTGGGCCCTTCAGAGACTCAGGCAGGGTGGCTGTCTTGTCACAGCTCAGGCCTTCTGCTGGGATACCCAGAGTGTGGGATGGGTTATCTTGGGTGGCCACATCTTTGGTGGTCAGCCTATCTGCTGCCACTAGCACTGCGCAGGGCCATGGGGGGAAGGTGTGACCTGCAGGTTCTCAGCCCAGGCAGTGTGGAACTGGCTGACAGGTCCTCTGGCCCACATGGGCATCTCCTGATTTCTGGGTCTCCCTGTTCCAGGTTTCACTGCTTTGTCAGAGCATCTGGGAGCTCCACAGCCAAGGCTTCATCCGTTGAAACAACCTCCAACTCCTTTGAGGGGAATGAGGACAAGATCTGTATCACCAGACCAGAGGTGAACCTGGAGAACATCGTGCTGCCGGCCACGTTGAAAGGTGAGTGGTCAAGTGTCAGCAAGCAGCACTGCTGGCGCCCTTCCAGGGGCATGGGCTAGAGATGAGCTGGGCTTCTGTGTGCTACAGAGAAGGGGGGGGTGGCTCCAGTTCAACCAGAAAGAGGCCTGGGGCTGCTCTCAGCCATTTTCCTCTCCTGGGTGTGGAGTGGCTGTGAGCCCGCTGGCTGCTTTGCTGCAGCACGTAGCAGGGAAAACAGTATTGGGACAACCCTGAAAAGGTTCCTTTGCTCACCTGCTGGAGCCTGCCTTCCTCCCCTTTGGTGGGAGGAAGCATCTGCCGGAGCGTCATCTGCTGGAGCTTTTCCCCCGGCCCTGTGGCCCAAGATTCACACAGGTGTGGAGCTGTTTTGAAGCCTCTGGCCTGGGATGCCATGGCCCAGCAGGTGCTGCCCCAAGGAGAGAAGGAGGCCAAAGTCTGCCCCATTGCCTGCAGGCAGGCGGGAGAGTGCTGCTTTTGTTTGGCAGAGACTGCACTGGTGGAGCTAGACCAGCTAAAGCCACTGCAGCAGATGCTCATGAAGGTAGCGGCTGTCACTGGGCTGGTATTTACCACACAGCTGCTGTGGCACATCCTTCCTGCTGACATCAGGCACAGGATGAACAGCTTGTTGGACACGCTGGTGAGCAAGAATGTTCTGAGGAGGCTGGGAAGAACAGGGGTGCCAGAAGATGTCCAGGGTCCTGCTGAGGGGCCAAGCACCTCTGCACAGGCAGGGCATGGTAAGTGGTACCAGTAAGGTGGACAAAGGCCACCTGTTATGGCTGTGTGGGTTGGAGCTAAGGCAGATGTGGCTATGTGGGCCATGGTGCTTAAAGGTCTTGCAAGTCAAACTCAAGGCACAAGCTGGAGGGAAGGAAGTTCCCACCAGCCCCAGCTTGGGCTGATGCAAAGGCCCTTTGCCTTGCAGGTGTGAGGCTGCCCTCTGCGAGGAGCAGGGCCACGCAGCAAGAATCTGACGTCCTTGTCTTCTCTGTCCCAATGCTGTGGGAGGCTGCCTATGAGCTGTGGCCCAAGACACAGAGGGTCACCTTCCATCGCAAGTGTGCTGCCTTCCTGGAGCCACATGCACACAAATGCAAGAGCTGTGGCCAAGAGGACTTTGTCCCCTTCCACCGCTTTGCTGTCAGCAGCAGCCAGGAGGGAGAGAGCTGTGAGGGCCCTGATGCTGAACTAGGTGGCTCTGGCTGCTGGGACGCCCTGGTGCTGGCAGGAGAAGAGCTGAAGAGGGACAGGGACAGGACCAGCACCAGTGAGGGTATGCTGCACGCTGTTCTCTGCAGCACAGACACAGACAAGGGTCTGTACTCCTGCAAATGCAGAGGCATTGTGGAGTCTGTGCTTGTGTCCTTGGCTCGCCACTACATAGCCATGGACCATGTAGCCAGAGCTTTTTACTATCTCCTGGAGTGTGCAGCTGCCTATCTGCATGTCGGCAACAGCTACATGCTCACTGGCCACCGTGAACACAGCCCTACCTAGCCCGGGTATGACAACTTCCCCATTGCAATAGGGCAACACTGGAGTCAGACGCCATCTTTGTCCTCCACTGTGCCTCTTCTGCAGCAAGAGATGCAGGGCACTGTGCCCTTAGCACAAGGGGCATTAGCTGGGAGGGTAATGGAGTTCTGAACTAGTGTGACTGCGTCTGGGTGCAGGTCACTGGGGGATGAACTGGCTGTCTTCAGACAGCTGCTGGAGGCAGTGGGGGAGGGCAAGGCTCTATGCCCTCTCTCACTTGCTGTCTGTGTGCTTGTGCAAAGGCCCTGATGAAGCTCAATGAAGCAGAGGTCCTGAGGATGTCGCTAGACAAGAAGGCGACTGTGCTTTCCCAGCTTGAAGAGGCCACCTTCTTCAGCCTCCAAGGGGACGTAAGTCGACAGGGAGGCCTGGAGGCATCTGCTGGGGGAGGGAGCTGGATGCCTTCCCCCAATGCATGGGATTTCCCTGGCATCTTCCACCACAGGCAGATTCCTGCAGTCATTTGGACAACCAGTCCATGCCTGGACATTTCCCTTTTGTTGATCAGGTCTGCTGTTGTATGGGGCACATGAAGCTGGCAAAGAAGATGCTCTGGAAGGCTTTGAGCCTACTCTAAAGGCTCTTCCCCCGCACCGTCGTTGGAGCCTTCTTCAAGTTTCAACTAGAAAGGTTGCCACTTTCTTTGAGAGCAGAGCATCGGCCCTTCCACAGGAGGCCAGGTAAGAGGCAGAACTGGGAAGCCAGGGGAGGAAAAGCTGTTGCCTGCCTTAGCAGAAACTTAGCAGGAACTTAGCAGGACTGAGGTGTTTGGGAGTGGTGCACAGGTAGATCAAGGAGCAGTAGAGTCCCACGTGCCCTCCCTCCCTCCCTCCCTCCCTCCCTCACTGTGCAGTCCTGGGAACAGAGCAGCCTTTGAGTGCAAAGCAGCTTGCAGATGGCGATGTGTCTCTTGTGCCAGTGCTGGCTGCGGCAGTGGGGTGGCGGTGGCTGGGAACAGGGTGCTGCGGTTCTGGCTTTGCTTGTACCCCCTGGGGCTGCTTTCCTGTGGCCCCATGTGTTTTCTCATTGTACAGCCGGAGTCTCTGGACCCAGCAGTTTCTCTTGTGTGGCAGGAGG